>OY992882.1:42286634-42649134 GCA_963921405.1 Cepaea hortensis
CATGACTGGCCATTAATCAACATAAACACGAGAGTGTGGCATCAGGGGGGGGGGGGGAACACGTGTGACCATTAATCAACATACACATGAGAGTGTGGCATCAGGGGGGAACACAACTGGCCATTAATCAACATACACATGAGAGTGTGGCAACACGGGGAATACAACTGGCCATTAATCAACATACACATGAGAGTGTGGCATTACATATATTTAATCCAACAGCCCTGGACTGACCATTAATCAACATAAATATGAGAGTGTCGCATCACAGGGGAACACTACTGTTGGTAATCATCATCTCATCCTGTTCCCCTTGTACCTTGCGGTGTCGAGGTGACGTATAAACAGCTGGAGAGTGCCTGTTTATGGGCTTCATGTATCAAGATTTTCATGAACTCTGCTATTCCCTCTGCCCATCGTTTACGTGGCCGGCCTCTTCCTCTGCTTCCCTTTGGTCTGTACATCATTGCGTTTAGTGGTATACTGTTACTTGTTAATCTAGTTTCATGGCAATAATGGTCATAATAAGGAACTTAATCAGTAAACGACCCTTTTACACGCTTCGGTTACATTGGGTACATGGTGCTAGATCCATGTTTATAGGCCAATTGGCTCTGGGTGGGTCATGTGGTGGGCGTCACAGCGGCCGCCTTCACTTCTCCCTACATTTCCTGGTCACCATTTAGGCTAGAGCGACCAGGGAGCCCAGGACAATGTTTACAATCTGCCCATTGTTCATTCCAACCACTGACCAGCGGGCCGGCAGGCGAGCATGTAGTCACAACGCTACAGTGGCTCTTAATAATCATAATAGATTGCATTGTTTATGCCTGACATATTTCGCTGCATCTTGTCAGGTACATACTGCAGAAATCACACAACATATAATAAAGTAATTAGATAAGAGCAGAGGCACAATTCATAGATCGGTGCACCCGACAAGTACAAACGTGGCTTTGTGCGGACCTTGTTTGACCGTGCCAAAAAGATATGGACCCGGGACCCATTGACAAAGGAATTTGACACTCTGAAGAATGTCTTACACCTGAAAGAGTAGTCCACGGGATTTATAAAGCTTCACTGCAAACAACCGAAACCAAAACCCGACGACACTTCAGTCCCTAAACTCAACGTATTTATCCAGCTAACCTTTCGTCGAGATGACGTATTACAACGTCTGCGGGACCGGTTCATTATAGCAGTGGGCCGAAAATTCTGTGTTGCAACTCCAATTATTAGATACAGAGCCACACTTATTTCCACTCCGGCAGTAAAAGAAGCTGTCCCCCTGTACGCCAAATCCAATTGCATTTACCAATTCACGTGCAGGTGCCAGTCTACCTACATCGGTAGAACAGACCGGTAGTTAAACAACAGGGTGGTCGAACACATACCCAATAGGATTGACAGAATAATACGCAAAGACGATGGGAACCTGGCCAAGCCGACACACCACAAATCTCCTACGTCATCGATTGGACGGCACATTTTGAAAACGGGTCGCGTGCTTGATAAAGGCAATGCTTTTCGTGTGTTGTTTAACACACAAAATAGTCCCTTGTTAAAGGTCGCAGAAGCCATCAGGAGTAATCTTCATAGGGTAGTTTTGTGCAAATAGAAAGACATGATAGTCAGTTTAAAATTACGGCGGTAGATAATTGAAATTAGTGTGCGAGTATGTGTATATTTCAGCTTGAAAGATTTATCCAATTACGTTCTTTTATGCTGCGTAATTTCTGCAGTATGTACCATGAGGAGATGCAGCAAAATATTCCAAGCATAAATCTTGCAATCTATTGTTTGTGTTTTCGTTATTCAAATTCACTACGGGAAAACATTGATTTAATCATAAAAGACTTAATAAGACAATAATAATGGCGGCTGCTGTTTCTTGCCAGGAGCAGTCCAGTCTCCGCGTGAAGGATGGTATTGTTAGGCTGGGACTTCATTGATTGTCTTAATCTTGGGACGGAGGAAGGGGGGGGGGGGGGCTTGCAAGGCGCGTCAATGAGTGCGTGATCGAGAAACTACCTCCCGATGTGTAAACTGTATTAAGTGCCAGGATTCTCCTCACAAGTAAGAAGTCGCGGACCTCACGATGTGGGTCATGTGGTGGGCGTCACAGCGGCCGCCTTGACTTCTCCCTACATTTCCTGGTCACCATTTAGGCTAGAGCGACCTGGGAGCCCAGGACAATGTTTACAATCTGCCCATTGTTCATTCCAACCACTTGCGTATCCAAGCAAAGTGGATGGGATTCCAGTGGGCACTTCTGTCGCCACTGAAATACCCATGTGTCGTACCAGGGGCGCATAGCTCGAAGATGAGATGTATAAGGTCAAGCCGCGGGACATCTCGGCAAATGGATAGGAGAGATGCGATAATCCCTCTCCTACGCTGGACAAACATCCCGCTGAACCAAGAAAACGATAACAGACGACAAGAGGCGGACTCTTCTTAGGGCTAACGCAAGAATAATGCAAGTATCAAAATGTCAAGCAAGAACAGGAACCAATTATAATAAACCCCAGTCTGGCGGGTCCTCCTCAGGATCAGTCCTTCTAAGGGCTATTCAAGGAAACGTCAATATATGGGATGGGGATGGGAGGGGGTGTGACACGATAATTACAGTAGTTGAGGGAGAACAAGAAAGTGTTGAGCACAAGAGGAATGGAGGATAATGGAAAAGAGAAACCTTGCCAGGCATGCATCAATGGAAGACGTCTAATGCGCAAAGGACCAGGACAGATTAAACCGCACTGTGATACACCACAATTATAACCAAGGCTGATAAAACTGGTTGAACGAGGTGGAAAGTTTCTTTTTGTTTTACAAAATGCAACGGAAACGGAATCTCTGCAAATAAACCCTCGGGTGACGGCGAGGCTAGCGGAGGCAACACGGAAGCGCATGCAACCAGGTCTGCAGAAGACGGAATACATTAGTTAGGACTAAGAAACAGAAGGCCTGGCATCTCTAGGTCACGTGAACGACTATACCATCCAAAAATACATACTCCAAATCAAGAAGAAAAGTATCTTTCCCGACATTGCCGCAGTAATGGATGATATCCTTCTTCGTCTTCGTTCCTCTTTCGATGCGATCTCGTCACACCGAATTGTGCACTCCACAAGTTAGTGTGTCATATTTCGGCATGCATTTGTGTAAGGTCTTATTTGCTTAGATATATTTCATCCAAGATAACGGGCTCTGTCTACCCGTATGTGAGTTCTCTTTTAATATTCAGGTTGTCCAACTTTGGTAAGGTGTATCAAGATCAATAGTCTGGCGAAAAAAGGGTATTACCATCTTTTTACAAGCAATCATTAAACGCTGCAAAATTATCAATATGATACTGCAATCTTTTTCTCATTCTGCGTTCGTAAAGAATGTTGTTGTAGACGTAATTGCGTTGTGCCTGTTTAAGTAAAGTTGCGATATTTGCACCTTTCGGCCGACACATCTTCAGGCATTTATTGGCCGGGTAACCTTCCCGGATGCTGCATTTGAGGAAACTACAAACCCTTCTGAAAAGAACACACGTTCACAAAGTTAAGCCTCTGTGCATCTCTTGCCACACTTCCCATGTCAAACAACATAGTTCAGTAAAAGCTGACTTAATGAAAATCAACTTTATCCATATGTCACGAATTGGCCGCCTTAACATCCCAGAATATTTTTCTCGGTCTCCAAATTTGAGAGGCCAAATTGAGAAGGAATGAATTAATCACACTACTCCAAAATTATCTAGTCGTGAGGTAAGATTATTCACAAAAAGCCTCTAGCCATGACGTAAGCTTGCAGATGGCAAGTAAAATGGCAACTAGATAATTAGTATACACCTTGGGAAACTGCTGACCCAGACATGCTGAATCAACAATGAACTGGGCCAGTGAGTGAAATAAAACCACCCAGGCGTGAACAACATTGACACAGGGAGAGATAATAGCCCCAGGGCGGTAAACAAGCCCCGTCCACTCGGACTGGCAGACTCTGCAAGGTGTGAAATCACTGATAAGACTGTGAAACTGATCTGGGGCTGGCAACGCAAAACCATCCAGGTGTGACACTATGGTGAAGGCTAGTGTGCATGCAGAAAGAATTTTATGACTGGACAGACTTGAAGTTAATTGCAGTTAACGTCAGGAGGAGATAAGAAGAATTTATGAATGGAATTCCTGGGAGATAAGTGTCTACTGCGAGGCTAGGTATAAAAACCCCTGCTAGACTTTTCCTCTTTAGATTAAATCTGACTTCAGAACAGGTAGGAACTATTTCAATGTTTGTAGTCATATGAAGGATTTCTTAGTAACTATGCAACAGTCTTTTAGACATATGAACTTTCAGTCGATATCTGATCTAGGTTATTCCAAGAACTATCTTTGGCGTAGGTTACTTGAGTGTGCGTTCTAAGTTCTGTGTTCAATATCATTGTGCTTCATGTATTACTCTTCTGAGAAGTAGAAACTTATGGAAGGCAGGTCTTGTCTAGATATACTTGAGGTGTCGTAGCAGATGCTTGCCATCTCTTTCTAAACTAGACTAGTCTCGTTTTTGGTGTGTGCATTTGTTGTACAGAATATAGTCAACTGACTATTTATTTAATTCTTACAACAGCAGTAACTAAGTGTGATTAAACCGGGCAGCTCAGCAAATATAGCTGGTCTGTTTGGTCACTTCAATTAGACTTGTTGTATATCTCATTTTGTAGCTATACAATATTAGTACTCATTAATAATGCCTGATGCTATTATGTGAGTATCATTAGATGTCTATCTTGAAGTAATATAATGTTTACGGATATGTTGGATGTATGTATGTGTAATTTCATTTCGTATACCTACAAACTAACTAGTGCATTATGCTATTATGTTAAAGTATCATAATATGTCTAGTTTAATTAATGTTTTATGTGTATTTCATGTTTGGTATATTGATTTGTCATATGCTAGCCTATCAATATGACGTGTTATATTATGGTGTGCGCATTGGCACACTAACCATCGATTGCATTTGTAGCAGAGGTGTAATGGTACAGACATTACCCACAAGTGTTATGGGGTATATGGTGCTAAACTTTCTCAGTGTATTGTGGGCGTGCGTCCACGGTAATGCATGGAAACCTGGCACAGCTATTGGTCACGGCTTGTAAGCCCGGATGATCAGGCATTGTTATAATACCCTTACCGACCCTGTGAGCTGCTAAACTAACATTGGACGGAGCGGCTGTACGACACAGAATTTCTGTATTAGCGACATGGACATGGGGCGGCAGAAATGTAATCATTACAGGCGTGTGAGACAATTGAAAGCCCCGTCCCAGACTAAAGACAGTAGGGAGAAGGAGGATGGTGAACACAGGAGAGCTGGAAGATAAACTTGGCCAGACTGGTCATTGTATATGTTTGTGTTATGATATGTTTTAATTAGGATTGCGCTGATGTAGAACTGATATAACACATTCTCGACTTTCTTTCAAGCTCTCACAAGGAGCCCTATGTTATAGATCTCAAGACTAGAGACTACTGACTAGGAGTGTCAGGACTGACAGGATCTCAGAATACCGGCAAGCTGTTCTTTTTCTTTTGTTGAGTCTACTGGAGAGTGGGGATCTGGACCACAGTTCCAGATAGATGAAGTAACAAGTAAAGTTACGTAATGTTTCTCATCACAATATGTTATATGATTTCATCATCCTCATCTTGAACCATCAGATGTCTATGATCATGATTAGTAAATAAATGTTGTAGTATTGTAACTCATAGTTCTGTCGTTATCTTTTAATTCCAATTGTGCATACGTGTTGTGTGTGTACATTGGTGGGGGTTCACTTACACACCAAGGAAGGGAGCAGTCAGGGAGAAAAACCTGTACTGAGAATAGTCGTCTATATTCATATATTTAGACTTAAACATCTATCTCAGCTAAACTTCTCTTTCCTGATCCTTGGCGAATATTCAGCACAGTTCATTTCAATTTTGTAACGAGCCACTAGGAACTGTACGTTGGATATTCAAGGGCTTAATCTGTAGTTCAGCCATATAGATTTTGTCCCTAGTCAGTTTCTGACTATCTGGGGTTGCTCGCCAGTGAATAATACATTCATCTAGCCGGTGGGGCACCCCGACTTCTGACACCATATCTGAAACAGCATTACAGACGCAAAGATGTGCTCCCAAAAAACACCTACTCAACTAGAAACCAGGTTGTTAAACTTGATTATTACCAAACACACATGTCCATTCGTTCAGAGATCCCACGGATAAGGTGGAAAAATCAATACAATGTATGGGGTCAAAGTGCTAACTCAATAGGTCACTGTGAATCAATACAACCCAGAAGAATAGACGTAAGTCTATATAGATGGATCGGCAGAGGGGGCAATCTGGAATATCGAAGCTGGCATCTTCATCAGGGACTACAGTGGCAACATTATACCTATAAGCGGAACACGCAGCTCTATTTTCCTAAGTAGAAAGGAAAACGCCATAAGGGTACCAATTATAACTAGTCGATAAACTGACAGTTGAACGGGGCTTGAACACCTTTTTCTCCAAGTCGGAATCGGAACATTACACGAAAGGCTGTTCCAGCTGTACAAAAGCTCAGCACCACGGCAGAATTTGTTGCACTTCTGCAACACTTGGGAAACTTCACATAAACTTACCAAAGACCTCACGGGAAAATCACGTTTGTCTTTGACTGCAGGTCTCTGTCAGTTATAAGTTATCAGTTATCAGTTATCAGTTGGGGTATCTTCATTGCACTCCGAACAGGTCCATATGTGCTCAGACCCTCCCTCAGCACATGCATCAGCGTTCGGTGGCTAATAGTGCCAGTTCTGTGCTGGTTGACGAGGCACCTCGTTTTCCCGATGTACCTCTCGTGTCTGGCCGTGCCAACTCTTACTCCCAAGTCTTTCATCCTGGACAGCGATGTGGATTCACTGACGTCAAAGTCCTCTGTTCTCGACATATCTTTAAGGACGTTAATAACATCGGCACGATCCATGGACTGGCCATCTGCAGGGGGTGCAGAGTCAGCCAGTTTATCAGCTCGTTCATTTCCCTCGACTCCCGCATGTCCCGTGATGAAGATGAAGGTGACTTTACGGACAACAGACTTCCGTAGTGACTCAGTCCACTGTCTACGTACAGATCCAGCTTCAACCTTCCGAATCATGCTCATTGAATCACTTAGTACACACACGTTGGTATAATGCTGTGATTCAAGCCATATTAAAGCCTGTGTTGCTGCCATCACTTCCATCGTCATGCTGCTTGTGGTCATGGACTGGGCACCACTGGATTCTTGAACGGTTCGGCCCGCTAAACGGGCTGTAAATGCCCATGCATTTCTCTGCTGCTTTACAACAGTTCCATCTGTATAGATGAGCACTTCGGGGTTGTCTGAGTGTTCATAGATGAGCGCGTTAACCTCTGCATTGACAGCGGCAGGGTTCTGCTCTCTGCATCGTCTGTCGAGTGTGATAATGCAGGAGAAAGTGCACTTAAAAGCTGGAGGCACCGACACCCATTCCTTGCCGGGGTTGATACTGGTAAGACTGCAGACCTGTCTGACGACATCTTCCGCCCGACCCATCCATGATTAGCCCCTCTTTAGCCTGTCACCCTTTCCTCTGAATACAGCTTCATTCAGAGGGTGCCGCTCATGTGCACTTATTTTTAAGTATGCACGGGCTCTCCAGATCTTGATCCTGTGTTCCACTGTTGGGAAGTCAAGGAGGTATCTCATTGCTACACAGCTGGTGTCTCTCGTGCAGCCCAAAATGATGCGCATGGCTTCGTTTTGTACCTTTTCAAGTCTTCCAATCTGTGTAGGGCTGATATTGAGGATGGCCAGGGCATACTCGATGGGTGAAAGCACCAGTCATTGGAACATAAGTATTAGCAGCCTTTGCTCGATTGCAGGTCTCTACTAGGGGCAGTGCACAACGTTAGAAAGAACATATGTTAATCAGAAATGAAATCAAAGGTCACCAGCATCCACAGACTCCCACTAATGCTTTTCGGTGACTTATTTTCTCATCTTGCAAGCACTGGACATGAGATAGCTGATACCTAAGTTAAAGAATGTTAGTTAGTTAGTTAGTCAGTCAGTCAGTCAGTCAGTCAGTCCGTCAATCAGTCAGTCAGTCAGTCGGTCAGTCAGTCATTCAGGTAGGTATGTAGGTAGGTAGTTAGTTAGTTAGTTAGCTAGTTAGCTAGTTAGTTAGTTAGTTAGTTAGTTAGTTAGTTAGTTAGTTGGTTGGTTGGTTGGTTGGTTGGTTGGTTAGTTGGTTGGTTGGTTGGTTGGTTGTGTAATCGTCTGGCGCGATACATGGTGATGATAATGTTACCAGTACCAGCATCCCT
Source organism: Cepaea hortensis (assembly GCA_963921405.1). NCBI lineage: Eukaryota > Metazoa > Mollusca > Gastropoda > Stylommatophora > Helicidae > Cepaea > Cepaea hortensis. The sequence goes on from OY992882.1 coordinate 42,295,013, forward strand.
TGCAGTGCCCTGGGGTATGATGGGAAGCCGCTCTGGAAGCGAGGATAAATAGAGGCGCGTGTGAGTTTCCCGGTCTCTCCAAACCAGACAACCGTGGCCGAAGGAGCGATTATGTAGATCGCTGTTGTATAGAATAGGGAGGCTTTAACCGGCCCTCCCCAGTCACTGGACCAGAGCAGGGAGTCACAAATGCCTCTATTTTTAACCATGACTGGCTTGTGTGGCCCACACACGAGGACCGAGGAAATCCATCAAAATGACTGGCAATTTGTAAGCCCACTCTTGGTGAGTTAAATTTATTTAGATAGCTTAATTAAAGATAGGATAGTGGTGCCTTTGCTAGTTCCCAATATCACTTGGTTCTGGCAGTCCGCCCATGGCTGTAGATTCACAGTTATCACTTGGTTCTGGTAGTCCGCCCATGGCTGTAGATTCACAGTCATCACTTGGTTCTGGCAGTCCGACCATGGCTGTAGATTCACTGTCATCACTTGGTTCTGGTAGTCCACCCATGGCTGTAGATTCACAGTCATCACTTGGTTCTGGCAGTCCGACCATGGCTGTAGATTCACTGTCATCACTTGGTTCTGGCAGTCCGCCCATGGCTGTAGATTGACGGTAAAGAAGAGGAACCGTTTGGCCTCCTAGAGAGGCAATGGGTACATGGTGCTAGACCCATATTTTTTATAGAATTACCAGCACTCGGTGGGTCATGTGATCATTATCATGGCAGCCGACTTGACTTCCCAAGACACTTCATGGTATCCATTTCTGACTGGGTGGGCCTCGACGCTGAGGTCAGTTATAACAACCCGCCCAATCTCTAATTCTAAACCGATGACCAGCGGGCGGGCAGGTGAGGGAGAAACAACTCCCATAGCAGGAGCTTGCGGAGTGTTAGACCATCACATGTTGTACCCCAGAGTGCATGGAGGAAGAGATGGCCGGTCTTTCCCTCTTTAGTGAACGTCGAGAGTTGATATCGAACCGCCGTCAGACTGCGATCAAGCCATTGTCAGCGTAACGCCCGGTCATTATAACATTGCGCTCGGTGAGAACACTGATGTCCTGTCTGAGATAAGCAGCGATCATTATAACATTGCGATCGATGAGAACACTGATGTCCTGTCTGAGATAAGCAGCGATCATTATAACATTGCGCCACGTGAGAACACTGATGTCCTGTCTGAGATAAGCAGCGATCATTATAACATTGCGCTCGGTGAGAACACTGATGTCCTGTCTGAGATAAGCAGCGCCGTCCAACAGTCCAGCTGCCTCTGTCTCCAACATCATCATTTACCGATGACAATAAGCGTAGGTGATCGTGATCCGTTGTATCATGCAGACGCAAATCTTGGAACATGTATGTGTTCTTGTCCTGAATATGTCGTCTGGCAAAGTCATCCAGGCTTGTTTCTCTTCTTCTTCTTCTTCTTCTTCTTCTTCTTCTTCTTCATCTTCTTCTTCCCTTTCTTCCTCCTCCTTCTCTTCCTCCTCCACCTCTAAACCTGCAATAGACCTGCGGATATGGTATTAACAAATTACCTGAGTACTAATAAGAACTACATAAGGCTAGGAATTGTCGAGATAACGTAGTAGTAGTAGTAGTAGTAGTAGTAGTAGTAGTAGTAGTAGTAGTAGTAGTAGTAGTAGTAGTAGTAGTAGTAGTAGTTGTAGTAGTAGTAGTAGTAGTAGTAGTAGTAGTAGTAGTAGTAGTCATAATAGTCGTAATAGTAGTAGTAGTAGTAGTAGTAGTAGTAGTAGTAGTAGTAGTAGTAGTAGTAGTAGTAGTAGTATCAGTAGTAGTAGTAGTAGTAGTAGTAGTAGTAGTAGTAGTAGTAGTAGTAGTAGTAGTAGTAGTAGTAGTTGTTGTTGTTGTTGTTGTTGTTGTTGTTGTTGTTGTTGTTCTTACTACCTACACACCGGCTCCCCATTAAGAGATGAAGGCTACTAGTAAAGGCCCATTGTCATTGGTCCGGTTTGGAAATGAGAGAGGATTCATTCATTCATTCATTCATTCATTCATTCATTCATTCATTCATTCAGTAGCATGTCCTTTGCAGAACGTCGCTCACACAACAACCTTCCTGAAAACTCCTCGTTCATAAGCAAGATTTCCCGCATCCGATACACCCATCTGGAGATCGTTTGCCACATCCTGCACCCATCTTTTCTTTGGCCTCCCTCTTTCTCTCTTCCCGGGCAGATACCCTTCCATTATTGTTCTTTCCAAACTTTAAAGACGTTTTAAGTTACCTAAATATTTCCATTCTCTTTGTTTTATCATCTATAGGCGCCAGCCTTTTTCAGTATTCAGCTCTGGTATAGTATAGTTGCATTTATTCTTTTCTGTCTCCAAGATATTCTTAGAACCCGTCTATGACATTTAAATTCAATGGCACTTATGCAATGTTCAGTTTGTTTAGTAAATGTCCAGCTCTAGCAGACGTATGTTGCAATGGGAAAGATGCATGCTCTTTTAAAAATATAAATTGTGTAGTTCTATCTGTTGCATGCCACAATTTATTCAGTTGTTTTAGTTTCAGAAGAGCAAGAGATATTCGTCTTTAATTTCTTTCATTGTGTCACCATTGTTGGTATTTAATGACCCAAGATATTCGAAATTTTCCACCACCTCTAATTTTTCCTCATTAACATATATATCTTTCTCCTCATTAGCTGTTGTTTTTTCTTCATTAAGGTTATTAGTGAGAGTTGATTACCGTGTTTAAATCTTCTTCTTCTTCTTCTTCTTCTTCTTCTTCTTCTTCTTCTCCTGCGTTCATCCGGGGAGTTTTTTCGGACGTGATTGCGTTGTGCCTGTTTACAGCAGAGCTGCGTTCTTGCGCCTTTAGGCCGACACATGCGACTTCTGCGGGCATTTGTTGACCGGGTTAACCTTCCCGGGGTGTTTAATTCAACAGTAGCCTTTGTCCTGTAATGCGTAAAGCATGTAAGTAAAGGACCTTTCACAAGCCATGGGACACACTAGGCATATGGTGCCAGCCTCTAGTTTCTATAGTCCAGTCGGCCCTAGAACTAGGTGTGTGATGTGTGATGTGTGATGTGTGATGTGTGATGTGTGATGTGTGATGTGTGATGTGTGATGTGTGATGTGTAATGTGTGATGTGTGATGTGTGATGTGTGATGTGGTCAGTATCTCACCAGGTAACTTGACTGTCTAGGACATGTCCTGATACACATGTGATGTGGGGGTCAGCTTTGAAGCTCTGGTCATTTTAACTGATTCAGTGACGAAGGGTGGTATATCGCTAAATGTAACCTCCCATTTGGACAGAAGGGCGATATACCGCCATACTAGAGTCGTGTAATTTGTTTCGTTTCGCGGTATCTTCCGAACTTTTAATATTCAATAAATAGACATTTTTATTATAACACTTATTCATTTGATTGTGCACCATGTTTGGTCATACATTTTTATTTGGCACTGAATCCAAAGGAGTTAGTTGCATATCAATTACAGGACGTCGCAGCCAACCTCAGAATTTTTTTTTTTTTTTTGCTGTTTGTGCTTTCTTGGCAAATTTACATTCTTCTTCTTCTTCTTTTCGTTCATCCGAAGTGTTTTTTCAGATGTGATTGCGGTGTGTCTGTTATGCGCCCTTGGGCCGAAACCCGTAGGCCAACACATCGACTTTAGCGTGCTTTTTTGACCAGGTAGCATTCCTGGGAAAATTTACATTCAGTAGTTTGCCATTGCTTTCTGAACTACCAACACTCATACCATTGTATAAAACCCATCGCATGGCGGTCTGTTGCTAAATCGCCCGTAACAGTGTCTTTGACGCGGTATGCGGGATTACAAAATGCGTCCGTAACCCCTTGGCCACAGAGCCGGTGGCACTGAATCAGTTAAAGAAAACCACCTCCATGGGGAGTCGATCACGTGACCAGCAAGCAAGCCAGCGTTCCAGCCTCTACACTACCTCCACGCCCGTCCCTGTATTACCTTGAAGCAAATGTATTTCAGCTCTTAAGAACTGCTCTTTTTAATGTAGACTCGGGAAGCAACTTAAGAGATGCTATTGTTGTCTCTGTCTTTATTGATCATCATCATTATCTTCCACTTTTGCCGTCAAGCGTCGTGGGGTGAAATAGTTGACGTTCCAGCGCTGGATAGGTGGCACTAGACAGTTTCATTCCCTGCGATTGTATAATGTCTTTGATGTTGTCAACCCTGGCGATTGTATAATGTCTTTGATGTTGTCAACCCTGGCGATTGTATAATGTCTTTGATGTTGTCAACCCTGGCGATTGTATAATGTCTTTGATGTTGTCAACCCTGGCGATTGTATAATGTCTTTGATGTTGTCAACCCTGGCGATTGTATAATGTCTTTGATGTTGTCAACCCTGGCGATTGTATAATGTCTTTGATGTTGTCAACCCTGGCGATTGTATAATGTCTTTGATGTTGTCAACCCTGGCGATTGTATAATGTCTTTGATGTTGTCAACCCTGGCGATTGTATAATGTCTTTGATGTTGTCAACCCTGGCGATTGTATAATGTCTTTGATGTTGTCAACCCTGGCGATTGTATAATGTCTTTGATGTTGTCAACCCTGGCGATTGTATAATGTCTTTGATGTTGTCAACCCTGGCGATTGTATAATGTCTTTGATGTTGTCAACCCTGGCGATTGTATAATGTCTTTGATGTTGTCAACCCTGGCGATTGTATAATGTCTTTAATGTTGTCAACTCTGGCGATTGTATAATGTCTTTGATGTTGTCAACCCTGGCGATTGTATAATGTCTTTGATGTTGTCAACCCTGGCGATTGTATAATGTCTTTGATGTTGTCAACCCTGGCGATTGTATAATGTCTTTGATGTTGTCAAACCTGGCGATTGTATAATGTCTTTGATGTTGTCAACCCTGGCGATTGTATAATGTCTTTGATGTTGTCAACCCTGGCGATTGTATAATGTCTTTGATGTTGTCAACCCTGGCGATTGTATAATGTCTTTGATGTTGTCAACCCTGGCGATTGTATAATGTCTTTGATGTTGTCAACCCTGGCGATTGTACAATGTCTTTGATGTTGTCAACCCTGGCGATTGTACAATGTCTTTGATGTTGTCAACCCTGGCGATTGTACAATGTCTTTGATGTTGTCAACCCTGGCGATTGTACAATGTCTTTGATGTTGTCAACCCTGGCGATTGTACAATGTCTTTGATGTTGTCAACCCTGGCGATTGTATAATTTCTTTGATGTTGTCAACCCTGGCGATTGTATAATGTCTTTGATGTTGTCAACCCTGGCGATTGTATAATGTCTTTGATGTTGTCAACCCTGGCGATTGTGTAATGTCTTTGATGTTGTCAACCCTGGCGATTGTACAATGTCTTTGATGTTGTCAACCCTGGCGATTGTACAATGTCTTTGATGTTGTCAACCCTGGCGATTGTATAATGTCTTTGATGTTGTCAACCCTGGCGATTGTAAAATGTCTTTGATGTTGTCAACCCTGGCGATTGTATAATGTCTTTGATGTTGTCAACCCTGGCGATTGTATAATGTCTTTGATGTTGTCAACCCTGGCGATTGTATAATGTCTTTGATGTTGTCAACCATGGCGATTGTATAATGTCTTTGATGTTGTCAACCCTGGCGATTGTATAATGTCTTTGATGTTGTCAACCCTGGCGATTGTACAATGTCTTTGATGTTGTCAACCCTGGCGATTGTGTAATGTCTTTGATGTTGTCAACCCTGGCGATTGTGTAATGTCTTTGATGTTGTCAACCCTGGCGATTGTATAATGTCTTTGATGTTGTCAACCCTGGCGATTGTATAATGTCTTTGATGTTGTCAACCCTGGCGATTGTACAATGTCTTTGATGTTGTCAACCCTGGCGATTGTATAATGTCTTTGATGTTGTCAACCCTGGCGATTGTACAGTGTCTTTGATGTTGTCAACCCTGGCGATTGTATAATGTCTTTGATGTTGTCAACCCTGGCGATTGTATAATGTCTTTGATATTGTCAACCCTGGCGATTGTATAATGTCTTTGATGTTGTCAACCCTGGCGATTGTATAATGTCTTTGATGTTGTCAACCCTGGCGATTGTATAATGTCTTTGATGTTGTCAACCCTGGCGATTGTATAATGTCTTTGATGTTGTCAACCCTGGCGATTGTACAATGTCTTTGATGTTGTCAACCCTGGCGATTGTATAATGTCTTTGATGTTGTCAACCCTGGTGATTGTACAATGTCTTTGATGTTGTCAACCCTGGCGATTGTATAATGTCTTTGATGTTGTCAACCCTGGCGATTGTACAATGTCTTTGATGTTGTCAACCCTGGCGATTGTATAATGTCTTTGATGTTGTCAACCCTGACGATTGTACAATGTCTTTGATGTCGTCATCTATTTTCTTCTCGGGGGTCCTCTTGCTCCCGTATCAGATCTTCTTTTATGTAGCGATCGTGCTGGTAGTTGACGGTGTTTCATTTTAACGAAATGGCCGAACCATTTGATCTTCTGCCTTTCAATACATGGCATAAGGTGTTGATCGCACTGTCTGATAACATGTTTCCCTCGGTCTCGGATTGTTATGTTGGCAGCTTTTCTCATGCATCTCATCTCGCAGGTGTTGATTTTGCGTAAGTGTGATTTGGATAATGTTCAAGTTTGACATTGGTAGCATAAGATTGGTGTGAATATGCTATTTATTACCTGTCCTTGTCACCACCATGTACCCTGCCAACTGTGTAGGCATTCATGTCTCCCAAGACCTCGGCCCTTTTTGTTCTGCATCATCTCTGCTGACCATATTCCTCCATGCCACTTTCTCAGTCTATCCAGCATCGTTACTCTTGGTCTGTCTCTGCCTCTTTTCCCAATAATCTTTCCCATTGTCACGGTGTTCTTTTGTTCTTCGACAACACATGACTAAAGGATGAGCCCTACATTATATCTAACTTTATTCGAATTTTGATGTCATTCTCTTGCTCTTTCATAATTGTAACCCTGTTTTGCTTGGGTGTGAATGCTGGATAATGAGTCGTGAAATTAGGAAGATACTGCGGGCAGTAGAGATGTGGTTTGTTTAGAAGCATGTTGAGAATATCTTGTAAAACAAAACAAAAACGATGACGTATCTGCAAACGTCACGTGATCGTTCATCAAGTTCATGATGAAACTACAAATCTAACTCATCAACAGAAGAGACTGAATTGATAAGTTAGCTTTATTCCGGAAAATAGTGAGCATGAGACACAGAGGGATGCGGAGAACGATGTATGTGGAAAGCAAGGCAACGAATGATAATATTAGCAACATCAACTTCATTTGACTGGTAAATGACAGAGATTAATGGAAGATCATGGTCTCAAATGTCTGCTTCCATCCAGTGACCTCAACTAGCGCATTGAGTTGCCATACAGAACCCATACTGTTATGCGTGTGTACCAAGAACAATTACACACAAGTTAAGAAACATCCAATGACAAGGGAAATGTCGTTTCTGGGAGGTGATGCAACGAAAAGCATATTCGTACAAAGTAAATTGGTCATCTCTTCAAGAAAAAAAAAAGAATCTTAAACTGATTAGAGAAAATAGATGTAGACAGTCAACAATATGAGGATAAACAAATGTAAAAACTTAGCGACAACTGCCAACATAGATTGAAAAGAGCAAGGGGAACACAGCTAGATCAACACCTGGACATCACATACTTTAATTGTGACAAGAACACGGACAGACCTGTTGACAACTTGAGTGACCGTGTGAGACGGCGTACCATAACCACAAACGGTTTTTGACATGGCACGTGATGCTGATAATGTATTGCACCCTTGTCTCGTGTATGTGTGTATGTATATATGTGTGCTCGTGCGTGGATTAACACCGTAATAATTGTTTTCTTCTATCTAACTGTTGCTATTGTTGCAAAAAGCAGACTGTAGATGAACACAGTTACAGACATATATTGATTCCATGTGTTTGTTTATTTTTCAGATAAATAAGTATGTACAACCTGTCTTTAGAACACCGGCCTGGATCAAACATCGAATTGAAGAGTTCTCATGCTCGGGCGTATTCGATGCCGTTTTAGCGTGTGCAGCAGACATTTTGATACACGTGTGTATGTGAAACAAAGGAATAAAGTAATTTTCGAATACAACTGTGAATGAAATTGTCCCGAGACGTGGCAAGAGGGGCAGGTGGTGTGTCCTTCTATAGGATTTCTCAGGAACTATTGATTTTACCATGATTAAGTTTTGTTGCCCTATTGGAAACTTGCCCCATCAATCTAGCAGGTAATACGATGCTGTGTGGAGTGATTTTGTGGTGAACTATTGCCACAATTGTCATGATTTCATTCTTGTACGGAGAGTTATGGTTAAAACTGTAGCAACAGAATGGCGGTCGTATCCTTGTTGAACCAGGCACCTTACAAGCGATCCTACAACAGCCGGGATAGGCTGAATGTGGATGCTCTCGATGGAAATGACCCCTGGCTTCAATCTGGCGAACACAGCCTTCATGGCACCAACAGCAAAAACGCGCCAAGGAACCCCAGGTCTACAGTTCCGAGCAAACGATGCGTCACCAAGACCGGGGAGTTGCTTCCTTTGCACCACACGTGCCAACTGAGCACCTGTGATAGAATCACCATTAACGTCAGTGGCAAATACTTCGAAACCTGGAGGAAGACTCTCGAGGATCATCCCGATACGTTGCTGGGAGATCCTGAAAGAAGGTGCAAATTCTATGACAAAACTCGAGATGAGTATTTCTTCGACCGACATCGACCGACCTTCGATGCTATATTTGAGTACTATTTATACGGAGGTCACTTAAAGCGCCCACCACCTGTGCCTGATGACATTTTTCTTTCGGAGCTAGACTTTTTCGAGATCGAGAGACATGTGGTAGAAGACTATCGACGTGGTGAAGGATACACCACAGAGAAAATCGTTCTTCCCGAACGTGGCTGGAAACGAAAAGTCTGGATGCTAATGGAGTACCCAGAAACATCTCTCTATGCATATATGATCGCCATCACCTCTGTTGTAGTCACGGTGACAGCTATTGCACTTCTCTGCGTGGAAACGTTGCCAGGGTGGAATACGCAGCACTGCATCCAGGGTAAGAGTCCCAATTGGGCTGACCCGTTCTTCCTGATTGAGACCTTATGTTCTGCTTGGTTCACCTTTGAGCTAGTCGTGAGATTGTTCTCATGCCCAGGGAAAATAGCTTTCTTCAAAGATTTCAAAAATTTGGTTGATTTGACTGCTGTTGTTCCTTATTATGTCACACTGTTTAACGTTCTCTCGACCATGACCTGCGACAGCGCCAAGTCCTCGGCATCCCTAGCCTTTCTACGAGTCTTTAGGCTAGTACGGATATTCAAGCTAACTAAACACTCTGCAGGTTTGCAAGTATTGATCCTAACTTTCAAAGCCAGCATTGAAGGTTTGTGTTTGTTTCTGGTGGCCATCACTGTCTGTATACTTGTGTTTTCCAGTGCTGTATACTTTGCCGAGCTGGGGATCGAAGGCTCCAAGATTCACAGCATTCCAGATGGTTTTTGGTGGGCCATCATCACCATGACAACAGTTGGATACGGTGACGTAGTTCCTGTCGGGGTGTTGGGGAAGCTTATTGGAATGATGTGCACGCTAACAGGAGTACTCACATTGGCCATACCCGTGCCTATAATAACAGAGAATTTCAACAAGTTTTACTCACACAAGACCGGCAGGGGGCGGATCTGATGCAAAGGTGCTGCAATTATGTAGGTGTGCATGTTATAATGAAGTTAGCAGGTGCATGAATGTTTATTAATATATCAAGCTAATTAGGCTGAAATAGCAATTGTTTTATTGTCGGGTTGTGGGGAAATAAGGAAAGAAAGTCAGGTGTTAACAAGCAAACATTTCTTGTTAGAGTGATGCTGGTAACAATATCATAGTTCCCTCAGCTTTGCTCCAAATTCTGCGCGAACACTTAAAACTGGCTGATTCTTTTTTTTCTCCTGCCAAATTCAACATATGATTGTGTGAATGAACTAACCGTGAAAACTGTCCTGAAGTATGTGGTGCTGCAAACATAATACACTTGGTCCCAAAATGAAATTTCCAAAAATGTAATTACTTTGACGTGGCACAATTAACACAAAACAGACATGTAACAACATTTTCTTGAGTCTGGGCAAGGTTACATTGCAGAATTCCGGCAGGTCTTGTTTTCCCGTGAGTGCAAGGCCAAAGAGTTAATTAATTAATATGATATAAGCATGTGTTCTTCCATTGACATCAACCTCTAATTCATTGGTTCTCAAACTGGGCGGGGTAAGCAACACTGCCTCATTGGTCTGATGGGATGATTCAATTATAAAACGGAGAGTGGGGTATTTTTTGATATTGCAAAAGGTTTAAGACTACACATAAGTCATTGTTTTATGAGTGTACATATGGTGACGTTGTGTATGTCATCTACGAAGCAAAGGGACAGCATTCATATAACAGTGTGGTAGTCACTGATGTACTACTGTCTGTAAGGCGTCTGACTCGCAACGTAAAGCGACTTCGGATAACGACTTTAAAAACCGTTCGGTACAGATAAGTCAGACAAAGTTTCGATTTAAGGATGTTCCCCGCGGTGGGATTTTAGCGTGCACATCTAAACAGACGTAGATCTGGTATTTTCTACTCTTTTGTTATTTTCACTGCAGTACACTGGTTTTGACTTCAGCACACAGCACGTTTTTTTATCTAGCGTTCCTTAGATGAAAGAACAGAATCGTATTTTACTATTTCTTTATTGTTCATTACATCGTGTAAAAACGGGTTTCTCCTATGTATCGCTCCTCCTATACCACTCTTGACTCTAAATCTCGTCAGTCTAAGATTTCTACATGTTTCAAGGTTGGGTCATTTAGGGTATCAGGATGAACTCCCTCGGCACCAGGACCCGGGTGGCGTGATGGTCAGTGCACTCGCTTGCCAACAGGAACATCAGGGCTTGAAGACGTCGGGACAGAAACGAACTTATGAAAAGAACAGGTCACTCGTATCAGATGTAGACAATCCATAATGTCCATGACAGTTTCAGAGGAAGAGTAACATGTGAGAAGAAGAGACACTTGGGGGGGGGGGAGAAAAAAACGTGTTAGACAGCTTAGACAAGGTGACATGGAGAACATTTTTGTCGGAAATGATGAACAAGGAAGCCGTTGATAAACCTCAAGTCCATTGGATCAGACATAGATTCACGCCATCAGATGTTTTAGACATCAGACATAGATTCACACCATGAGCAGTTTTGGTCATGTGGTGCTAGCCTCATCTTGTAACATCCATTGGAAAGTTGACGAGGAAATGAACTGGTTTCCCTACTTCTGTTTGCCGTGACGTAACTTAATGTTCAACACACTATGTACTCACACAGCAGCATCTGACCTGGGATTACCAGCCGCCCGATCCCCAACCCCCACCACCCCCACCCTACCTGACCCCAATAAATGATGTTTATGTCCAATTACCAGGTATCTGCGACATAGTTCAGGACGGTCGGGATAATTGAGCATTATAAGATATTAAAGTTTGTGGTATTTATTGTCTATCGCTTGCTAGATGGGAACCACCAGAGGCCATCTGTCTGTCTGTCTGTCTGTCTGTCTGTCTGTCTGTCTGTCTGTCTGTCTGTCTGTCTGTCTGTCTGTCTGTCCGTCCGTCTGTCTGTCTGTATGTCTGTCTGTCACCAGCAGTCAGGTATATCACTCATATGTGCCAACAACTATATGTCATCAGTAGTCAGGTATATCATTCACTTAAACCAACAACTATGTGTCACCAGTAGCTGAGTCTATCATTCACATAAACCAACAACTATGTGTCACCAGTAGCTGAGTCTATCATTCACATAAAACAACAACTATGTATCACTAGTAGCTGAGTCTATCATTCACATAAACCAACAACTATGTGTCGCCAGTAGCCATGTTTATCATTCACATAAAACAACAACTATGTGTCACCAGTAGCCATGTATATCATTCACATAAAACAACACCTATGTGTCACCTGTATCTGAGTCTATCATTCACATAAACCAACAACAATGTGTCACCAGTAGCTGAGTCTATCATTCACATAAACCAACAACAATGTGTCACCAGTAGCTGAGTCTATCATTCACATAAACCAACACCTATATGTCATCAGTAGTCAGGTATATCATTCACATACATCAACAACTATGTGTCACCAGTAGCTGAGTCTATCATTCAAATAAACCAACAACTATGTATCACCAGTAGCTGAGTCTATCATTCACATGAACCAACAACTATGTGTCACCAGTAGCTGAGTCTATCATTCACATAAATCAAAATCTATGTGTCACCAGTAGCTGAGTCTATCATTCACATAAAGCAACAACTATGTGTCACCAGTAGCCATGTATATCATTCACATAAAACAACAACTATGTGTCACCAGTAGCCATGTATATCATTCACATAAAACAACAACTATGTGTCACCAGTATCTGAGTCTATCATTCACATAAACCAACAACTATGTGTCACCAGTAGCTGAGTCTATTTTTCACATGAAACAACAACTATGTGTCACCAGTAGCTGAGTCTATCATTCACATAAACCAACAATTATGTGTCACCAGTAGCTGAGTCTATCATTCACATAAACCAACAACTATGTGTCACCAGTAGCTGAGTCTATCATTCACATAAACCAACAACTATGTGTCACCAGTAGCCATGTATATCATTCACATGAACCAACAACTATGTGTCACCAGTAGCTGAGTCTATCATTCACATAAAACAACAACTATGTGTCACCAGTAGCTGAGTCTATCATTCACATAAACCAACAACTATGTGTCGCCAGTAGCCATGTATATCATTTACATAAAACAACAACTATGTGTCACCAGTAGCTGAGTCTATCATTCACATAAACCAACAACTATGTGTCACTAGTAGCCATGTATATCATTCACATAAACCAACAACTATGTGTCGCCAGTAGCCATGTATATCATTTACATAAAACAACAACTATGTGTCACCAGTAGCTGAGTCTATCATTCACATAAACCAACAACTATGTGTCGCCAGTAGCCATGTATATCATTCACATAAACCAACAACTATGTGTCACCAGTAGTCATGTATATCATTCACATAAAACAACAACTATGTGTCACCAGTAGCTGAGTCTATCATTCACATAAACCAACAACTATGTGTCACCAGTAGCTGAGTCTATCATTCACATAAACCAACAACTATGTGTCACCAGTAGTCATGTATATCATTTACATAAAACAACAACTATGTGTCACCAGTAGCTGAGTCTATCATTCACATAAACCAACAACTATGTGTCGCTAGTAACCATGTATATCATTCACATAAACCAACAACTATGTGTCGCCAGTAGCCATGTATATCATTTACATAAAACAACAACTATGTGTCACCAGTAGCTGAGTCTATCATTCACATAAACCAACAACTATGTGTCACCAGTAGTCATGTATATCATTTACATAAAACAACAACTATGTGTCACCAGTAGCTGAGTCTATCATTCACATAAACCAACAACTATGTGTCGCTAGTAGCCATGTATATCATTCACATAAACCAACAACTATGTGTCGCCAGTAGCCATGTATATCATTTACATAAAACAACAACTATGTGTCACCAGTAGCTGAGTCTATCATTCACATAAACCAACAACTATGTGTCGCCAGTAGCCATGTATATCATTCACATAAACCAACAACTATGTGTCACCAGTAGTCATGTATATCATTCACATAAAACAACAACTATGTGTCACCAGTAGCTGAGTCTATCATTCACATAAACCAACAACTATGTGTCACCAGTAGCTGAGTCTATCATTCACATGAACCAACAACTATGTGTCACCATTAGCTGAGTCTGTCATTCATATGAACCAACAATTATGTGTCATCATTAGCTGAGTCTGTCATTCACATGAACCAACAACTATGTGTCACCATTAGCTGAGTCTGTCATTCACATGAACCAACAACTATGTGCCACCATTAGCTGAGTCTATCATTCACATGAACCAACAAGTATGTGTCATCATTAGCTGAGTCTGTCATTCACATGAACCAACAACTATGTGCCACCATTAGCTGAGTCTGTCAGTCACATGAACCAACAAGTATCTGTCATCATTAGCTGAGGCTATCATTCACATGAACCAACAATTGTGTGTCACCAGTATTCATGGATATCATTCACATGAACTAAAACCATGTATCCCCACTAGCAAGTATAATTCAGATGCCTGGCTGAAAAGATTAAAGCGCTCGCACGTATACTCCCACTTATACTTCCGGTGCGTTGATGGCGGGGTATTTGATTCAAACCACACACATCGGTCAGATGAGCTGAAATGTTGATGTCTCGTCTTTGACACGGGGACGTAAATTGCAAGTACCTCGGAAGTCGGAGTGGGTTGGCCTGATGGCGTGAGTGCTTGTAATAGAATTTAACTAACCCGTATGCCAAAAATAGTCTAATAACTCCCTAGCAGTAGCAACTACTTGTAGTAGTAGTAGTAGGTTTGTAGACTATGCTTGGGTTCAAAGTCAGCAGGCGGAAACAACAATTTAGTTGTACAACAACTATGAAATTGGACAATAACTCAACCCCAGACATTTCTAAATACCGAATCCATCCATCCATCGTGCGCCATGCCGATAAGCGTTGGTGTTCATGTTCTGCCTTCTCACTCGATCACCAGAGTCGTGGATCAGCTCCATGTTCCTGTCTAGACCATACCACGTGGCCAAGCCATCCAGGTATTTACTTCTCGGTCTTCAGCTTGGTCTCTTCCCTTCGATCTTGCCAGTCGTAACCAAGTTCTCCAAGTCATTTATTCTCATAACATACCAAAAAAATTTTGACTGTCTACGTCTAATGACTCTAATCAGTTTACGATCTTGATTTGTTGCTTACAGAGAAATTACTAAATACCAGCAATGGTACACAACCTGTGGTGCTATATTTTTTTTTCCGCGTTTCCATCCTGTTTCAGGATATTGCGGTCAACACCAGCATCTTTCAGCTGTATGTTGATTCCTAGGCTAGATTACGCTCATCAGCACGCCACGACTTTCTGAGCGACCGGCTCCATACTCTCATAAGTCACTTTTGCGATTCGAACCACTGCTAATTCTCGTCGCGTCACGTGACGAGAGTATTCGGAGTTAGCGGAGAAAGCTGCTAACTCCTCGGCCACGGAGCCGGTTGTGGTGCTATTTACAGATGCAAAATCAGTACTCGAGGCGCTACTGTCTGGGAAATTGCCAGTACTAAGGACACTACTTTCTGAACTTAGCAGTCAGCATAAGGTCACCATACAGTGGATACCATCCCACTGTGGAGTACCCGGAAACGACAGAGCTAATAAATTGGCTAAGGAAGGAGCCAAAGAAGAACAGCCTGATGTGCCCGTTACATACCACCAAAAGAAACGAATGATCAAATCAGTCAGAAAGCCACCAAAACCTGCTCAAGATTACTACCACTTTATTGACAGAACAGAACAAGTCATTATTCTGCGCCTCAGAACAGGGCACAATAGATTACGCAACCACATGTATACAAAATTCAAGATTGGTGACTCAGCCATGTGCACATGTGGTTTGGCGCCGCAGACAGCAGAGCACATACTCCAAGACTGCCCAAAATAAAACATATCTAGGCAAACCTTCTTGGCTAGAGAGACGACAGTGGAAGATAAACTCTATGGACCGCTGTGTGAACTAAAAAAGACAGTTAAATTCATATACGAAACAACATTGCAGTTATAGACATATTTCAAGCGAACGAAAGAAGAAGAAGAAGAATTTGTTGCTTGAAGGATTTGTTCATTGGTTTTTCTGTTTGCCCATGGTATTCTTTGCATTTTCCGCAGAAACCACATTTCCACAGCCATCAGCTGTTTTTCAGCTTGACTGCTTATTGTCCACGCTTCACTTCCATACAAAAGTATAGGTTCTATGTAGCACTTCAACACTCTTTTTCTCGTTTCAATTGATATCTTTTTATTGGTCAGTATGTTTTTCATCTTGCAAAAGGCTACCTTCACAATGGCAATTCTTGTTCTAATCTCTTCAAGGCATCTCCCAATAAATGTTATAACTTTGCCGAGATAACTGTATCGATTCACTTGCTTAAGAATATGCCCATTTACTCGTATATCATCACATTATAGTATTTCCTTCTTCCCAGTGACGACCATAATCTGTGTAAATATACCGAATGCCTAACCTTATTTTAGAGAAACACAGACCAATGAATAAACACAAACATATCGTGCAATTTCGATTAAAGTACTTAGTGACACATTAGCTATCCTAATTCTATCATCGGGTCTTTCTCTCCAACACAACAATCCACTGCCGCATCAAGGACAGATTTCATTCTTAAATCTCGTGGGCGGAGAGGGGGGTGAGGGACACATGTTGCTTCATAGTCCTTGACATTTCGCTACAATGTCGCATTTACTTCTGTTATCATACTTCATATTCCGCTAAAATCAATACGACGATTTCTACTATGTTTAGCTTCCGTGCACATCCCACATAAAATAAATGTGCATTTTGATGTCAGGACAATAAAAACGTCCTAGCGGCATCATTTATAACTAATATTTGAACTGCAGACAAGGGAACTAGGACACATGTTCACTGCAAGACTGCATGCCAGCAATGTTGAGCAATGACCAAGAAGACGGGATAGTTATATTTGTTTGCAGAACATCGTTCCGCAATTATGTACTCTTGCATTGCCTTCCAGGCAAAAAGTGATTTTTGCGAAATGGCTTTTTTTTTTTTTTTAATGTTCTATTTGTTCAATATTCATTCTCAACGAGTCACTTCGATACGGCAGCAGTAATCTGTAAATATGTCTATTAACTATTCCTGGGAGATGTCTGATTCTCCCTCTGACAGTATTATGAATGTATTCGTTGTTTTAAAGTTAAATATATTAAAATAACAATGCAAAGTGATGGTATGTGTCTCACAGACGAGACAGTTGAATTGTACAGTCGCTAATATTTTTGAGCGAACCAGTTCAGGGTCACCTCGTGAATAAATTAGTGCTTAGTAAAATGTATATCGGAGCAGCGGTAGCTTTGTGTCTATATAGACTATTGATGCCAGCCTGGTGAGCATTGGTTCGAATCCTCATCGAGCTGGCTTTGTAAACAATTGACCGGGACTCCCAGGCCGACTCAACCACAATGAGGACCAGGAAATATTTTAGGAAGTAAATGCGGCCACTGTGATACTGACCACATGACCTGTCCAGTACCGATTGGTCTATGAAAATGTGGGTGTGGCACCATATACAGGGAGTGTAAACGGGTCTTTTGCTCTGAAAGTGTATATGTTGTTTTCGGTGGCAGTGGCTTTGGTAGTAGTGGTGGTGTTTGTTATATTCAAAGCGAACCATGTGGTTGTTTGTCAGTTCTAGAGATGGTGTTGAGCTGTCTGATTAGAACATTCTGCTTGATTACGACAGTTTTGTGACCGCCGCATCACATGTATAACACATATAGAACAATCGGATTGTTTACGAGTTTTGCGCAGCTCCATCACGTGTACAATATATGAGGCTGTCCTTTGAAATCACAATGAAACATGTAAATAGAAGTAACATACCAACAGGTGTCCTTCTTTCGTCATTACACTTTAACCCATTAAATAACAATAAAGAACCCTTTTACACGCCTTTATGGGGATTGGACATATGGTCTTCTTCTTCTTCCTATTCGTCTTCTTCTTCCATCTCTGTTTCTTCTGTCTTGTAGATCTTAGTGGGGTACAGACCTACCACCACACTTGTCAAGCCCTCTGTAGGCAAGTTGATGGTTGGTTGGACGTTGGTTGAGTTTTTTTTCTACGGTGCAGTATGTTGGCCTTGTTCTTCTCCAGCTTAGTTTGCCAGGTGTCATTTATTAAGTGTTCTACTGTATTCCAGGTGTCATTTATTAAGTGTTCTACTGTATTCCAGGTGTCATTTATTAAGTGTTCTACTGTATTTCTCCTCATAACATGCCCAAAAAGCTAGACTGTCTAAGTCTAATTTCTCTAATAAACTTACAGTTCCCATGTTTCTTGAATGATTGCCTCATTCACTTTTCTGTGAGTCTATGGTATTCTTTACATTATCCTCAAAAACCACATTTCCGCTGCCATTAGATATTGCTTAGCTTGCCTGTTTATTATCTTGTGAACTCTTCTATATAGAATTTTAGAATCCATTTTCACACTGCAGTTGATAGCTCTTTATTGTGAAGATGTTGTCCATCATGCAAAAAGCTACTTTTGATATGGCGATTCTTGTCTTCGTCTCTACAAAGCATCTTCCGTGACATTTTATGACTGTTCCAAAATAGTTGAACCCAATTTACCAATTCAAGAATGTTTCCATTTACTTGAGTGTAACATTGGAGTATTTCTTTCTTCTTAGAGCTAGCAAAGTTTCTGTGTTTTCATAATTTACAATGAGAAGAAATGTTGGGAAATTATAAACAAATGAGAATGGTAAGAAGAGATCATCCGTTTTCAACAAATAGGCTAAAAGTACTTTGTTAAATGAATATTTTGTGAGTTGCGACTTGAAGTGATGTGGAAGTATATTCCAGAGATATGTTCTTGAGTTGGCGAGATTCTTTGGAATAGATCGATTTTCATTACTGGGCAAACGCAGGTGATAAAGATAAGTCCTTCTCTTCTACCAAATTGAAACAATGGTTGAAGTAGAGGGGGAATTGTTGAAAAGAACATATGAACGAGTTGTGCTTTGTTGCACGACAAACGTTGCCTTAAAGAGAGAACTCTACTCTTTCTAACAATGTATGAAAGCGCTGAACTATTTCTAAAGACAGTTAATTGTTGTGCTGTTTTGCGCAGACTGTGTAATCTTTTAATACTGGCTGCAAAACAAACATCCCATCAAACAGTCCAGATGTGTGTGAATACGTGAGTTGAACATAATAATCTTGTGTCTTCGTCTAAAAATATGTTTTAGGTTGGTCAGCTGGAATGTCTTTATGGACTATATGCTTTGTTAAGCGCATCTTTAAGTTTTGGTCAATAATTCAATCACATTTTTGCTTGCTTGCTTGGTTTAAAAACAAAAATTCCAAATTAGGCCTCGTTCAACCTGCTTCTATCAGCTGTAGTTATTGTTGAGGTCCGTGGTTTTTGTAGGTTTATTCACCCTGATTCTTGTCCTATGCGCTCTTACGAGTTTGTCCTGATCAGGACTGGTTTTATCGGCTTTTGTGTCTGTGACGTCAGCTTAGGGGGAGGGGTGTTGGTCTACGGCTATTCCTTGTTCCCGCCTCCTCTTGTGGTTTTCTTTGTTGGTGCAGGCTCCTGGCTCGTCTGGCTTGACTGGTTGTAGTCCTTATAAGGACTTTTTATTTAGTATTTTTGTCTCCTTTTTGTGTATTTTCTGTAGGAGCTTTTCTATGCGATTTTCCTCCTTGTCCCTGTTTTCTATTTCAATGAATAATTTATGTTTCCTTTCGCAGTCTTCCTCCGTGGACAACCACGGGATGATCTCTCCGTCATCTATATAGTACTCGAAGCCGGACTCAGGGTGATAGTGTATATCTGGGTATTCTATCGGTTGCCCCCTGAGTCTCCTGGGCTTCTCCTTTTCTTTTTCTCTCCGGCGAATTCTGAATTCCTTGCGTCCCAGTTCCTCTTTAATTGCGCGCAATTTTATCTAATCTAGGCGCTCCTCCAAGGTAGGTTCCTGGGGCCTCTCCGCGCCGTCATCAGGCTGCTCATCTCGGTTTTCATCGGATGTCTGGCTGGATATTGGTTTCCCCTTATATGTCTCGGGCGTCGTGGTTGGGCTGCTGGCTTTAGCTTGCGGTTCAGGCTCGGTCTCTTGGTTTCCTTTTTGTGGTTTCTTGTATGGCTTCTGTTGGTTTGTGTTGGAAAAGTTCCATTTCAGCTTTTTGCATTTCTCGCTCTGATTTAATGGTTTGTAGGATTTCTTTGTTCTCCTTCTTTATCAGTACCACACTTTTTGTGTATTGTTACCTTTTCTACCTGACGTGTCCCTAGGTATAATTACAAGTACAATCATGTTTTGGCATGTTTTTGTCTAGTGGTAATAAGCACTGATTTTATTTTCGAAATGTTCATAGACAAATGGTTCACATTGCACCATTTGATCAAATTGTTCATGCTGTTTTGTAGAGTCTGCTCAAGTGTTTTGCAGTCTGCAAGGCTTGAGTAGACACCACAGTCATCAGCGAAGAGATCGCAAACGGAGGCAGTTAGATATATATTATCCAACTTAGAATATTTAACTCTAACGACAAAGGAGTGGCGATGTTAGGACCATATGTATGCAGAACGACAAAAACAAATACTAATAAGCTACAAGCATTCACTAATTAATGGTGACGATACATTGAAAGAAGTTAATAAAGAATTCACAAAGAGAACTGGTTACTCGCGTTGAAAGAAGACAGTCGACATTCTTTAGGCATGTCATTAGAAGGGGGAAGCTGGAGTATGTCATCACAGCAGGAAAGTTGTAGGGGAAGAAAAGCAGAGCTGAGACCAAGGGAGAAGATGCTGGACAGTTTGACATCATGGCATGGAGGAACATCATTATCACACGTGACAGAAGGCTGTGGCTAGACATGGTCAGCAATGCCAAACGGCAGGAGCGATAGCAAGAAGGCACCAATCTGCATTTGCGGAAGAATGCGCACATCCCATATCCCTTTTTTTCTCTCTCTTGAGAATCTTTACTTCTGCTGTAAACAAGACAGATAACGCGGAGGTTTGAACGGATTTTCAAGTTCGCATTTTATTTGCGCAGTTTGACAGTTTCGCTGTATTGTTTGAATTGTTTTATCTTCTTAGTGAGTAGGTAATTAAATATAAATGTCCTTCCCTTTCTAATTTATTAATACTTGCGATTCGCTATAAAAATGTAAATATACTTTAAACTGAAATTCAATCAATCAAGTGCCATGCCGGAAAGCGTGGGCGGTCATGACTCACCATTTCACTCGATCACCAGAGTCGTGGATCAGCTCAGTGTTCCTGTCTCGTCCATGCCACGTGGCCAAGCCATCCAGGTATTTTCCTCTCGGTCGTCTCCTTGGTCTGTCCCCCTCGATCTTGTCAGTTGTCAATAAGTTCTCCAATCCATTTCTTCTCATAACATGTCCAAAAAATGTTGACTGTCTTCGTCTAATTTCTCTAATCAGTCTACAATTTTCATTTGTCTCCTATAGTACTTGGTCACTGGTTTTTCTATCTGTCTATGATACTCTTTGCATTTTCCTCAGAAACCACATTTCTGTAGCCATCAAATGTTTTAAAGTGAAATTAAGATCCCAATTTTTTTTCTATGAGATCGATTTTCTGTTATTTTATTAAATAGTTTGGATTTTTAAAAAATCATATTCTTATAACCAACAACAACACGTGTTGTTTTTAATTTTTTTTCTTATTTTTTTTATGAGTAAGTATTACTTTGTAGCAATTTAATGATACAATAATGTTACTACCACAAGGTATGTGTCACAAAGTAAATGATGACAGAGTGACAGATGGAGTGGCTATGGTTGTGTCTAGGGTATGTTCTTGTAAATGTGATGGTGAACAACTGGTTAACCACGATGCATCAAAATCAAACAACAGACTGCGCACACAATACTTTAATTTGAACATCTGGATACAACATTATTCCTCAGGAACGTTCATTATATATAAATATATATATCTTATATATAAAAAAGACTTGTGCGTCTGTATCTCTGTCCGTATGTCCTTCATTTGTTCGCGAACGGCCCATCCGATTGAGATGAAATTTTCTACACGCCTTCCTTTCATTCCAGAGCTGTCAACTGTGATATTTTGTTAGTGTGAAATCGCCTGCTTACTCAGTATTATTTCATTTTTCATTTTTCATCATAATTTCATATATCTCAGGGGACCTAACTCTGTAAATGTTATTTCAAGGGGCATAACTTTTCTGTATAACTTATAGTCATATTGTGGCATCGTTTTCAAAGATTTATAAACTCTTTGTACATAGTTATGTACCGGCATATGAGTTATAATAAATAATGATACAATCTGTAAGGCATTTTCAAAGTTTTCATAAAAATGATGCACAATGCATAACATTGTAACTCATCTTTTTTTGCTTAAGAAGTTACTGTAGTCATGCAGGTGATTAGAAAGAGTTTTCATTAAAAATAATGGATGGTGTGTGGTAGAACGTTCTTTTAAGTTACATTTTTTTTTGTTGTATGAATTTAATGAAGCCGGACAGGGTCAGGCAGACAGATAGACAGACAGACAGACAGATAGACAGTCGGGAACAGGAACTTATATGACTACTTATATAAATTAAATGAGATGCTTCACACCAGGAGTTGGGCGATGTCGGGCCGGGTCAGACAGACAGACAGACAGACAGACAGACAGATAGTCGGTAACGGGAACGGGAACTTATATGACTACTTATATGAATTAAATGAGATGCTTCCCACCAGGGACTGGGCGAAGCCGGGCAGGGTCAGCTAGTATATATATATATATTGCATAGTCACAGGTACAGTACACGTAATCCCAAACACTCACGCTGCTGCCAATTAGGCTCAGTCTTGAATCCTTCGCCTCCGAATTACTTCCACTGAACACACATTACGGAGTCCACTTAACTCACTCACTATTCGAATTACTGCCACTGAAACACACGGCACGGAGTCTACTTAACTCCCTCACTAGTCGAATACTACGACAGCTGACCCACACTGGTCGAGTCTCCACACTCGACTCCTCGAACACCCGAACCTCAGTCGGTCTCTACCTCACTGTCCAAACTAATCACAACTCGGACTCCCGACCTCTCCTGTCGGTTCCCAACTTCAACTCCCTTCGTCACTGTTTGTCCCTGTCTTTTAAACCATTCTATCCCTCACAATGCTCCCCACACCACATATAAACACTATCTCATCGCTCCCTGTCTGCCCCTTCTTGCAGCCCCTCTGCCTTACACCCTTCCCCGTTTATCTCCTTATATTTTCTTTCCGGTGAATGCCCTTTCACCTCGTGAACTGTTTATAATGTACGGCCACTCACCTTAATGCCAATGACCCCAGGCATGTGTCACTACCCCACCCTCAAAAGAAAACATCGTTTTCAAATGTTGGGAGACTAATACTTATCAAATATGTGACCCAGACACATTGCCTGGGTAGTCGTAAGTATAAATCCAACTTACTCTGGCTACCACCCTAAATAATACATCAAATGCTCATAGTACACTCCCATATTCCCCACACATCAATACAACCAACTTTACATTTTGTGCACCAATGCATAAACTAATACATCACATCATAATAAACAACGCATCTAAAACATAATGTTTGTGTACCCGCAGGTCTCTTCTTACTTCACGACCACACAACACTATTTGTGTACGGACCCTATATCAGGTGGTTCTGTTCTTGCAATAACCCTCCTCTGATTCCTGTCGATGCTGTGTCTACCTTTCATGTACCCATGACTCATGGTACTTATACAATTACAACATCTGTTTGCCATCCCTAGCTCTGGGTCAGTGATGTCGCAAACACTCTTTTGGCCGGACTCAACTTTCCAATCTGCATATTGCACCGTTACACTTGAGTCTCTGTTTAGTCTGAACTCTTTCTTCAATCTTGGTCCATATATCTGGCACCTTGCCTTCTGCTGCATACCCCGTATGCCTATGTGCCCTGCACATGCCCTATCCTGAGCTGTTCTTGTATATTGGTCTCTCTGTGCTAAAGGTACTACTAATTGCCCTCGTGCATATCCGCTATCTGAAAACCGGCGAGTGAGAACATTGCTCTTCCTCTCGAAGCACCATCTACCCTTCCTTGATTGTCTATTTTCTACTCTACTACACCCTTCGAAGCATTTGTTCCCAGTAGTATGTTGTCCCTGAGAGACACTATCATTATATTTGAGATCCATTCTCACCTGCTCAACTGTACTCCCCTTTCTTTCAGTCCCTATGTCTACTTCAAGTGCCTCTTCTACTTCAACTATACACTCTAATTTAGGTTTTCTTGTGGTAATAACCTCGTTACTGTTTACACTATGCTTTTGGTCCCAATAAACTACTTCCTCTTCTGTACACTCTTTAACTCCTATAACATTTCCTATGATGAGATCTGCCACTGGTGAGTCCAGAACACACGCTGTCACTCTTCCAGTGATATATGGTGTTTTTACTGTTATTACGGCTAATGGGTAGAATTCTACAGTCCCATTAAATGTTATGGATCTAATCTTTTTCCCTGTATAATCCGAGGGCTGTACTAAGCTTTCTCACCCCAATGGACGTACATCCGGAATCCCTAATTATTAACGCTGGCCTATCATTAACAAACCCATGATGCATCTTCAGACTTCCTCCTTCATGCACTGCTGATCCTGCTTTAACTGTGTGACCACATATTAAGACTGGCTGACCGTCTTTTTCAAATAGAGGTTTGCATCCACTACAATTCTCGTTGTTAATCGCCTCAATTACTTGCGCTGCATTAGAGTGCTCTGTTTTTCCCATCGTACACTCATGGCTAACATGCCCTGTCCCGCCACAGTTGAAGCAAATAATGTCCTTCTTCCTATTGTTTGTTGGCCCACTGGCTTGTTGCACGTCACACTGTGCTGCCTTGTGTCTCCAGCTCCCACAATTCCAACATCCGGCATAACTATTTGGACGTCTCTGAAAATTCCCCCTTTTGTATGGGTACCGTCCTGCTCTGCCAAAATAGTTGCCACGGGAACCATTGTCTTTAGGTTCTTGGTCCTCATATCTTTGTGTTAAATCTACACTTTTTGATCTTGGTCTAATAACTGGATTCTGGTCCTGTTTCGTATACGCTGTACAGACTATTTCCTCATCAATTTGTCTGCCTATAGAACTGTTTGGATGTGCAGTCATATAGTTTTGCCCTAACTGTGACATTGTGTCTATGTCCTTTGGCTTACGTTCCTCAAAGAAAGCTACTAAGTTTGTATTGCATGCAGATACTATCTTGTCTCTTAACATTAAATCCACTAATATATTAAAATCTTTCCCTACTTCTGCAAGCTCCATCCATTTGTTAAATGTGTTCTTTACTGTGTTAAAAAAATCTGTGAAATCTTGATTTGTCTCTGGCCCTAACTGTCTAAACTTTGTTCTATATCCATGCTCAGTTAGTTGGAACTTTGTAAGCAAACGTTGACGTAAGATAGTGTAGTTGTTTCTTTCTTCTAACGGTAAATTGAACGTGGTGTCTAGGGCCTTACCCGTAAGAAACTCGCCTAGCCGCATCGCATATTCTCCTTCTGGGATGCCTAAAGCTTTCGCTGATGATTCGAATCTGGACAAATAAGTTTCAAGATGGTCACAGTCTGTAAAATATGGCAGTTTTAGTCTCTGTGACGACTGCGAAGGTCTTCTGCTTTCCTCACTTTGACCTTTTGATGATAGTTCTAATTTTCTTAACTCAATTTCAGTTTCCCTCTTGAGCTTTTCTTTCTCAATTTCTATTTTCATTTGTCTCTCTCTCTCTCTCTCTCTCTCTCTCTCTCTCTCTCTCTCTCTCTCTCTCTCTCTCTCTCTCTTCCTGTAGACGCTTGTTTTCTATTTCAGCTAACTTTACTTGTGTCTCTCTCTCTTCCTGTAGACGCTTGTTTTCCATTTCAGCTACCTTTTCTTCCTGTAGACGCTTGTTTTCCATTTCAGCTAACTTTTCTTCCTGTAGACGCTTGGCCTCGAGTTCTGCCTGTCTCTGTTCTCTTTCTGCTTGTCTCTGGTCTCTTTCAATCTCTTTTTGTTCTTTTGCTTCGGCATACTCCTGTAACTCTTTCCCCTTCAGTCCTAACCGTTCACCTGCTTCAATATATTCCATTAAAGTAGGCATCTTATACTTGTGGACACGTTGCTGTCTGTCAGCCAACTATAAATGTAAAGACTCTGTTGCTAGTCTCCGTGTACTTTCCCTAAGTACACCTCAACTAAGACTTACGTAAATCCGTAGTACTAATAATTTCACCCTGTACTCACACAGTCACTCTTCACGCACTAGGTAGTGAGGGGGGAATATTAACTATACTCCCTCGTATATATATATATATCAAATAACTGTAGAACAATTCCTGGAAATAGTTTTAAACATACATATAAATACACCAATGAATGATACCCACTAAGTGCCAAATATTAGACGCTAGACGCATAGGCTGGTGAAACGCAGACGGATGATTACATAGAAATAAAAATCACTGACATAAACATGCCCATGAAAGACCATACCGTGCGCATAATATAAACTGACAGATACCATCTAGATAGAAGCTGTATTAACATAAGAATTACAACAATACCATATATCCAAAGAAATCAAATATCATATGTAACAGTAAAGAGAAAACAGTAAAAAGAACAAATATAAAATGAATAATGTACATATATCTGACGATAGACACTAGGACACCGTGTATAATGTCGAGACGACCCAATTGCTCAATAGCACAAAACAAACTGACTCGTCAGCTGCCTCTCAACAACATACAATGTGCACCTAGACAATTCACCTTTGCCTTGTCTCCCGCACGTCGCCAAACAATGCAAAATTATCCTACTTATTACGACCACTGGACCACATACAAATAATTACGTAACGCACAACAACAATACTTAGGACGATGAGAGAAACAGAAACAAAAAAGGGTAGCCGACAACAATGCGGTGGTGAAATCTCATAAAAGTCCTTCGTTTGTTTTCAATAGTCTCCGAAAATCGCCTGGAAATGTCTGTCGGTTATTGTTTTAAAAAAGATTACGACGTTAGATTCCCACCATGAATTAGTGTTCTGATGCGTTTTGGGGAGACGAAAATACCTTTAAAGTCAATGAATGTTTAACTGTGTCGTGGCTGTTGCTTTGAAGTGATTGTATGGCTTCACTGTTGCCGAAAAGGTTAAACCAACGAATGACAGTAAAATTATCCAGCGCTTTAAATCCGTTTTGCAAGTCTTTTTTGGTAGAGAAATGCGCTCATACTTGCGAAGACGGCACCTGAATGACTGTTGTGGATTGTTTCCCGATGATGACACACACACACAAAGACGTTAAACGTAAATCCTAGTTTCCGTACAAAAACAACGTGTTATTCTCAATGGAATTTTTTTGCGTCAAATTCCCTGGTTCTCGGCCTTGGCGCACAAGGTCATCTCAGTTAGTACCTCAGTGTACTACAATCTTCACTGACTGATAGAAATTTTCCTTTATCACCAAATACACGCAATGTCCTACCACCGACCTCTAGTAACTTTCCGTTGTCCACGGCCTCGAAATAAACCCACCGGTCATCTCTGTTTCTCTTTATTACAATAATCCGTGTAGAAACTTTTACTTTTCTGTGGAGCAACGATTGTCACCTTTGTGTGTTCTCCACACTTTTCTCCTATAACTCCCCTCCTCCTGGCGAGTTTTTAACCATGAATTACCCTCGTAACTCCCGTCGTATTCTCTGCGCGGAACTCTTGACCTGTCTGTCAACTCACATCAACTGTGGAAACTTTTCCGTCCCACACAAACACTCACTGTTCTCAAGTTCACCTGAACTCGCAAAAATCTCATGTCCAAGATAATTCGCCCGCTGTCCGCCAGACGATTCTCTCAGCAGCGCACCCCTGTCTGTGTACTGTGCGTAACCCCCCACTGTCCCCTTTCCCCCTCCGGGTGGGCAATGGTTTTACCTGTATTGGCTTTGTTTTGAATTAGCTGTGGTTTGTAATCCTGTCTTCCTCTACTGGCTTTCACCGGATTGAACTTGGAAAACCATGTTGTTGCGCTTAATGAACTGATTCGTACTGATGTAAATCCATATACCGAAGTCCAAGATCGGACAACCCTCACTTCATCGTCTGTCACAAAGTAAATGATGACAGAGTGACAGATGGAGTGGCTATGGTTGTGTCTAGGGTATGTTCTTGTAAATGTGATGGTGAACAACTGGTTAACCACGATGAATCAAAATCAAACAACAGACTGCGCACACAATACTTTAATTTGAACATCTGGATACAACATTATTCCTCAGGAACGTTCATTATATATAAATATATATATATATATATTGCATAGTCACGGGTACAGTACACGTAATCCCAAACACTCACGCTGCTGCCAATTTGGCTCAGTCTTGAATCCTTCGCCTCCGAATTACTTCCACTGAACACACATTACGGAGTCCACTTAACTCCCTCACTATTCGAATTACTCCCACTGAAACACACGGCACGGAGTCTACTTAACTCCCTCACTAGTCGAATATTACGACAGCTGACCCACACTGGTCGAGTCTCCACACTCGACTCCTCGAACACCCGAACCTCAGTCGGTCTCTACCTCACTGTCCAAACTAATCACAACTCGGACTCCCGACCTCTCCTGTCGGTTCCCAACTTCAACTCCCTTCGTCACTGTTTGTCCCTGTCTTTTAAACCATTCTATCCCTCACAATGCTCCCCACACCACATGCAAACACTATCTCATCGCTCCCTGTCTGCCCCTTCTTGCAGCTCCTCTGCCTTACACCCTTCCCCGTTTATCTCCTTATATTTTCTTTCCGGTGAATGCCCTTTCATCTCGTGAACTGTTTATATTGTACGGCCACTCACCTTAATGCCAATGACCCCAGGCATGTGTCACTGTGCAATTATAATTTTTTTACAAGTTATTAGTTTGCCAGTCATGGTGTTATTATCATAATATAATACTTAACGTGATAAACTTTTACCAATAGGGATATCATTTCTAAAAGATCATAGAACAGTGTAAAGGTTGTTTCATAGGGTAAGGACATCTTCATTTTTCAACCCAAAAGTCATTTACTAAATTAGAGAGGCAACAGCCTTGTACATTAATACACTTGTCTCAAGTCTGTGATTAGAATCTGTTCATACTAGTGTCTAGCTCTTTGTTCCATCATTATCGTCTGATGTGATAATCGACATCGATGGTTTCAGGGAAACCAAAGATATGACATGTTTGATCAAGAGCAATTGAGACTGTGGTCTGTCTACCTGGAACGTGATATATTTTAATGTCAATTTAAAGAACCGTTAATGCGCAGTGATCGTTTTTAGGTAATGATTGACTACATAGAACTGAATAAAAAGCAGCCAAACTATATTAGACAGACATATTGACAGGCAGAGAGGGAGTGGGGGAGATGGTGGGTGTGTCGACAGACAGACAGACAGACAGACAGACAGACAGACAGACAGATAGACAGACAGACAGACAGACAGACAGACAGACAGACAGACTGACAGGCAGACCGACAGACAAACCGGTAGATCGATCGGTCAGTCGGTCGGTCGGTCGGTCAGTCGGTCGGTATGTCCGTCGGTGCAGGGAGGGGTGGTGGGTGTGTGCATAGACATACAGATAGATAGACAAACAGACAGACAGATCGGTCAGTCGGTCGGTCGCTCAGTCGATCAGTGGAGGAGGGGGAGGAGAGGAGATAAGGAGGGGTTGATATATCGATTCACACACACAAACACACACACACACACACACACACGCGCACATGGTGAGATAGTGAGTGACTGTGGCGTAGTGGCTAGCATGTTTACCTGCGGACTGGTAGTCGTATTTGTTTAATTAACCTGGCCTCCCAAGTCGACTCAACCTCAGTTAGTACGAGGAAATCCTGGGAAATAAAGGCGGCGGTCGTCCTTCTGTCCACATCAGCAATCAAGTGCCGATTGGTCTATTAGAATATGGGCCTAGAACTATATGCCCCATGCCCTTTAATCTTCAGGCGTGTAAAAGTTTCCGTCGCTTCAGTACTCACGCAGATAGACAGACGGACGGACGGACGAATCGAAGGTTGGAGGCATAGCTAGCCTGAAACAGTATATACCACACTGACGGGCGTGTAGCAGGGGCCGTCCACTTACAGAGTGCAGCCGTTCACGGAGATGAATGAGCGTGCATGGTTCGCGTTGAGTGATCTTCCCTGTCTAATTAAGGCAACACTAATCACTTTATACAGCGAAGGGCAAATCCCTCCCGCTGACAATCCTACAAGGCAGTGGTTCTCATGTTGTTGTGATGTGGGCTCGACACTCTAAAGTTGACGGCGTCTCTCTGAATGTATCATCTTCATGTGCCATGCAAACTGACGTAGGCGTTCATAAATCTTCTCAGATCTTAGTCCTTGATGTTCCGGATGGAGTATGTTGATTTTTACCCATGCCACCGTCTTAGTCTCGTTCATTCATTCATTCATTCATTCATTCATTCATTCATTCAATTCATTCATTCATTCATTCATTCAGTTCATTCATTCATTCAATCATTCATTCATTTATTCATTCATTCATTCAGTTCATTCATTCATTCATTCATTCAATTCATTCATTCATTCATTCATTCAGTTCATTCATTCATTCATTCATTCATTCATTCATTCAGTTCATTCATTCATTCAATCATTCATTCATTTATTCATTCATACATACATTCATTCATTCAGTAGCATGTACTTTGCAGAACTCTACTCCCATAACAACTTTTCGGAAATCTTCTTGGTCACAAGCAAAATGTCCCGCTTCTTCCGATACACCCATCTGGAGATCATCTGCCACATCCTGCACCCATCTTCTCTTTTGCCTTCCTCTTCTTCTCTTCCTGTTCTTATACCCCCACCCTCCACTCCACCCCCACCCCCACCCCACCCCCACCCCCACCCTGACTGTTCTCTCCAAACTTTCATGACGTTTCTAGTAACCAAAATATTTCAATTT
Source organism: Cepaea hortensis (assembly GCA_963921405.1). NCBI lineage: Eukaryota > Metazoa > Mollusca > Gastropoda > Stylommatophora > Helicidae > Cepaea > Cepaea hortensis. Next base: position 42,325,949 of record OY992882.1, read on the forward strand.
TTTTTTCCTTTTTTTTCGTCTTTATTAGCCAATTTTCTTCAATAGTCTTAGTCTAACCAGTATATTTTCTCTTGGGATGTCTGTGTTTCTTCTCCCACTGGTCTTTCTGGTCGTAATTATGTTTTGTAACGCCTCTCTTCTCATTATGAGACTAAAGAACGTTGTTTGTCTCTTTCTTATAGCTGCATATAGTGTTTTACTTTCATTAGTCTCTTCTAGGCAGCCGTTGTTAGTTACTCTGGCAGTCCAAGCTATTTGCTACATTCGTCTCAGAAAGCTAATTTTTATACAATGCTATGAGTACTGGTCGTTCAGAAAGCAATGGCAAGCTACTGAACGTAAACTTGCCAAGAAATCACAAACAGCGAAAACCGCTGGGGTTGACTGCGACGTCCAGTAAAGGATATGCGACTAACTTTACATTTGCTCATTCGCATTCCATGATTCATGGCCTTTGAGCAATTCAGATTCTATATAGCTTTCAGTACTCTTTTCCTGACAGTCAGTGACAGTGAATTATTTGCTTAACAAACAAATTCTGCTCTTTATTTGTAATAAAACGTTTTTTAAACGATTCTCACGGCGGATACCGACATTGGACTGTGAAGTATAGGGCATTCACATTTTCCGGAATTCAGTATTTAAAGTGTGGTGACCACTTAACTTTGACTCCGCTTCACCTTTTCAGACAATTCTCGGAAAATTATCGGGTGCCCATTCTATGAGGCTGGATGAACCCCAGAGATGACATGGCGAGAAAACATAGCCCTGCCACGGATGAAGATAAAACCTGAATCGCTAGCTTGGTCAGCTGACCTGTGTCGTCACAAATGCAGTTTACTAATTTGTGATCTCCGTGGTGGGGTGGTTAAACCGTTTTAATCACGTTCTGAAGGTAGTGGGTTCGTTTCTAGGATTGCGTAATTCAGACAACGAGCGCAGTTTGTCTGGAGAATCTTGGAGGTCATCGCTGGAGCTACGGAGATCGTGCGTTATGCGATGCTCTCGTTCTGCGGAGAGAGACCGAGCCACGTTGGGTACACCTGGTGCAATGAAGTCGTTCTCTCGACATGAGTACTTTATACTTTAGTACATTTAACATAGACAAGAGGCAAGGGACATAGATTAGCATTACTGGATTATGCGAAACAAGATGGAGTGGAGTAGGCAAAGAGTGTGGATCCTAGACGCGCCCGGAGAAGACAATAAGAGACACTGGGTAATAATTAGGGGGGGGGGGAGAGTGTGTGTGTTTGTGTGTGTGAGAGAGAGAGAGAGAGAGAGAGAGAGAGAAAGAGAGAGAGAGAGAGAGAGAGAGAGAGAGAGAGTGGTCCAAGCTGCGAAGATGGCAAGAGATAGAACGGCTTAGCGTCCTTTGCCTGAAAGCCTTTGCTGCATTCGGGGTTGATAGAAGTGGAAGCAGAAGAGAGCAGCTCATTTGACATTCACAAATATACAACATCGTAGACTCGGTAACAAATATTTGTTCACAAAATACGCACATTTTGCGAGACTGTTGCTGGCGTGTTGTGTTGAATAATCATTTTTTGACTGTGTCTGACAAGTAATAATAGTATTTCCACTAAGAATAGATCACAATAAGATTGAGAATCGATTGTTTCATACATTCATAATGGGAACCCAGCCGCTTTGTAAACGTCTTCAGTCTGACGAGAAAGCCATAGCAGCCTTCAAGAATGCGTTATCTAAACACCTCTGATAATCCATATGTGGTCCTTAATGATTATTATTATTATCATCATCTTAATCATCATTATTACTATTGTTATTGTTTTTGTTATTATCATTTTTATTATTAGCTCCATCATCATCATCAATAATATTACTGTTGTTATTATTATTGTTATTATTATTATCGTTGTTAGTATTTTTATTGTCGTTATTATTATTGTTCTTATTAAGGTATTCTCATAACAAGTACTGCCTGTGTGGTGTGAAATGTTAGGTCATTTCATATTCTAGGCATCGATATAAGAATTGTGATGGCTAGTTCCGTTTCTCGCCACCTTTTCTTCCCAGACAATATCATACTGTGTGAATGCCAAATTGTTCCATATATTTATCTTATCTAACTATCTTACTATTTCCATACCAAGTTTATAACTAGATTTGTCATTTTACAATATGTGTTTTAATACCCAGTTCTCCCTAGATTTGTTATATCACAATATCGTACCGTTTGAATGCCAAATTGTTCCCTGTAATTGTCACATCTAACTATCTTACTGTTTTCATATCAAGTTTTTAACTAAATATTATAATGTACGTTTTAATACCCAGTTCTTCCCTATATTTGTTATGGCACATTATATCTTACTGTTTTAATATCCATTGTTTTCCTAGAATTGTTATACAACAAAGTATCTTACTGCAATCATTCCCATTTGTTCGCATATATTTGTTTTATCACAATGTTACTGTTTTAATACCGATGTTTCCATATAGTTGTTATTTCGCAACATCTTTCAGTCCTAATAATCCATTTTTTTCATAACAAGTGTTATGTTACGATATAACACTGTCTTAATGTCCAATTATTTCTTAACATGAGCTATATTACAGTTTCTTACAACTGAATATTCAGTTTCATTTTTCCGAGAGTCTTTACATATAAGAATTTTCTCTGGGTCTTTGTAAACTATGTGAACCGGTAGAAACACACACACACACACGCGCACACACACACACACACACACACACACACATCACACACACACCAACACGCATACCGGGTATATCCATCCATCATGTGCCATGCCAATAAGCGTGGACGGTCATGTTTTGCCATCTCACTCGATCACCTGAGTCGTGGATCAGCTCCGTGTTTATGTGTCTACCATACCACGTGGCCAAGCCATCCAGGTATTTACTTCTAGGTCTTCCTCTTGTTCTCTTCCCCTCGATCTTGCCAGGTGTCACCAAGTTCTCCAAGTCATTTCTTCTCATAACATGCCCAACATAATCTAATCAGTTTACGATCTTCATTTGTTTCCTGAAGGACTTGTTCATTGGTTTTTCTGTCTGTCCATGGTATTCTTTGCATTTCCCTCAGAAACCACATTTCCACAGCCACCGGCTGTTTTTCAGATTGTCTGCTCATTGTCCACGCTTCACATCCATACAAAAGTACAGGTTCTATGTACTGGGTGTATACAACTTTGCATAAGTTTAACAATCATACTTTTTTATTTTTAATAAAAATGTATCAGGAACCTGTTGTAGGTATTTGATGTGTTAGACCCATCACATTTGTAGTCCTGAGTGCATTGAGGAATAGGTCTCAGTGTTTTCGTGCCCTAGCGAACGGCGAGTGCAGGTAGCGAAACCTTGTACGACGGCGCTCATTACATTGTCCGCGTAACCTAATCATTATGAACAGTTGAGTTAGTTACCTTTCTTTACAGGACGTAGCAGTCAACTCAAGTATTTTTGGTTGATTGTTATTCCTGGGCAAGTTTACTTTCGGTAGTTTGTCATTGCTTTCTGAACGACCGGCACTCATATCATTGTATGGAAACCAACGAAAGGCGGTCTGCTGCCAAATCTCCCGCAGCTGTGTTTCGAACGCGGTATGCGAGATTACAAATTACTTTCATAACCCCTTCGCCACAGAGCCGGCTCTATGAACAAATACTGGTTAAATATGAGTCGCATTGTTACATTGTGACATAGTTCACAAAACATGAGTCGCATTGTTACATTGTGACATAATTCACACAACATGAGCCGCATTGTTACATTGTGACATAATTCACACAACATGAGTCGCATTGTTACATTGTGACATAATTCACACAACATGAGTCGCATTGTTACATTGTGACATAATCCACACAACATGAGTCGCATTGTTACATTGTGACATAATTCACACAACATGAGTCGCATTGTTACATTGTGACATAATTCACACAACATTAGTCGCATTGTTACATTGTGACATAATTCACACAACATGAGTCGCATTGCTACATTGTGACATAATTCACACAACATGAGTCGCATTGTTACATTGTGACATAATTCACACAACATGAGTCGCATTGTTACATTGTGACATAATTCACACAACATGAGTCGCATTGTTACATTGTGACATAATTCACACAACATGAGTCGCATTGTTACACTGTGACATAATTCACACAACATGAGTTGCATTGTTACATTGTGACATAATTCACACAACATGAGTCGCATTGTTACATTGTGACATAATTCACTCAACATGAGTCGCATTGTTACATTGTGACATAATTCACACAACATGAGTCGCATTGTTACATTGTGACATAATTCACACAACATGAGTCGCATTGTTACATTGTGATATAATTCACACACCAAGAGACGCGTACTGTGTCTTTCGGTGATAGATTTGTTGTTTCGCGTTTTATTGCAGTCCACGAAAAGCTATACGGAGATCTAACGACCCTAAGAGAAAAGGACCCTTTTTTCACGTCTTCCGACGTATTCGGTATGTAATACTAAACCATATTTTTATATACCAATCGACACTCGGTGCGTGATGTGATCATTATCAGTCCGACTGCCTTTACTTCCCAGAACATTTCCTAGTTCACATTTTAAACTTGGTCACCCTGAGCACCCGGGTCAATTTTTTTTTAATCTTTTCCCTCGGGGTTGTGCAAACACATGATGACCCTCAGGTCTGGCAGCACATGATGACCCTCAGGTCTGGCAGCAAATGTTCTAGCCACTGCGCGACCGCGCCTTTCAATTGCCCTAAGGCCAATAGTAAGGCTGGATCCGAAATTGAATAAGAAAGAACGCAAGAAGAAGATAAGCGGTCGAATTTAATACATATTAAGCTCTCAAAAATACAAAATAAATCTTTCACGTTTCAGCTGTGATGCATTCAGGATTGAATATCACATTTGTATAGTCTTCCTGTGCCCTTATGCTCCCGCCAGGTCTTGGGATTTCACACTAGTTAGGCTTGAATACCGGCTCGTGGTGATAGTTGAGAACCATCCAGATAGCATTAAATAATAGATGACTTAGTTACAGCTGGCTGTGATAATTTCTTAATTCAACACGCTCGCACAACCAGCCTACAAATATATGAGCGCCGTGGCCTGGCTGTTCACTCCGAACATCAGGCCATAAACAGTTTTGGGTTGATCGTCCACTATAAAGTGACAAAGTCAGGCTCTAGTCCATTAGTCATAGCGACTGTTATCTGGGGAAATAGGTTTAGTCATACACAGTATTCACGTCTTTATGATGTAGGAGTAGTCTGTCACCAATACCTGACACACGGGGGTGTTTCATGATATGTTGACTAGAGGCAGTTTCAGTTAAGCAAGCTCCATTGGAATACTGACACGGTTCTGCACTATCAACTACTGCGAAGAATGAATACAGTCACTACTGCAATAATGTGTTAACTGCTTACAACATAGGGAGTCTCGGTTTGCTACATGCGGCAGATAATATACTATATTTATCATCATCATCATCAAGTACCTTGCCAGCTGGCGTAGGCGTTCATGGCTCTCCACAGATCTCGGTCTTTGGTGTTCTGGACCAACTCTGCTGATGATATACCTCCGTGCCACGGTCTCAATCCTTTCAGCATCATTTCTCTTGGTCTGCCTCTGCCTCTCTTCCCCTCGATCTTTCCAGTTGTCACGATGTTCTCCAACGCCTCCCTTCTCGTCGCATGACCAAAGAACGCTGTTTGTCTCATTTTTATTTTTGAATATAACGTTCTACTATCATTAGCCTCTTTCAGGCAGTTGTTGTACTTAGTTACTCTGACAGTCCAAGGAATTCGCAACATTCGTCTCATGAACCACATCGCTTTTGTTTCCACGTTCTTCTTAATTTGTTCATCCACATTCACAACATCTATATCAAATAACAAATATTTGCAGGAATTATTTTTTTTTAATTAACAGAGGCAGATTGATATTTATTCCATCACAATTCCTGTGCTGGGATTTCATTAAATTTGAGAACTGCACCAGATACCCAAGGAATAGGGATCCCAAACTTTCTTTTACTTGCTAACTTTTCGACATTCTTTCGAACCATTTATTCTTCCCACGACAAAATAACACAGCAACCGTCATCCCCTCAATATAAAACTCGATTGTTCAGAATTTGTCTTCAACTTCTCGTAGAAACAAATTGAATTCACTTCACATCTGACAAAACATTCATAACGTGAATATCTTCACTCTTGCCTACTGCATATTACAATCCAATGTTAAAATGCTAGTTGCGTAATCTCTTCACACTTGCTCTTCTTAGGTTTCAGTCTGGGCCTATAGGTTAGCCTCTTGTGTAAATAACTGCCAATCATTCTCGTGTCTATGTTGTAGCACTCACGTATCTTTATCTAAGTCTAATGACGTGTAATTTCGACTGAATATCCTGTTTCGCAATTGTATATTTCAATTTTGCATTTCACATCGTTACCACTAAATTCACTAACAATGCCAGTCGCAATTATCCAAGTCGATCTTTTTTTTTTTTTTATTACTAAGTCATTTAATCAGGAAAATGTATACTTAGAAACTCTAATGTGGGGGGTGGGGGGGGGGAAGAGGCGACAACAAAACGAACAAGAAGAAGAAGTAGATGATGAAAAACAATAAGAGCAAGAAAAAGAAAACAAAGAAGAAGAAGGGTGTGGATAGCGTGCAGGCTAAATAGCCCTGCCACCCAAGTTCAGTACCTGGTTAAGGAGATCGTGTCTTCAGTCCTCATATGTATTGGCGTTGGCCAAGTCTCATGAAATAATGTCCACGTATGTGTTTTAGACAGCTTGATATAGATTTCCCTTTTAATTTACAAGCTTTACATCAAACGCATTTCTCAACATTGATGTGTGTGCGCGATTGCGCCTGTGTGTATGTGTCTGTCTTTATTCCAGCAAAAACGGCCGTTTTATTTGTTCAAACACGCTGATCTTCTGACTTAGTCTGTTATTTTTTTCTGCCTTGGAGTCTAGACGCGGCAGAGAGCAGGCGAGCGCACGCAAGTCTTATCGACTGCTTTCCTCTTGGCCTGTTTCCAGTCTAATCCCTGGATCATCCCGGACTGGCAGCAGCCATTTACATTTCCCCATAAACGTCTGATTATAATGTTGTTGAATTACACGCTTACATGGTCACAGAAACTGTTGCAGAAGTGTAGGTGTGTGTGTGTGTGTGTATATATGTGCGCGAGCGTGTATGTGTATGTGGGTGGGTGGGTGGGTGGGCGTGGGTATATACGTTCGATTCTCTTCCCTAAGTTATTATTAACTCTTTCTCATTATGGATAAAGAAGACCTAAAAGAACTATTGTATATCTCCAGAGATAAATCAGTTAATCAATCAGGTACCGTCTCCACAATGAAAGTTGGCTGCAATCTCCAACACTGTCTTTCACTCGTCCTCATTGCACATTCTGTCAGACTGTTGTTCGTCCATCTCTCGATGTTATCATCCCACTTATATCGTTGTCCACCTCCTGCTCGCTCGCCTTCAACCTTGAAATCCAATATGGTTTTTATAAGAACGTTCTATATTTTAACGTGGCCGAAACATTTCACTTGCCTCTCTCTGTGTAAAAAAATAACTATGTGAGAAGCGAACTTGAAAATCATTTATTGCAATGACATCTATCTTTATTTCTCAGCATAATCTCCGCTAACAGTGATGCTTTTATCGTGTAGTTTTTTCAAAGCCTCAGTATCTGCACTATCGATGTTTTTAGGTGTTGTTTTACTCATGTTAGCACCACGCTCTCAACTTCTTCGTTCGCCGCCTAGGTAACTATAACTTTTCGCGACAAGCACTTGCTGTCATAAACAGGCAACATTTCCTTTTAAATATCCTTGGCAGTAAGTCGTCTGGCCCATCAACCCCCATCCCTATCCCACCCTGAACAGTTTGTTGTTCGACAGTGGCGCAATCTTCAACTATGACCGATATTTTCAATACCACGCGCGCGTAAAACTTTGTATGAGGTATTTTTCGCTTCTCACACATAGACATCTATAAGCTAGATGGATATGTCACATAATGAAACCTTTATAAATAACCAACGCGTATTTCTCAATTGTCTTATATCATTGTGTGACTTACTAACCTACCCTCGTATGTTGCAGTGGTTTTGCAAATATGTAAGCAAGCATGCGAGAGAACAATTGGATGGGGAACACACACAAACATTTTAATAATGCGTCGTTATGTCATATCTTTTCCTCAGGATTATTTACTTTGGCTGGATTATAATGTTCACTTTATTTAAATATTCACCAGGCAAAGTATAGAACAACGATTTCTGTTTTGACTCCCGCAAATACAAATCCTTTGCCCTATTGACGATTGGAACCCGTGTCTAATGATATGTTAGCAATACACAAACCCCACTTCTACCCTCTTTTTACAAGACAAACATAGTGGCGATGAAGAACTGTTTCTTTATTATGAAGAACTCGTAGTTATTCCACAAAATAGAAGCTCTAAAGTGTGGATCTCATGGGGGAGGACTAGACAAATACAACTGAATCAGGGGGTGAAGAGAACAGGCTGGCGCTGTATAGAACAATCGTTGAGAAAATGTTAGAATTCTATCACTAGAAAGGCCCTTCTTTGTCTGTAATCCATAGGGCAAAAGAAAGACCGAACGAACGATTTTTATTTTCAAAGGGTAACAAATTAGGCACGCAGGCCTGTCTTACATTCGGTCCTTCCAAGCACTCATCTTTCTTTCATAAATTGTGCATCTTACATTCACATAGGAAAAAAAAAACATTGTCAAATGGATTTTGTAAACATAAACAATGCATGTTACTATGTTAAGAGACAGGCAGGCACACGTACACACGCACATTCATAAACACACACGCACTCATACATACCTGCAAACATACTTACATCAGTTGCACAAACTCTCACAGTTATGCGCACACTTAATAACATACAAATACACACTCCCTCGCATACACTGCATGCATGCACACATGCTCACACAAACATACATCCATATAAACTACACACATAGACACAATACACACATCCACCCATCCACACACTCACACATTTAAACACGCTGCCCCACATAATGACTAAACGAATATGAACAAACTCCCACACTCTCCCACAGAAATAAAGGGAGACCTAAAAGCACACAGAGAAGAGAAGCAGAGACAGAAATGAATACGGGGAGGAAAAAACTCAGCTGCATCGGATAGCTACAGATGGGACTGTGTGGAGGGAGTTGGTGGAGGGGCTATACTACAATGGGGAATAACGGGTAAGACAGAGAGTTACTTGATGGTGGTTTATTTCTACATTTCTTATCTTATCTTGCCCTTCTTGTACCTTGCGGTATCCAGATGAAGCTTATACAGCGGGAGAGTGCCCGTCCATCATCTCATCTTGCTTCTCTTGTATCTTGCGGTGTCGAGGTGAAGCTTATACAGCGGGAGAGTGCCCGTCCATCATCTCATCTTGCTTCTCTTGTATCTTGCGGTGTCGAGGTGAAGCTTATACAGCGGGAGAGTGCCCGTCCATCATCTCATCTTGCTCCTCTTGTGCCTTGCGGTGTCAAGGTGAAGCTTATACAGCGGGGGTGGGGGGGAGTGGTTACACTATGAGAAGACACAAACTGACAAACTGTATGACAACCGGCAGGATTGGTGGGGAACAAGCAAAGGGAAGGCAAAGAAATAAGTAATTTGATGGCTTAGCCACATAGCATAATCGAGACAAGAACATAGACCTGATCCACGACTCTGGTGATCATGTGAGATGGGGAATCATGACCGCCCACGCTTATCGGTTTGGCACATGATGATGATGTTGATTTTCTCTATCAGTTTAAAAGCACCCTCCTCGTGTTGTCGAGCGAGAAACAAATACCCCCTGCTGCTTTCGTTACAGGCCAGTGGGCCACTGGCTCCAAAATAATTTTCATCATTGCCGTACTTTGAGAATGAAATCAATAATATGGGTGACTGTTAGAGACGTATGTTATTCCGTCCAGACATGTGGATTACACTTTTGTGACTGTATTATTTCAGTTTCCCAGCGGCTAAATATTATGTTGTCGTTTATTAAGACGTCAGTCGAATCGTTGCCCTGTATTCTCCGTCTTTCCTTTCAGACTTTAGTCGAATCGTTGCCCTGTATTTTGTCTCTTTCCTTGAAGACTTTAGTCGATTCGTCGCCCTGTATTTTGTGTCTTTCCTGTAAGACTTCAGTCGAATCATTGCCCTGTATCCCTCTGAAGTCGGAGTGGGTTCGCCTGATGGCGAGGGACACTGTTAATAGGGAAAGCTAATCCACGAGCAAAATTCAGTCCAGCACCTCTATAAATAGTTGTGTAGACTACGCTTGAGTTCAAAGCGAGTGAGCGCAAAAAAAATAAATAAATAAATGTCCCTGTATTTTGTGTCTTTCCTTGAAGACTTTAGTCGAATCATTGCCCTGTATTTAGTGTTTTCCCTTTTGCCGGGCTTCCCATTTCATTCATTTTATGAGAGTGCCGGTGCTGTGGCTTAGAGGCAGTGAACGCGTTTCACAATTCCCCGTCATAAGTATTCGAGGGTTCAAAATCAGCCGCAGACGATTTAGAAGCACACCACCTTGGGTTAATTTCCACGGTATGAGCGTTGGTCGTTCAGAAAGCAATGGTAAACTACTGAGCGTACATATTGTCTAATAAGCCGCAAACCGTCAAAAATTGCTGGGGTTGACTCCGACGTCCTTAAAGGACATGGAACTAACTTTCTTTAACTCAATTTATTAGAAGTGAAATGTTCTTGTGCTTTCGGTTGACAATAATTACCTCAAAAACAATTTAAACAATCAACTTTTTGCAGTGATTTAAATATCCTAGGGTGGGAATTCACCCAGACTGATGTCATGATTTAATGACCGCAAGGGCTGCGTGTGTGTTTTACGTATGGTTCCATGGGTTGCAGTTCAGTCACACATGCCTGCATAGTTGGCCTACATCAGCAAATTATAACTAAAGGACACACGATATGTATAATCAAAGAACGTAAAGTGTGTATTGCCTTTCAGTTGTCGTATTATCTTCACTTATTCGTGTTCAGCTGAGCGACATTGTGCACTACAAATACATTTTAGCTGAAGTTGATAACAATGAGAAGCTACGTATCGGGGTTACATTTCCGTTATTTCCTGTTCTATTTAATTCAAACATTTATTGTTGAAACAGTTCAGTCACTGCAAGCTGTACTCGGCGTCAAACATTTCCTGCCATTAACTGTTCAGTGATTGCATGTTGTACTCATTGTCAAACATTTCCTGCTACTAATTGTTCAGTCATTGCATGCTGTACTCATTGTCAAACATTTCCTGCCACTAACAGTTCATTATTGCAAGCTGTACTCATTGTCAAACATTTCCTGCCAATAACTGTTCAGTTATTTTCTGCTCCGGTGTTCAAAATCTATATGGCTCCAAAGTGAAGTAATTTTTTGTTGCAAGCAATTGAGTTGGGAAGGGGCGAAGCAACATAAATAATCGAAAGAGTGTGAGCCTATGGTTCATAATGGATGTATCCAGAGTGTGTGAGTTTTTAACTGTGTTAAAGGGTCATGTTCCACTCGAAATCGATGAATGTTACTTTCGATATTCCGGAGATTGTAATAGTAAGTAGTATAACAGTAAAGAAACACAGTTAGCGGACAGAATGAATGAATAAAAGCCAGTTGTGTAAAGAGTCTAACAAACCTGGCATATATAATTCAGTTAGAATGGGTCGGTGATCATTTATGTCGATTGCACTATGATTCAATAATACTGTTTAGAACAGCACATATATAAACTCCGTGTTTTACACTCTTTCTGTTATCTATGTGTCTTTCTCTTTTTTAAACTATGTTATTTCCTCACTTCCCGCTTGTCTTGTCCCATCATTTAGGAAACTCTTCTCTCCTCTCCTCTCAATGTCTCGATCTCTTCACAGGACCGAGTTTATGCCTCTCTCCTTCTTAAATGATTGATTGATTGATTGATTGATCTAGGAACCGACATCACAGCATTCGGGACATTCCCATAAGCGCTCCGTCCCCATCCTCAGCAACCAGCGAAGAGTTCCAACACTAATAGTTCCAGTAGCAATCTGATTATTTGTCTGTCTCTGTCACTTGTTTTCCCGAGAGGAAGTTGGAATCAACAAGCACATCTTCAAACTTATTATCTGTTGGGATTTATTGACTGACTTTGGTCTACACTCCTCTCTTCGGTCTTCCCTTCCATATATCTATTTCTTTTACTCTCTCTCTGTTATTCCCTCAACACATACTCCGACAACAGTTCCTTTCAACGATAAACAAAAGATTTATTAATAAAAAAACTATGTCTGGTGTATGTATGGATAGTGTCTATGTAGTTGGTATGTTCTTCTAGTGTGGATGCAAGATAAGATGTTGATAGATAGTCTCCGTAATCTTCTCCGGCAGATTCAACAGGCCAAAACATCAGATATCAAACACAGAATTAGAACGTTCTCACCCGGTATGATCCGTTCAGCTTGAGTCTTGACTTAATCCAATTCTTGAAAAAACAAACAATTGTTCACCACAGTAACACCGTACAGTAATGTGATCACGGTAAGTCCTTTGTGTAGACAGAGTTTTCCGTTTTATGTTGTTATAATCCATCAGTGAAAACACTTCACACCTGTCCACAGTTATTTAACCGTTCTCTGAATATAGGTACACTGGTCTAGGGTTCTTCCCTGTTTCGTTTAGGTGAGTACTCCATGACAATGTGTTATCCTATTTTCTATGCTTGAATAAAGTTCCTTCTCTAAGGATCACCAAAACCTGTTTTTTTTTTTATATTCGTTAAGTCACCCACTTTGCATTTGCTATAGTGACATACTTTCACTGCACCTGTGAAGTGCCTGATTAAATTAACATGTCTTTCCTGTATTATCAACACTGCTTTCTCTGTACAAGAGATGTACTGGTTGATCTTCTTTGATAGGTCAGGCTGTGTAGTAGAACCTGGGTAATAAACATTAAATCAGGTGATTTAAGTCTGCCTCATATCCCTGTCTATGTGATTATCTTTTCTCCAGCCGTAATGAAACAGCCTCCGAAAGAATACTCTGACATAAACAGCAGAATTCACTAAAGTATAAACTATTCACTAAATAGAAAGTAATAGTAAACCCTACGCACAACCACATCTATATTCCTATGCTAAAACTATACTCTAATATATTAATACATTATATATGCATCTATGTTCCTGGAATCGAAATACACTAAGCGAATAACACACTAATATCCCCTCTTTCCATCATTAGGGACGTGTATTTCTATTCCCACTCAGGAGGCATAGATCATTCAGCCCAGTTTGGAACACACACTAAACCGAAACTCCATGTTCAGCTATTTATATTGCGTGTCCCATCCTCCGTTGATTGTTTGATCTACAATCAAATTTGTCGCACCCGTAACATCAAAAGTTCAGTGAAATCACGTATACGTCCGTATACGTCCGGCCGCTCCGCGCTCCGGTCTCCTTCGTCTCTACGATGTTTCCCTGTATTCTCCGACGTTTGTACCTCAAAGTGTCCCCTCTTTGATCACCGTCTCCGCTGGTTCGCTGGTCCTCTGTCCATCGCTCGTTTGCACTTCAAAGCATTCTCCGTTCATTTTCCCGTCGGCCGATACTAGCGGGAGTCATTGCCCTCGGCGCGTACCTGTATCCTATTTTTATATTCGCAGGTCAATGATCGTGAATTTTATTCCTCCTCGCAGAATGAAGTACACAATTGTTAACCCTACTCCTTCCTTGCATTTTGATATGTAAATTATCAAGGAATCACTAAACTGCAGTTTTTTCCGTGACATAGGCCCCCTCTTAAGAGAGTTGACCGCGTCGACTTTTCATCCCTGTAGTTTTGATTCCTCTGATCCTCCAACTTATTCCTCTTCCTCTGGAGTTGGATGTCTAGATAAGAAATCCGCTCCTACATTCTCCTTACCCGAGATGTATTCCACTGTGAAGTCCTGTTGCAACAACAACGTCCATCACATCCACCGTGCGTTGAGCTTCTCTCGAAGTAGCTATGAACATCACGTGTTGATGATATGATTGGATCCTCCCATGGATCAACACCTCATCCAGTAGGCGACCTCCTATGCACCCTACCATACTACTCATGACTGAAACTAGTGTTGGCTCATCGCTCCTGTACGTTCAGTCGCCCTCCTTTCCACTGGCGTAAGCGATGGCTCACAATACAGACTGATCGTCCCATCCTGATTGTAACACTGCTTCCATGTCCTCTTGGTTTCCCCCGGCTTTGCCTCTGGGGATGTTCCACTTCGTCCTCGTTGGACCGAGTCGTCTTTCTGTGTATCTGGTCAGCCAATCTTCGGTTGGAGTCCTGGGTAATTCTCGCTTTTCCCGACGTTACCCACCCCTTTTGAACTTGGTTACCGGGGAACGTTTCCCTCTTGTCCTTTCCCTGACGTGTGATTTCCCTACTCCCTCCGTTGGGTAAATCTGACCTATCACGTACTGTCCCATAGGCTCTCCTATGTTGTACTGGCGATCTCTGGTCTTCGTCTGGACTGGTAACCTTTGTCCCAATGGCTGCCATCACCATAAAGTGCGAAGCTTTGCTCCCGCATCTCTCCTCATATTTCCTAATGAGATGTCTAGGGAGATTTTTCTTCTCTTCCCCGATCCGTATTTTGTAGATGTTCTTGGACACCACCTTTTCCACAGGATAAGGTCCTTTCCATCCTACTTGGAGTATATTGGTCTCTGCTGGACTCCACACTTCCACTTTGTCTTCCACTTTAAGAGCTATTTTCCTCTTAGTCCGCTTGTTGGGTGGTGCGTTCTGGCACTCCGAACAAGACTTCAACCACCGGCGTACATCTCCGGTCATTCCTGGCCAGCAATAATGGCCGGAAATTTTCTGCAAGGTCTCTCTGACACCCATATGTCGATTCTCGCCTATGATGTGTCCACTCTGAAGAATGTGAGGACGGTGGGTCTCTGGAACCACCCACTGCTCGTGCAGGTTATCTCCCCTCCCAGCTCTCCGATAGAGTAGTTGATTCTTCAGAAAGTACTGTCCCCGTTCTGGTGGCTCAGCACTCCTTTGCAGCTTCCTGTAGCAAGGATGCAACGTAGTATCCTTCCTCTGGGCAGTATGCAATTCTCCTATCCCTGAGTTGTCGCATAGTGTCTCTGCCTCTTTTTCCTTCCCTTGAGATCCACTGACTACTGTTCCCTTGTGGGTTGGCTGTTTGGGCATTCCCAAAAAGACATATTTCGTACCAATGATCATGGGAAATAAGGAGTCAGATAATACAGCAGCTGGAATAATGCCCGTGACGTACCTGGATTTAATCTCCACCTTGGCGATTGGCAGCGTCATGGTAACAGCACTCCTCATTGCCGGCTGTATTTCTATGGTCTCCCCTGTAAGTTGGTCTGGGCTTACCAAGCTGGCGTCTATCACAGCTTCCCCATCCAAACCGGTATCGTAGAGACAAGCAACCTGTTGGCCATTTACTTCAATCAGTTCAACCACAGGTGGTCTCTCTTGGTCCTGAGTGTCTTTCATCTCCTTGACCGTTTCCTTGCCTTCCTCTTTTAATTCCTCGAGGTTGGTTATGCAATTGGCGTCTTTTGCCTTGCATCTGCAGTCCACAGTATTATGTGTTATCGACTGGCAGTGTGTGCACCATGTTCCCTTCCTAGGTTTCCGTGTGTCCTTTTTGTTCCTTTCTCCTTCGCCGATCTCAGCCTTGTCTGTGATCACCGTCGTAGGAATCACTTTGCATGCTGCGAAGTAAGAACTTTTAGGTTTCGATCTGCAGTCCTTCGTGTTATGAGATGGTACCTTGCAGAATGAACACCACCTCTCAGACCACTGTCGTTTCGCTGGAGAATTCGAGGTGTTCTGGTTTCCTTCCTTCACCTTCTCTGAACTCTCCATTGACGCCTTTATATAAGGTTCCATTTTTTTCTCCTTCCCAATTCTTAGGTTTCTTTTTCTCTTGTTTCTCCTGACCTTTGGTTTGAATACTGAATTCCGCAGCCTCCCCATGTACCTCTACGAATCGTTCCGCCAGCTTGTTCACAACATCAATCCGTTCCACCCCTTGTTCTCCCAAGAAGGTTCTGAGAGGTTTCGACATTTGCTTTCGCATCTGGTCGACCACCATCATCTCTTCGAGATTCTCATAATCCCTCTTGAATTCTGCCAAGTCCATCCATTTCTGGAGATAGGATTTCAGCCTCAGACTGTAGGCGGCGAATAGTTCTCCCGGCTCTCTTCTAGACGATCTAAACTTCTTCCTATACGTTTGTGCTGTGACTTCATAATGTTTCATCAAAGCGGCTTTTAATTCCTCGTACTGATTTTCCTGTCCTGGTGGTAGGCGTGTGTAGACCTCGTACCCTGAACCACGTAAAGCCTGGGATAATTTAAGAGCCCATCGGGTTCTATCCAGTCCCATAGCGACTGCCATGGCCTCGAACCGATCCAAAAACTGGTATATCTTCTCTTTACTTTCATCAAAGACCGCCAAGGGAAACTTCATGGCATGGTAACCCTGCCCAATCATGTGGGTTGCCCCAGGTGAAGATGAACTTCCTTCTGCTGCATCTATTTCACCCTTGGTTTGTGTCTTGAGTTCTAACTCTTTCAAGCGGTATTCATGTTCCATTTCTTGTCTCCTGGCATTCTGTTCCATTTCCATTTTCTTGGTTTCCTGTTCCAGTTTCTTGGCCTCTTGTTCCATTTCCAGTCGCTTGGTCTCCTGTTCCAGTTTCTTGGCCTCTTGTTCCATTTCCAGTCGCTTGGTCTCCTGTTCCAGTTTCTTGGCCTCTTGTTCCATTTCCAGTCGCTTGGTCTCCTGTTCCATTTCCAGTCGCTTGGTCTCCTGGTCCCTTTCTAGTCGCTTGGCCTCCTGGTCCATTTCCATTCGTTTGGTCTCCACCTCTATTCTTCTCAATTCCAACTCAGCCTTTCGATTTTCTCGTTCTACTTGTCGAATTTCTCGCTCTCTTTCCTGGATGTAATCCGTTAGGGTCGAGCCAGATAACCCAATTTCTTCTCCGTTGGCCCTAAGTTCTGCTGTTGTTAGTTTATGGGTGGCCATATTCAAGAAGGTACGTCAGCCAATAGAGTACACCCTTCAAGGCAGTAAAGCAATACTCACTATAGAATTTTATTCTACCTAACACCTATATCATTTATCTATGTTTATTTAATATATTAAATCTACAACACCACACAGTACATCACAACCACTCTCTCATCCACAAGAGGAGATATAGGATAAAGACTTATGTAGACGTGTGACCGTGTGACTAGTTATGTAATGTGTCTTACCACCTATCTACATTCACTCTGTCTGGAACTTTCTCACTGTAAAGTCACCAGCATTAATGAAATGGTTCTACCATAAATGTAATGGCACCATATATCCAATGGACGTCCTTCCATTAAAAGTCATCAATATATACTTATATTTATTCCAATCAGTATGTCCCAACATGCAGGTACTCCGCTATGCCTGTTCCAGTATGCAGGTACCCCTCTATGTATATGCCCTGTTATGCCCAGCTCATATGGGTATTATTTTCTCTACCCCGCTCGCTCCACCAATTATGTCACTTGTTTTCCCGAGAGGAAGTTGGAATCAACAAGCACATCTTCAAACGTATTATCTGTTGGGATTTATTGACTGACTTTGGTCTACACTCCTCTCTTCGGTCTTCCCTTCCATATATCTATTTCTTTCACTCTCTCTCTGTTATTCCCTCAACACATACTCCGACAACAGTTCCTTTCAACGATAAACAAAAGATTTATTAATAAAAAAACTATGTCTGGTGTATGTATGGATAGTGTCTATGTAGTTGGTATGTTCTTCTAGTGTGGATGCAAGATAAGATGTTGATAGATAGTCTCCGTAATCTTCTCCGGCAGATTCAACAGGCCAAAACATCAGATATCAAACACAGAATTAGAACGTTCTCACCCGGTATGATCCGTTCAGCTTGAGTCTTGACTTAATCCAATTCTTGAAAAAACAAACAATTGTTCACCACAGTAACACCGTACAGTAATGTGATCACGGTAAGTCCTTTCCGTAGACAGAGTTTTCCGTTTTATGTTGTTATAATCCATCAGTGAAAACACTTCACACCTGTCCACAGTTATTTAACCGTTCTCTGAATATAGGTACACTGGTCTAGGGTTCTTCCCTGTTTCGTTTAGGTGAGTACTCCATGACAATGTGTTATCCTATTTTCTATGCTTGAATAAAGTTCCTTCTCTAAGGATCACCAAAACCTGTTTTTTTTTATATTCGTTAAGTCACCCACTTTGCATTTGCTATAGTGACATACTTTCACTGCACCTGTGAAGTGCCTGATTAAATTAACATGTCTTTCCTGTATTATCAACACTGCTTTCTCTGTACAAGAGATGTACTGGTTGATCTTCTTTGATAGGTCAGGCTGTGTAGTAGAACCTGGGTAATAAACATTAAATCAGGTGATTTAAGTCTGCCTCATATCCCTGTCTATGTGATTATCTTTTCTCCAGCCGTAATGAAACAGCCTCCGAAAGAATACTCTGACATAAACAGCAGAATTCACTAAAGTATAAACTATTCACTAAATAGAAAGTAATAGTAAACCCTACGCACAACCACATCTATATTCCTATGCTAAAACTATACTCTAATATATTAATACCTTATATATGCATCTATGTTCCTGGAATCGAAATACACTAAGCGAATAACACACTAATATCCCCTCTTTCCATCATTAGGGACGTGTATTTCTATTCCCACTCAGGAGGCATAGATCATTCAGCCCAGTTTGGAACACACACTAAACCGAAACTCCATGTTCAGCTATTTATATTGCGTGTCCCATCCTCCGTTGATTGTTTGATCTACAATCAAATTTGTCGCACCCGTAACATCAAAAGTTCAGTGAAATCACGTATACGTCCGTATACGTCCGGCCGCTCCGCGCTCCGGTCTCCTTCGTCTCTACGATGTTTCCCTGTATTCTCCGACGTTTGTACCTCAAAGTGTCCCCTCTTTGATCACCGTCTCCGCTGGTTCGCTGGTCCTCTGTCCATCGCTCGTTTGCACTTCAAAGCATTCTCCGTTCATTTTCCCGTCGGCCGATACTAGCGGGAGTCACTGCCCTCGGCGCGTACCTGTATCCTATTTTTATATTCGTAGGTCAATGATCGTGAATTTTATTCCTCCTCGCAGAATGAAGTACACAATTGTTAACCCTTCTCCTTCCTTGCATTTTGATATGTAAATTATCAAGGAATCACTAAACTGCAGTTTTTTCCGTGACAGTCTCGCCTTTCCCCTGAGCGTCGAGCGTCGGCCAGATCCCCTCGTCACTCCTCGCTGCCTCATTCTAACCAGACTATGGTGATTCATTTGCTCCTCCGAGGTGTACACGTGCTCCCACAAGGCCGCAACCACATCTGCCTTGTCATGCATCAACACTCCACCACGTTCTGCCGAGCCAGCCAATCTGTCCGCCTGTTCATTCCCCCGCACGCCGGCATGCCCAGGAGAAAAGATCCAGGTGATGCTTGCTACCCGTGACCTCCGAAGCGAGGCAAGCCACTCTGCACGAAGCTTGCCTGTTCTCACCCTTCTCAGCATGCTTTCTGAGTCAGTTACAATCACAATATGTGTATGTATCGTGTTTTCTATCCAGCGGAAAGCTGCACTGACCGCCTCCACCTCCATTCTTAAGCTAGATGTAGTGTCATCATACGCCAGGCTCTCCTGCACCAAACGCCGACCATTAGTTTTTGCCAAGAACCCCCAAGCACTTCTCCTACCTCTCAACACCGACCCATCCGTGTAGATAATCACATCACCCGGGCGAGAATTTTCCTGAATTAATTGCTGAATTTCCACTTCCGTGGCCCCTGCTGGCCACTCCCTGCACTCCGGGCTCAATGTGATTATAACTCTGCACAAGTCTGACTGCACGGCTGGCACTCTGACCCACTCCTCTCCTCGCCTAATGTTCTCCAAGGGGCACACCTGTCTGATCATATCCTCCGCCTGAGCCATCCATGATTTCCCTCTTATCAGTCTCTGACCCTTAACTACGTCCAGCGCCTCATGCAACGGGTGATCTGTGTCTGCAGCTACTCTGAGGTATGCCTTCGCTTGCATCACCTTGTGCCTACCAGCAACAGTAGGCAGACCAAGGATGTAACGCATACACACTACTGGAGTGTCTCTGGTGCATCCCAGAATGACCCGCATAGCTTCATTCTGTATGCGCTCTAATTTCACCAGCTGACTCTTTGAGACAGTGAGCAGTCCTAGTCCATAATCAATCACTGAGAGGATCAAGTGCTGGTATATCCTTCTTAAATGAGACAACAAAACCCACCCGCCCCCTACGCGAGCACACATCTTCCCACTATCTACTAAATATAGCGACTTCCATCTAATTTATCCGTTTTATATTTGGAGTCTATGTATTAAGTACCATATATTTCATTTGAATCTGCTTGCTTTTTTTTTTTTTTTTTTTACATATTTTACATGATTCCATAATAGTATGCTTTAATGTAGTTTCTTTAGCGGCATCGTGCTTCTCGAAAGTTGTATAATCGAAGGAAACTAAAGAAATAGCAGAATTGGCAAATGGCAACCGTCCGTTTTAAAATGTATTCTATAGAATTCCTCTATTCAAATATGCCAAGCAAATATGTCAAGTTCTTTGCAGCCCGGGATACTTCATGATTACGAAAATACTATACAAGCCCTCCTTCAGGAAGTACTTCACTTTGGTTTCTACATTCTCATAGAAACTTAGTACGCCATATTTTGTTGAGACGGGCTGGCGTATCAAGAGCTGGATGCTCACTGAACCAGTGGAGTCAGAGCTAAATAAATGCAGCATGTCCTTGGCAGGACGTTACGTTCAACCCTAGATTGATTTTCTAGTTCATTTTACTTTTAGTAGTTTGTCTGAAGTAGGAGTCAACGTTGAAGTCCAACTGACCGGTGTGTGGAGTGAACCCACTACCCCGCCCTCAGCGCACAGAAACTTCAAGCGCCGGTGTGTTAAACCTCCCGACCCCGCTGACCTCTAGAGTAAGATCTAGTTGGTGAAAGGGGCGTAAATACTCTAAATTAATAGTAGCAGGTAGGCGTGTTCACGTCATCTCACAGACAGGGTTATGGCAAGTACAAATAAGTAAAGGATTATTGTACCTGGCCTTGAGGCGTGCTGCGCATATGGTACTAACCACAAACTTGTATAGACCAATCGGCACTCGCCGGCCGCCTTTACTTCCGAAGACATCTCTTGGTACCCCTTGTAATCTGGGTCGACCTATAAGCCCGGGTCAGTTGTTAAAATCCACCTGTATGATAACTCTAACCTATGACCTCCAGTCCGCCAGGCAAGAATGCTATCTACTGCGCTACCGTGACTATTGGGTATATTGTGCTGTACCCATATTTTAGACCACATGTCATCAGTTTCCTTCCTCATCACATTAGCTTCCCAAGTGAATCTCTAGTAACCAGTTTACGAGGCTGGGTGGACAGACGAGCCAATAAATATCCAGCCATGAGTGGAGATTAATCCAAGACCGGCAAAGTCTGTAATCCACCGCGCGGTCAGGGCTTCGTATCTGCGTTAACGATCGAACATTTCAATTAAGTAAAACTCTTTTCTTCATGTAAGGCACTTTATCTTATTACCTTTTATCCGTTTTTATCTTGGTCTTCCCACACTTCGTTTATCTAACCTTTGCCGTTTCGTTTTGCGAAACGGTTCTTAAATTATCTTGCGATTCCCGAAAACAGCTTAACAACAATTAACATCGACAAATAAAACATGTTTGCCAACTGGCATTTGAGTGAAGTTCGGAGGCGGACTCTTGAGAAACGACATGTATTGATTTTATTATTGTTTTTACAATGTAGGACTTTGAAGAAAGAAAAAAAAAACATTAAAATAAAAAACAGTAATCTCACAGCAACAAGCCCATAAGCTCATTCGCTTTCTTGGCATCAAAGGAAAGGAGGCTTCAATTAGGCAACAGAAGACTCTAATAATATTAAGAGCTAATCAGAGGAAATAACAAGTCGTTATATTAATCCTTCTAATATGTGCTGCGTTATCGAATCTTCCTAAATGGTCTGTTATAATTTGTAGCGTGCATCACACATTTGTTTTGCATTGAATGGATAGTTAACAAGCTCGCAATAGGGGAAATTATCAGCTACAAACTTCAACTACCGTTGAGAGAGTCCGAGCTCTAATGGGTTTGTTTTGAGTATAATAATAACATCAAACTTGTCTGTAAGCTGAGCTTATAGGGTCGCTTGCACACTCCATCAGCTCTGTAAGCTGCAGAAATATGCTCGCTGGTACATTCCATCAGCCCTGTCTGAAAGCTGCACTTGTATGGTCGCTGTCACACTCCATCATCCCTGTCTGAAAGTTGCAGTAGTATGGTTGCTGTCACACTCTATCATCCATGTCTGTAAGCTGCAGTGGTATGCTCGCTGTCACACTCTATCATCCCTGTCTGTAAGCTGCAGTAGTACGGCCGCTGACACACTCGCTCGCGCTCTGTGGTGCTGTCTTAAATGTTTAAGTGCCATGGGATAATTAATCGTCCTAAGCTACTTCCTGTATTTTCCATGGGCTTATATACATAATTTTTCGCTAAGCAACCCCTTTTAATGTGATATCTACTACAACGTATATGCTACCATATTAACAGCTATTAAGTCATGATTGTGACACACCCCTACATCCCATTTACGGCCATCCATTTGTATTTGGTCCACACCTAGTTTTTGTTTGGCACTGAATCTGTCAAGTGTACGTCGAGATTAGACTACCTGGTGGCCTTGTGGCTCCAGATGTGACCTAGCTTCATAAAGGTCAACGTAAGCCTACAGTAGGTACTGCCACTGGGGTGTCAAGTGTACGTGGAGATTAGACTACCTGGTGGCCTTGTGGCTCCAGATGTGACCTAGCTTCATAAAGGTCAACGTAGGCCCACAGTAGGTATTGCCACTGGGGTGTCAAGTGTTAGGCCTTCACGTGTCCAGTGATCACGGGGTCTCCATAGCGGGTAGCATACCCGCGTGCCTGGTGCTCCGAAAGTCGTGGATTCGTTTCCGGACTCGGTTATTTAGTTGACGAGTGTTATAATTGATGCATTCTGTTTGAGATTGGAAGATGTGCAGAAATGTGAGGGTGGCGTTACACGATAGGGTACTTCAAACTCATAACAGTGATGATTATGGTGATGATAATGATCAGGGTGATGACGATGCTGATAATTTGAATAACGAAGACACAAACGAGCCTGTCAAAGAGCCTGTTCCTCTGTACGCCACAAATAATTGTATTTACCAATTCACATGTTGATGCCAGGCCTTCTACATCGGTAGAACAGAGAGACAGCTGAACAAAAGAGTGTCAGAACACATACCTCAATGGGTCAACAAGATACGACACACAGGCGATGCTAGCCTAGTGCGGCCGACATACCGAAAGCTCCCCGCGTCTTCAATTGGTAGGCATATTATCGAAAGCGGCCATGTGGTTGACAGAGACGTTGCCTTTCGCGTGTTGTTTAACACACGAAATACTCGCTTGTTAAAGTTTGCAGAGGCAATTATGATCAATCAACGCAAGCCAGATTTGTGCAAGCAGAAAGACATGTTAGTCATCTTAAAATTACCGTGGTAGACAATTGACATTACTGTGTGAAAATGTGTAAATTTCAACTTGAAGGATTTATCTAGTTAATTTACTTAAGTTTGTGTGATTTCTGCAGTATGTACCTGACGAGATGCTGCGAAATATGCCAGGCAATAAATCGTACAATCTATTGTTTGTGTCTTCGTTATTCAAATTCACTACGGGAAAACATTGTTTTGGATGCTGATAATGATGAGGATTAGGATGATAGTGATGACGATCATGGTGATGATAATGATGAGGATGATAATGACAGTTATGGCAATTATGGTGATGATAATGATGAGGGTGCTAATGATGATGATGAGGATGACGATGATAATGATAATTACAATGATGGCAGTGGTGGTGGTGATGATGATAATGAATATACAAAATATGTGTGTGCATCTAGCGATTGTAAAACGTGTGTACGAGATATGTTAATCATTTACAATCTTCTCCGGGTGTGTAGTCTGGAAGAGAGCCGGAGCTAAGGCGAATGGGTTACCAGCGCAATTCCTAATCTCGCAAACCGCGTTCGAAACACAGCTGCGGGCAATTCGGAAACAGACCACTCTGTCCTGGTTATTTTAAATACAATGTTATGGGTGCCGGTCGTTCAGAAAGCAATGGCAAACAACTGAACTTAAACTTGCCAAGAAATCACAAACAGCCAAAATTGCTGGGGTTGGCTGCAACATCCTGTAAAGGATATACAACTAATTTTATTCTGGAAGAGACACTGGCAATCATGACTCCCAGATCCTCTGTTAACCTCATTTGATATTTCAGCTAATGAAGTCACTGCTGCTTATATTGTTATTTGCTGTCAAGCTGTTAATGCCTTTCACGTACATCTTTGTCTTCCTATACTTTATATATTTATGAAGTCTGTCTGTCCGTGGACAATGCTGACGTGTGGGTGCGAGGTGTCTTGCCTTCACATGTTCTATGCCGCGACATAATGAGAGGAGTGCGGCTATTTTCTTTCATCGTCACAGTGTCATGCCGGATAGTTTCCAGAACAATTTAAAATTGTGCCGCACCCATTTTATACGACGGGTTCGACCCTGAGTCTTACAGGACTGGAAGAGAATGCTGACACTGCTGAGATTCGAACCCGGACGAGTGTCTTGTTTGGGTATCATACGCACAATGTTACCACGGCTAGCTATATATATATATATATATATATATATATATATATATATATATATATATATGTGTGTGTGTGTGTGTGTGTGTGTGTGTGTGTGTATGTGTGTGTGTGTGTGAGGAGGGGGGTGTTTGGTATGAGGAAACAAGAGAAAAAGCTAGAGACTTCCCGCGGGCCGTCATCAGAGCAACGTTCTGCAACGACCTGCTACGTAATGGTGAGTGGCACAGTGATTGATGCAGGACAATCTTGTGTTGTTTGTCTGTGCTTCCCCCATGAGATTTTCAATGCACAGTAGACTTAATTCCTGGAACGATGTGTAAACGTTTAAGGGGATGCTTGGAATGTGGTCTCGGGGGCAAAGTGGGCGCCTAAAGAAATGTTTGGGAACTTCTAGTATTCAGCAGTAGAAAACAAAGTGTTCCAACATTATTATCCTTGACTGGCAAGAACGCAGTAGCACTGTTTGGTGCTAGATCTCTCTCTCTCTCTCTCTCTCTCTCTCTCTCTCTCTCTCTCTCTCTCTCTCTATCTATCTATCTATCTATCTCTCTCTCTGTCTGTGTGTGTCTTCCCCCCCTCTCTCTCTCTCTCTCTCTCTCTCTCTCTCTCTCTCTCTCTCTCTCTCTCTCTCTCTCTCTCACTCCCTTCGTTTCCTGTCAGTTCAGTTATTTCCTAGTATTCTATAATATAGACAGGATGGTATATATGCTTGTAAAGGGAAAGGGTACATGGTGTAACTAGGACTTAAAGATATATAAATGCTCATAAATTTAATAAGTGCGATAGTGTCTCCGAATTCTGACCGCTTGAACATTTCGGCACGGAATGCTATGTCCCTTTCGCCCTGCTACTAAGCTGAGTGCGTGGATCGCACCGTGAGCTGTGAATTTCGTGTGGATTGCTTTTACACGTCCGCGGTTGTTTGTAACGTGAACTGCATGCTCAGAAAAATAGTCGGTCGCTGAGCTGGGTTGCCTTATGCAGTAGTGTGTGGCTGCTGGTTTTCTAGTGACTGCCGCTTCCATCGACGATGAACTGTATTTTTCGTGGCTGACTTTTGTGTTGGCATTCTGGCAGGGCGTTGTGCGTAGTATACCTGTGCGTGCTGTTGGTTTGTCGAGACTCCTGTCTGTCCCACTTTTCACATGGAGCAGTGGGGAGCATTTTGTGTGATGTTCACTGGCACAGGAACGGAGCATAATAGGATGACTCTTTGTCGTGAAGTTTGAACCTTGACCGACTGACTGACTGGCTGCCCTCCTATCATTAACGCTTGCATATAGTGATATCATCTGCTGTCCACCTGTCATTAACGCACGGATCTATCGGCAGCAGCCACTGTCCTCTTCTTATGTAAGAGTATACTATCACACACGATTAACTAGCATTCTTTGGGCGAAACTCATTGCCTTGATTCTTCCGGTGTTCTTTATTCGCAACATGATAACCCGATTTCTGTGTGGTTGGAATAAAATGAGGGACAGTTGCGCGGTGTCCGTTCATCTCTTGTTCTGGTTCCATTTAGCCCAACGATAAGCTATAATCAACCCGGCTGTATTGACACACGCCATGTTGGCCCACTGTGACAATAATAGACAAATAACAAGACCGTTAATACATCCCTGGTTATTCCAGTTTAAACTTGTCAGAACGTGTTACATATTCTAATTACTTGTTTGCAGATATGAATGTGGGAGGCGTGGCCAGATAGTGGCTAGCACACTTGCCTGCCGGCCCGGGGAGCATATGTTCGAGTTAGTTAGTTAGTTAGTTAGTTAGTCGCAGTTCCAACTTCACAGCAACGGGTCGTCCCCATTATGCTCCGTTCCTGTGCCAGTGAATATCACACAAAACGCTCCCCACTGCCCAATGTGAAAAGTGGAAAAGACAGGAGTCTCGACAAACAACAGCCCGCACATATACACTGTGCATAATGCCGCCGCCAGAATGTCAACACACCAGTCCCCCACGAAACACCCAATTCATCTCTGATGGAATCGGCAGTCATTTTCCTATCTGGATGTTTCCTAGATGTTCACCTACACAGTCCACGAACATACAGTTCATCACCGACGGCAGTGGCAGTCAACCAGAAGCCCAGCAGCCACGCATTTCTGCATAAGGCAAAAACTGGTCAACTCTGGGACATAGCCACCTGCCATCGCTCCGAACATGCAGTCATGTTCCAAAAATAAAAACTTGGGCAGATTCAAAAGCACTTCACACGAAACTCACAGCTCACAGTGTCGCGCCACGCACTCACTCAGTAGCAGGGCGACGGAACCATCAAGCCTCCTTAGTCGCCTCTTACGACATGCGTGGTAGGCTACAGTGTTGCTATTCTTTGCTTCCCTTATGGACCCCGGCAACATATGTTCGAATCCCATCGGAACGAGAGTATTTTTAAGATCGACCTTCCTCCCAGGAAGATCAGCTTAAGATGGGTACCAATGAATACTCAGCGAAGTAAAGACGGCCGTTGTGAAATTGTTCTCATAGCCCATTGACTATTTGTTGGTATGTTTATAAAAAAAACAACAACAAGGAGCTAGCACGATATTGCAAATGGGTACACATTGCTGCAATATCCCAGTTGATTCTCTTCACACATTACTACATATTATTAGGAAGAGTTATTTCTCATTCAGTCGTTCCATTAATCAACGTGTTTATCTCCCGTTTGACCTTTCGCATCTGTGTATTCCTCGTCACATTTACGTAACATACATATTTACCATCTAGATCTGACCAGGCCGGAGAGCATTGGCGGGCTAGCCCCTAGAGTCAGCAAGTTGGGACAAATCAATAAGAAGATATCTGGTGTACTGTATATTTACCTCTTCTATCCATTCATCTTGTATGCCCGCCAATATACTTTGTTGTATTGTCTATCAGTACTGTAGCCGTTGTGACGAATATTCGTCATGTGTGTTCTATTCTATAAATCATATTTTCATGCCTGTGCTGACTTATAAACCTGGCTGCAAGGCTGTTATGGTTATCACCAACGTCACCGGCGATTGGTTTATTGTTTTGAGAGTCGCATTAACGGTAATGCTAATAAATGATCTTCTGTTCGCGCCAACTTGCCTCTGTCACCATCTCTGGGTTAACAAACATTGCTCTATTCACCCAGTGCAGCATACCGAGATGAACGATCGGGATCATGTGTTTATTATAGTAGATGACCCCGTTGATTTTGTTCCATTTACCCCCACACAGGACGAGACTCAGAAACAACAACATTGGAAACTCGGAAGTTATCGCAATAAAATCACAACCCCTTCTACCAAACACAGCTGTTATTTTACCTCTTAGCTTTCTATGATTAGCAATTGTTGCTTCAAAATAAGAGACGTTTGAATCTAAAAGAGTTAAACGTTTTTTAAAAAAAAACTATTTTTTTAATGTTGCATATCCCTTGCAGGACGTTGCAGTCAACACCAGCATTTTTCAGCTGCTGTTGATGTACTAGGCAAGTTTTTTTACGTTCAGTAGTTTGTCATTGCTTTCTGAACGACCGGCTCCCATACCAACACGTTACGCCTGGTAAGCGGCTCACGAACCGCGTTCGCAAGTCTTTGGCCTGGTCAACAAAAATCAAATTGGCAATATGCAAAGTGGATTAATAACGACAGCTGAAAGGGACAGTAAATCAGATCGTGTCAGGAGACAATTAAAAGAATGTATATAATGAGTGGTTGAGAACGAACGAACAAACGAACGAAAGAACTTTATTTTCAAAGCAATAATGAGGCGTCGCTGTGGCGCAGGAGTGCTTGGGTGTTTGGTTTGTCGGTTGGTTTGTTGGTTGGTTAGTTGGTGGGTTGGTTGGCTGGTTGGTTGGTTGACTGGCTGGCTGGCTGGCTGACTGGTTGGTTGTTTGGTCAGTTAGTTGTGGTACATTAAGGATAAATAGACGATACATTGACGATACATTGACGATGTGATACATCCGATATATTGACGTTCAGGTGGCTTTACCCCTGACAAAGGCTTGCATCTATCGCATGTACCACATTTATGGGGACTGTGTTGTAGATTTGTCGATACCCTCTCCAATTTCAGAAACTCGGGCAATGTAGTGGACAGTCACTGGAACTTCACATATGCCGAGATGCATCATAGTCATTAGTCATTAGTCGCGGTTCCAACATCACAGTAAAGGGTCGTCCCCATTATGCTCCGTTCCCGTGCCAGTGAATATCACATAAAATGTTCTCCACTGTCCCATGTGAAAAGTGGAAAGACAGGAGTCTCGACAAACAACGGCCCGCTCAGGCAAACTGTGCCACCGCCTGAATATCACCACGAAAGTCCTCTACGAACAATACAGTTCATCCTTGATGGAATTGGCAGTCGCATTTCCAATCAGCTGTTCATCTACAAAGTCTCGATGTTTCTAGATATTGTTGTTCCGTTTCTAGATGTTGTCTAGCCAGCCACTCCATTTTTTCTCCGAAATGTAGGTCACACAACAAAACAACCTCGAAAGATGTAAAGAAACATTTCAATGTACATAATGCCGTCGCCAGAATGCCAACACAAAAGTCCTCCTCGAAAACACAGTTCATCATCGATGGAAACGGCAGTCACTAGCAAAACCAGCAGCCACACATTTCTGTATACGGCAAGAAAACCGGTCGCTTCTGCGACACACCAGCCGCCATACATGCAGATATTTATGGATGTTTTTGTTTCGTTTCTAGATGTTATATCGCCAGCTACGCCATTTTGAGCATGCAGATCACACGACAACAACTCGGACGGATGTAAAAAACATTTCACTGTACATAATGCCGTCTCCAGAATGCCAAAAACAACAGTCCTCCACGAAAGCACGGTTCGTCGTCAAAAGAAACGGCAGTCAACCAGAAGACCAGCCACCACACATTTCTGCATAAGGCACAAAAACAGGTCAATTCTGGGACATAACCATCCGCCATTGCTCTGAACATGCAGATCACGCTCCACAACCTCGGGCAGATTTAAAAGCATTTCACACGAAATTCACAGCTCTCAGCATCGCGCCATGCACTCAACTCAGTAGCAGGTCGACGGAACCGTAAACTACCAGTCCAGTATGAGAAAAATGCGAATGTAACGGTAGCCACGAGCATAAACACCCAGAGGTCTGACCCGTTTCACTGCCTATCCGCCATGCTGGGGACCGGAAGTCATAGGATGCAATCTTCTTCTTCTTCTTCTTCGTTCATCCAGAGTTTTTTTTTCGGACGTGATTGCGTTGTGCCTGTTTACAGCAGAGCTGCGTTCTTGCGCCGTTAGGCCGACACATCCGACTTCTGCGGGCATTTGTTGACCAGGTTAACCTTCCCGGGGGTTTCTTAGGACGTTTGGCTCTCACTGTTGTGGTGTTATCCCCCATCCCAGCTGGCCCATATAGAACAGCCAAAGACATCCTGGTCAACCCTCAAGGGAAGGCAGGGGCAGACCATGGGCATTCCCCGCCATCCAAGGAGGCTTCCATACTTGCAGAGCCGACACACAGCGCTCTGGTACTGGGCTCACCCAAGGAATCGTCACGTCCTGCACATGGCTGCTTAGCCTCACTTCCGTATATTGGGCCTTCCGTTCACCATAGGCTGTTCTTCCGGAAACCAGAAGTATGCAGTCTGCAGATGACATCCACACAGTGAGCTTTCGATTCGGACTTTCCACATAATGGATTTGCTATCCAAGCAATATTCCATTTCGTGCCACTAGACAATTTTTCCACCTTTTATGAAGCCCACACAGTGTGCTTTCGATTCAGACTTTCCACATAATGGATTTGCTATCCAAGCAATATTCCATTTCGTGCCACTAGGACACTTTTTCCACCTTTTATGAAGCCCACACAGTGAGCTTTTGGTTCGGACTTTCCACGTAATGGATTTGCTATCCAAGCAATATTCCATTTCATGCCTCTGGGGCACTTTTGTAACCGACATACCTGTGGTATGAAGTGCGGCAGTCTAAATACTTCTTCATGCACCTTTAAATGTCAACCTGAATGTAGTTAAAGTAAGCTGCAGTCAACTTGAGCTTGTTGATATCTCCATAGAGCTTGTCCTCAAATGAAGCAGGTGTGGACCAAAATATATTTCTCTGTTCTGCATATATTGGGCACTCCTGCAGCAAATGTTTAGCTGTCATTTTACCAGTTCCACAATTGCATTCATCTGTATCTTCTATCTTTAGTTTATTGAACAAGTGATATTTCAGCCTGTTATGTCCTGTGCGGAGTCTGAAGATTGCTACTTGTTCTCTTCGGTCGAGTTTGTAATATGCATCATCCTTCTGGTGATCTGGATGCTCTGATTCCCATTTGGTTCTATAGGTGCTTTTTATCAACCTCTTTGCCTCGTTATAGGTTATGTCTATGTCAGGCTGTGGTAGTCGTCCGCCCTCTTTTGCCAGTCTGTCAGCCTCTTCATTTCCAGGTATACTGCAATGTGATGGGATCCACTGTATTACAACTTTTTTGGATTTCTGGCATAGACCATGGAGTGCTGCTCTTAGGTCAGCTATTTCTGTGCTATTATTGCTCTTCAGTATTGAGACAGCTGACTTTGCATCTGTGAAGATAGCTATTTGCTTCTCTTTATTTTCCTCCATCAAGAGCATTTCTGCTGCAGTTTTCAGAGCTTCTACCTCCGCTTTGAAGTTACTTGAAAATTTCCCAGTTGCCACTGACTGTGTTTTTATCACTCCATTTTTTAAATTAAGGAGAATTCCTCCTCCTCCATTTTTAATTGAATCTTTGGCTGATCCATCTGTATATGCATGGGTCCAATTGCTGCTTGGGTAATGTTCTTTTATGTAGCTGAGAGTTATTTTTCTTCTTTCGGTTTCATTCTGAGTGTTCTTTTTCTCAATACCAGGAATGTTTCCTATCATCTCAGGCAGTTGCTGCTGTCTCTAAGCTGGGAAGTTGTGTGCATTGTAAATGGGCTTGACTGTTGATATGTTAAGTATGGGATCTGCCCTAATCTTTCGTTTTGCAGTTTCTACAAAGTTGCTACGCTTCAGTCTTCCTTTTCCAAAACCATTAAACCTGTTATACATAGGGTGGTCTGTCAATCTTCTAAATTTTTCTGCTTGTTGCTGGGCTCTGCTATCTCTTC
Source organism: Cepaea hortensis (assembly GCA_963921405.1). NCBI lineage: Eukaryota > Metazoa > Mollusca > Gastropoda > Stylommatophora > Helicidae > Cepaea > Cepaea hortensis. The sequence goes on from OY992882.1 coordinate 42,358,024, forward strand.
TATCCTGCATTGGTTGTAAACAAGTGATCTTTTCTAGTTCATTAATAGGCGTTGTCTTCAGGCTTCCAGTTATGATTCGCATTCCTTGGTTTTGGACTCTACTTATTTTGTTAAAGTTTGACTTAGCTGCTGTTGCCCAAGCTGCAATGCCATATTCCAGTACTGGCCTCACCCGTCCAGTATATAACTTCTTGAGAACTTTCTCATCTGCTCCCCACGTTGTACCAGCAAGCTTTTTCATGATTGCCATTCTCTGCCTTGCTCTTGTTCGATTTTTCTCAACCTGTGTCTACCATGTCAGGCGACGATCAAAGGTGACTCCTAGATAGTTTGGATTTTCTTCATGGCGCAATATTTTTCCATTCAATACCAGCTTAGGTTGCTGAGTTTTATTTGAGAGGGAGAACACTGTGCATGTTGTTTTCTCCTCACGTATCTTCACTAGCCATGATTTTGACCAGTCCTCTAGCGCTAATAAGGCTTGCTGTATTCTGCTGTTAGCTGTACTAATATATTCTTCAGATGTCCATATGGCTAGTTCATCTGCAAAGGAGGATGTGTGTACTCTGGCTGGAAAATTTTCCGTGATGTCATTTATATATGCCAGGAATAATGTTGGTGAAAGAACTCCTCCTTGGGGGACACCTTGCTCCAACAGCATCATTTTGCTTGTTTGTCCTTGTACTTTTGTCCTGGCAGTTCTGTTCTCAAGGTAGTGGCTGATCCATTTATACATTTTTCCACAAACATGCATGTTTTGCAGTTTTACTTTCAGTCCTTCTTTCCATACTTTATCAAATGCTTTTTCTAAATCTATCCAGACTGCTAGTGTGTGCTTTTTCTCTTGGAAGGCATCCTCTATTTCCTGAGCTATATAGGTTATTTGATCTTCAGTGGATCTGTACTTTCTGAATCCTGCTTGGTGTGGTGTTAAGAGTTTGTTTTCTTCCAGATGCCATGTTAACCTGCCATTGATAATGCGTTCCATTAATTTTCCTACACAGCTAAGTAGACTGATAGGTCGATAGCCATTTGGTTCTTCCAGGTCTTTTCCTTTCTTTGGGACTGGTATTAGTATAGCTTCCTTCCATGCCTGTGGGACTATTCCTCTCTTCCAGCTGTTATTTAGGACTGCTAGTAGTTTCTTCTTTGCCTTGGTGCCTAGTCCTATTAGCATTTCATTTGTGATTCCATCCTTTCCTGGTGATTTCTTCTTTTTTAGGGTATTCATTGCCTGTTCCATTTCTTCCATTGTTAGATTTGCCATCATATATTCTGCTGCTGTCTCTGTATTTCTATGATGTATCTGTTTGTCTTTGATTGCTTTCTTCTGTTCGGTTGTAATATCAATGTGGTTTGCATTTGCATAGTGTTCCATTAGTGCATTTGCAGCCTTTTTTCCTGTAAGCAAGGCATTTCCTTGTTTAATTGTTATTTGTTTGTTTCTAGGTCCTTCATTGTTCATGGCTTTCACTAGTTTCCAAAGCTTGTTTCCATCCCTGTCAAAATTCAGGTTTTCTTTTTTTTTCCTCCAACAATCTCTTGTTGTTTGATTTACTGTTCTTTTATATTTTGCTGAGATGGCTTTGAGAGAGATGTTCGCTTCAATTGTTTGTTCTCTCTCTGCTGTCTTCCTGGCATCTTCAACTTTGTCCTCCAAACTTTGTAGTTCTTCAGTCCAGTATGGTTTGTAATTTTTCCTCGCTCCTCTAGGAATGGACTCAGTGGCTGCCTGTATTATTGTTCTGTTTAGACTTTCCACCATTTGCTTTATGTTGCCATATCGTGTATTTATGTTTTCACAATATTTGTCTGTTAGTATGGCAAATCTGTCCCAATCTGCTCGTTTGTAATTCCAGCGGGGCAAGGGCTTTTGCTCCTGTGGGACATACTCCATATTCATTACAAGCTTGATTGGTCTGTGGTCACTACCTGCTAATTGGTCCAGCACATGGCGATCGATTTTGTGGAGGATGTCTCCTGTGCAGAAAGCTAAGTCTGGAGTAGAAGTGGTAAGCCATCTTCTGGAGTAGAAGCTCGGTGTGTCATCCGCTTTGTTGAGTAGATGGAGATTTGAGTCTATTTCCCAGTCCTCCAATTCATCTCCTCTTTTGTCAGTATCTGGGTATCCCCATCTATCTGAACGGCTATTAAAGTCTCCGACAATAATGCAGTTTGTGTCAGTTATTTTCATGTTTGAGAGTGTAAGGTCCTTATCTGCTGGGCTATACAGATTGTAGATTCTTATTTTCACGTCCTTTATCATTATATCAACACCTATAATTTCCGTTTGGTTGTCAGAGATCACAGATACTTCGCTGCAAGGTATTGTATTTCGTGTAAGTATTAGAACTCCTCCTTTGTGTCCTTCGCGGTCGAAACGTGTGGCCTGATATCCTCTAACTGAGAATTTGCGATTGGCGTTGAGGTGTGTCTCTTGAATGCATGCCACATCTATTTTATCTTTATGAAGACGCTGTGTTAGGGACTCTTTCTTCTTGTAAACTCCTTCGGCATTCCACTGTAGTATGTTGAGTGTCCGGGGTATTTGGTCAATAGCTCTTAACCTACACCTCTGTGCCTTGACTCCACAGCACAGGGGAAGGTGACCACCAGTAGTCATGGGTGGACCCCCTCGAGGCAGGGGGCCCGGCACTATCGCCGCCTGATGGGACTTCGCGGGATTAGCACCATAACGATTAATTTTGATTTGTGACATCATGAATTAAGTTACGTTGCACTGCTTTGTCAAGCCTGTGGCTCAGTACATCCGATTTCGACAAGCATTTATTCGGGATGCTTTCCCTAGCCTTTGACTGTCCCCAGTCTACCTACAAGGCAGCAGGTTTTACGTTGCACTGCTTTGTCAAGCCTGTGGCTCAGTACATCCGATTTCGACAAGCATTTATTCGGGGTGCTTTCCCTAGCCTTTGACTGTCCCCAGTCTACCTACAAGGCAGCAGGTTTGTGTGTCTCTTCGTCTGGTCCCTCTCCCTTGACCTGTCCGACATGGGTGGCCCTACCAGTAGATGTGCTACCGTCGGCATAGCTCTTGGGGTCATTGGGACGCTCAAGCCCCTCTACCTCGTCACGGTGGACACACAGCAGAGGGGGGATGCAATCAAGTCGTGACTCGGCACAGCACACAGGGACTGCCTGGGTCGGTTATGTTTCCTCCTCGGGTGTGAAGTATATCTTTGTCAATAGATTCCAGAGCAATGTCCAGGGAAGTACTCAGGGATGGGACTAGAAATCAATGCCCACATTAGACAACGGAGAATAATGACGGGCAATATTAATCTAATGCACAACAAACAAGGCCATAATCCGCTTAAAATAATAATGGTTGAGTATTTCAGCCAAGATATTATTCATGTAATCACTCCATGTGATATATAACTGCCGTGTGCACATGGCGTGAAGCATTATGTTTGTGGCATCTGTGCTGGAAATGTTTGTTCAAAGAATTTGTTCATATGAAATATTTCAAAGGATTACTGTGTCTGGCCCACCTATTGTCCATTCCTCCAATAGCGAGATGACGAAGTCTTCCGAAGCCAATAGGTTCTAATAATGTATTATTTCATGTTATTTTGTTGTTGTTGTTATTTTTTTTTTGGTCTTCTAATATCATTATCTTTTGGTCTGTCTTCTATAAATGCCAGTGAGTGTACATATGAATTCAGTCATCTTGTTACGAGACGTAGTAGACTTTTGCCACGTTTATTGACTGTTGATTGTAATTTGAATAAAGCAAAACGAGGGCATGGTTATGTCCTAATAAGAATCGGTAACGCAGAGGCTAGTACGCTTACCTAACAGTTCGATAGTCGTGCGTTCAGATCCTTGTCAAGGCTAGGATATTTTTAATTGACCTGGCCTTCCAGTGGACCTACAATAAAATGACCACCAGGAAATGCTATGGGAAGTAAAGGTGTGATATTGACTGCCTCACTCATCGCAAGCAGATCGGTCTATAAAATCATGGGGTTGAACCCTATGTACTCAACATGTCCAAAGGAGTGGGCTAGGGCCCTTTACTTTGTCGTTGTAATTGAATGCTAGGAAAACATTTGGTGCATCTTACATACTCCTAATTTAAACGCACGACTGAGTCCTGGGCCATCAAGCAATAAATAACCCTTGAAGTCACAGACATTGGATTAGACAGAAGAACGATGAAGTGATACTCTAGATGTTATGAAAGAGGAACACAGAGAAAATCATCACACAAATTGATACATTCTGTTGGATATCACGTGATGTGGAGGGCATGAAGGACTATGTCAGTTGGAATTTTATGTGGATCATGAGTATGAGTAGAATGAGAAATAAATGTATAAGTATTGATTAGCACTCGTGGAAGGAAGAAGAAAGGAATAGTAATTAAAAGACAGACCAGACAATATAAACACTGAAAGCTATATTGGGATTCGAACCTGCCGACACTAAGCCTAAGACTAAGCCCATTCCCAGACCACTGTGGCATGTAAATAGGGGGCTGGCTGGAGCCCATCTCACACTGGAGTCCATATAAGTAAGCCCATTCCCAGACCACTGTATCATGTAAATAGGGGGCTGTCGGGAGCAGATCTCACACTGGAGTCCATATAAGTAAGCCCATTCCCAGACCACTGTATCATGTAAATAGGGGGCTGGCTGGAGCACATCTCACACTGGAGTCCATATAAGTAAGCCCATTCCCAGGCCATTGTGGTATGGGAACTGGAGGGGGGGGGGGGTGGATGGAACCACACTCAAAATGGAGTCCACATCAGCACGAACAATTATTAGGAAGCTAGACGAACAGGAAAACACACAGATACAGGAGAACGTTTCGCTAAAGGTTTTTATCTGCGAACAAGAAAAACGAAAGAACAGCAAAACAGACACACACACAAACAAAAATATTAAATTGCAGATCTGAAGAAGATAATCAGATCAAACAAAATAAATGGGTTGGGGGAGGGGGGATTATGTTTTTAGGGAGGGGGTATTTTTGTTGGGGGGGGGGGGGGGGTCTTTTTATTTTTTGACTTGTTTGTTCATGGAGTCTTCGTAGAAAAGTTTATACTGGATCAGTTTATGGTCTTGGTGAAATTTCCTAGTGCTGCTGTGTGTTTATTTGGACTCCCATGTCATTAAGAGTGAGGCAAGGGTGTTTATTATAACTAAGTCTATTCAATTCGTATTCGAAAAAGGTGATTTTTTAGGGAACTAGTAAACATTACATGGGAGTTGAAATAAACGATGTGCAAATATGTGTCACCAAGTTTGCAGATGATCAGACCATCTTTGATGGAACAGACATGGGACATGTTGAGTACATAAGGTCCATAAATGTTCACCACAAGCAAAGGCACGGCTAAGGTATCTGCATTGGAGATAAATGTCGATGATAATAATGATGGTAACTGGCAAAGTAATCGTGATTATTATAATTAATTTCGAGAGAAATACCATTGCACAAATACAGAAGTTTCCCTGCCTTGGCCACATTAAAGGAGGTGTTCGGTGTGAAACTGAAATAAGATCAAGAATCGCATGGTCGAAAACGCGTTTGGAGAGAAATAAACATGTTTAACATCAAGTAACGTCAATATTGAACTGTGGGCATCCTCACATCTGGTCCATAGCAACAACCGGCTTCAAAACATGGACTCTAAACACTGGAGATGAAAATAACTCGGAAGATGTTGAGATGTGGTGTTAACACAGGATGTAAAGAATAAGCTGCACTGAAAAGATATCAAATGGACACACATTTAAAGACGCTGGTGAGTAGAATATAACTATTGAACAATATGCACATAAGACTTAGTCAAAACATGAAACACAGAGATTTCTCATTGAAAATACTGTACGGCAAAATCCAGAGCTAGGGACACAGATAACGTCCATGGGAAAGTGGCATCACACCGACATGCAGGTACGTTGGGTGGGATTTGCTTCTTCTTATTCATTCGTTCGCTTGGGGGATTTGCTGGTATGCCTATATTTTGGTGGACTGAACGGCAAGCACAAGGGTAGGGGGTTGGGTATATGGTAAGTATTACGCTGGTCTCATTCACTTACCAGAACAAACATTTGCTATGACCGAGTGAACTTCAAGGCTATCCTGGTCGAAAACATTTAAGTCTGCCACTAAGAGGGATCAGACAGTCATTTTCACCACTGTCTGGGTAAGCTGGTGCACTGTCGGTTACGTTACCACTGTTAACATTAAAGAAAAGATAATCCCCTCCGTAGTCAACACTAAACATTGCATCACCACTGTTAACATTAAAGATAATTCACCCTCAGCTTTCAGACTATCTGTTACATCACCACTGTTAACATTAAAGATAATTCACCCTCAGCTTTCAGACTATCTGTTACATCACCACTGTTAACATTAAAGATAATTCACCCTCAGCTTTCAGACTATCTGTTACATCACCACTGTTAAAACTAAAGATAATATAACCTCCCTCGTGGTCAGCACTAACGATTGCATCATCACTGTTAAAATTAAGGTAAAGATAACACCTTCGTATCTATCATTAACATTTCCCCCAGCAATGTTGGCATTGAGGAAAATATACCCTTTGGAATCCAGTTCGTTAAAGCTCTGTAATTAAACAATGTACATACAGCCAGTGTAGGTAGAATAACAACTAGACAGAACCGGTATACTATGCGAGTTCCTATCCTAGTGTCACATAGCTTTCAATTGTTGGGATGCCTAGTGTTTTCTCGTATCCGATACAACAAATATGGCAACAGATATATTCATAAAAGAAGAGACATACTGCTCGTAGAAAAACTAAGAAAGCTACATAGACTATTCAACCATGTTTGGGTAGAACAACAGGCACCACGAGACTGGGGAAACGCCATAATTATCCCAATTTGGAAACAAAGGCAGCAAAAGTGACTGCACACAGTGCAGAGGCATTTCACTGTTGAGTCATACTGGGAAAATATTTTGCAAACTTCTTGAGAAAAGATTACGAACTATTATAGAACCCCAGCTAAGCGAAACGCACCTTGGATTTAGGAAAAACAAAGGATACACAGATGCCATTTTTTCTCTTAGACAACTTATAGAAAAATCAATCGAATTCAATGAAACACTCTACTTAGCCTTTGACGACCAAGAAAAGGCATTTTATAGAGTAGTTAGAAACAAGCTGCAGGAAATCCTTAAACAATGTGGAGTTGAGTACACATCTAACAAACCTATGTAGAAGCTTATAAACAACAGCGAATGCATAGTGAGAGCAACTGGGGGACACTCAGAACCCTTCACCATAAGATCCGGAGTACGACAAGGTTGTTTCCTGTCCCCTCTCTTGTTCATAACATATATAGACAACATATGTAAAGAAACCAGCCAAACAGAGACCGCAAGAACACCGCATGACGAGAACACAAAAGAAGAACCATCTGCAAATCTAACCATTAGAGAGCTCCTGTTTGCGGACGACTAAGCACTAATAACAAAATCAGAAGCTGAATTACAAGACCACATGAATAGTCTAAACGAAATGTGTAGGGAACATAACATGAAAATTAGCACAAGTAAAACAAAGGTAATGACTGTAACAAAAGACGAAAAATCAACAACGATTCACATAAACGAACATCCCTTGAAACAGATAAAGAGTTTCAAGTACCTAGGAAGTATAATATCCTCAAGTGGCAAATCAGAAGACGAGATTGAAAATAGATACAATAAGGCAAACCAACTCATTGGACAAATGGCACCAATACTAAAGAACAAACATGTATCAATAACTACTAAGAAAGCACTTTGCGTGGTCTCGAGGTATGGTGTCCACCTCGAGTGCTGGGGGTCCCGGGTTCATGACCCGGTGATGACCGGGATTTTCTTTCGTGGACTTCTAGTAATAAAATTTCCCCTGGTCTCTGGGTAGTGAGATCGGACGCCTGTGTATATTGTTGCGTACGTAAAAAAATCCCTTGGCAGTTGGAAATCGAACAAGAGTAGCCTAACGGCGCTGCCCGGGCAAGATTTCGAGTTAAAAATCTACCCAAAGTATTTCAGGATCCTCGCTGGTGCTACGGAGTTCGTGCATTGGGCTGAGTTTCTCCATACTCAGGTTTGAGTTAGGAGGAGAACGGAGCACTTATGGGTTGCACCCGTGTGCTGTGATGTTGATCCATCGACTAAACTAAACTACAGGACAGAAAAAAGAGAAAAGAAAAACCACAACAGAAATGAGATTCCTGAGAAGAATACTCAATGTATCAAGAAGAGATAAGATTAGAAATGAAGAAATCAGGACTAAAGTGGGGGTTTTAGCTGCATTAGATTTTATTAGAAGGCAGCAAGTCAAATGGTATGGCCATGCACGTAGGTTACCAACTAACAGTATACCACAACAAGCAATGATATACAGACCAGATGGAAACAGAGGAAGAGGCTGACCACGTAAACGATGGACGCAGGGAATATCAGAGTCCATGGGAATATCGACACATGAAGGCCATAAGCGGGCACTCTCCCGCTGTTTATACTTCACCTCGACACCGCAAGGTACAAGAGGAACATGATGAGATGAGATTAGATGAGATGAGATGAAGAGACATTACACAAAGTGAACAGTTTGAATACCTAGGTTCACTGCTGACGGGCGGTAGAAATGCGATGACAGAAGTCACAGGAACAACATGAATATACTGACCGTTGCTGTTCATCACTAGGTGTGACGTACGAAGACGAAGAACAGAAGGGCAAACATCGCTCTGGAAAAAAAAACTAATCTAATTAAAACATGTGTGGATAGAGACATAACAACAAACGTCAGAGTACAGAGCGCTTACGTGGTTCCCCGGCAACATTATGGTGTGAAACTTGGACGTCAGCTGACAAGAATATACGCGCCCAGGAATATAAGTGTTACAGAAGAGTATTAAAAATTCATTTAGCGGAAAAAGAGGCCAGACAGGTCTGTCCAACAAGAACTCAGTGTCGAAGACGATTGGTTAGGACAAATCTAGTTAAGGAAAATGAAATATTGTGGGCACGTAAACCAAACATGGATGTCTGGAAACAATAACTATGAGGGAGGTGCACAGGGGAAGTGGGGGAGGGAGAAACCACACACGTAGATGGATTCTTGAAGTGGTAGATCATGTACACTTGACATCAACAGAGACAGGACATCTAGCTAATGACAGAGACAAAATTCCACAGACAATTATGGAGGAAAAGGTCTGTCCAGGGCAACCCACTCTAATATGATGGGTCCTCTTGTCTCTGTCCTTGACGTCTCTGAACAGCAGTTGATCATTGTCTCTGTCCTTGATGACTTTGAACAGCAGTTGATCATTGTGTCTTTTCTTGGCGTCTTTGAACAGCAGTTGATCATTGTCTCTGTCCTTGACGTCTTTGAACAGCTGTTGATCATTGTCTCTGTCCTTGACGTCTTTGAGCGGCAGTTGATCATTGTGAATTGTTTACGACTCCAGCAGTTACCATTGCCTTATCAAGATAACTGCATCCTTTCAGCACTAACGCAAGACAAGACAAATATTGTCTTCCTCTTAGCATCTTTTGTCTGCAACTCTTCTATTTTTAAGGGGTGGCATTTAAACGGAAAAGGCAAATAACGTTGCAATCATGTCACATTACAGACATACTGGCGCGCTATTGACACTGAGTGACACAAATTCTCATGTATACTGTTCTTGTCCTTAAAGCTTTCTCCGTGCAGCTGTCAGACACATTGTCAATATTAAACATACATCGTCCGGAAGCAGTTTTCTGCTAAAGGTCTGTGATGTGACAAGGCCATCACATGTTGTAAACCTGAGACTGAGGAGATGGCCAATCGTTCCCCCACTTTTACAAGCGTCAAATCGGAGTCCTAACGTCTTTATGACATTACCAGCCCAGTTAGAAACAAATTACTATTGCGTATTTTGAAGCAATGGGCTTCTTCGCTAAAGTTATAGTTTACACGTTCCTGTGCATCTTTTCCTTAATCTTTCCTCCGGTAAATTGTACAGGAATATTTGCCGGTTTATGTGTCAATGTGAATAAATCCAAAGAAATTAGCGGTCAATTTGAACTTATTGTCATCTTCATAGAGTTCGTCCTCAAATTGTGCGGGTGTAGGCCAAACAGTTGTCTTTGCTCTGCGTATGTTGGACACTACATTGACAATGAAAACACACAAAAAGTTTCAAGATAAAAGAAAGAAGCATGTGAATGCGGGTTAAGATGAATAATTTAAAAACAACGAATCAAAGCTCATATTTTGTTGTAAATAGAAATATGCACAAACTAGAACGGGTGAAAATACATTTGTCTATATAGCGGTATAACAGAAAACGAGCATAAAAACATACCGGTGAATTTATATTAGTATGCCTTATTATGTGTGGTTTTGGTTTTAATACAAGTCGTTAATTAATTTCGAGGTCTTGTTTAAAGCGCTAACCTGTTATACAAATGACAGAAGAATGACGATACACAACGGTGTATTTTTCACAAAGGTGACAAGAAACAGAACTGTCCTAATTTCTGAGTGGCATTTTGCAGAATAAAATGTCTTAAGAACGTTAGTTATTAGTCATTAGTCATTAGTCGAGGTTCCAACTTCACGGCAACGGGTCGTCCCCATTATGCTCCATTACCGTGCCAGCGAATTTCACACAAAATGCTCCCCACTGTCCAATGGGAAAAGTGGAATAGACGGGAGTCTCGGCAATCCAACAGCCCGCACAGGTACACTGTGCATAATGCCGCCGTCAGAATGACGACACAAAATTCATCCACGAATACAACAGTTCATCGTTGATGGACTCGGCAGTCACCAGAAAGACTTCATTGACCCGGGTTTTCTCACATGGCTTGGTCTCTTACTGCAGGCCGACCAGGCGAAAGTGTCGCACAAAGCACGAACTCCGCAGCTTCAGCGCCGACTCCCAGGATTCTCCTGAAAAATGCACTCGTGAACCGAAAGGGCAAAACAGTCAATTCAGCAACCGCCGATAGCCATTGTTCCGAACATGCAGTTCCCTGTACAAGACAGATGTAAAAGTAGCATTCCACGCGAATTTCACAGCTCACGGTGTCGCCCACGTACTCACTCAGTAGCAGAGTGACGGAACCATGTACTACCAGTCCAACATGAGGAAGATGCGATTGCAAACCGTATCCACAAGCATAAACACGCCACAGGCCTTATCGGCTCAACGCCTAACCGCCATGCTGGCGACCGGAAGTCTGTCTTAAGAATATCGTTCCGGAAGCCGCGGTAGCGCAGTGGAACTCGCCTTCCGTCACGGCGGTCACGGGTTCGATCTGCATGGCGGCAGACTCAGATGTTTAATATTGACCCAGACTAAATGGGTACCAAGAAATGTCTGGAGAAGTCCAGGCGACCGGTGTGACACTGACTATATCACCCACCGAGAGCCGATTGATCTATACAAATATGGGTCTAGCACCGGAAGTCCGAGGCGCCCTATCACGTGTAGAGGGGACCTTTACTTGATCCTCTTTTCCTCTTGTGTTCGTATCGTTAATGCTGACACTGTCAGGTGACTTCTCGTAATTAACTTACACGGTTCTTGGAGTTTCTCGTGTGTTCAAGCCAGTCTGGCGTTTGGTGTCTATGATTACAACATTACAAGATGAAATGGTCGACTTAATTGCACCTGGTTTACCTCATGTGGCTCAGTCTCTCTCCGCAGATAAGCACATAGCCGACCGAGAGCATTGCACAAAGCACGAACTTCGTAGCTCCAGCGATAACCTCCAGAGTGCAGACGACAGTCCTGCAGAACTATTGGACAGCGTGCTGGCTTAGGCTATGCATACTTAATTATGAGACTTGACGTATCCTGTACGTGCATTCATTCTGTCTTTTGTGCGGTGCTGTTGCGGAGTAGACTGCTCTATTTCTTCCGGCTAAAAATGTGGTAGTTGTTGAATTGATCCTGTACCTTTCTGGTAGCCATGCTTATTTTCTTCTCAATCTACCTACGTGTCCATATCCGTGTACACCACTATGTAATGGTACCCAATGCATTGTGGCCCACTTTCATGTCCAGGGTATTTCTCCAATGCTGGACCATGCTGTATAGATGGAACTAAAGATTACGCCGTATGAGCTTATTAAGCGTACAACCAAAAGAAGTCAAAGTATCGTGTAACAGAACTGAACTGAGTGCTTCACTGTAAGAAAAAAAAAACAACGTTCCACCAGTATAGACGGCTTTAGGTCAATATGATACAAACAGGATGTAAGTGGCTAGCACGCTTGCCTGCTGGCCCAGTGGTCATGTGTTCGAATCCCCTGGAAGCGGGATATTTTTTTACCTTTACCTGGTCTCACGGTCCACCCAGCCGGAAGTCGCCTCCAGGAAATGTTCTGAGAACCGTAGCAACGTGGTAATGACCACAACAGCCAACAAGCGATGATTGGCCTATGAACCCATGGGGCCAGCACCATGTAAACAATACTCCTCGAGACATGGAACATAGTCCTTTACTTTTGTTTTACTTACTTAGGTCCACATGGTATCCCAGCAGAAGCTGTTCAAACCAGAGTAACAATTTCAACATTTATAATGCTATACGTCGTTTGCATCTGTATTGACTATTGTATTTGTATCTACCGTTAACAGAAGATTTTCTAAAATAAGCACCAGAAATAATGCTTGCTGAAAATGGTATCAAACTGCGAGTCTCTGAAGTGGTTCGGTTTGTCTTTTTTTTCATTTTTATTTTAGAGGTTCGAGTACGAGACAGAGTCTGAAATGAGTACACTCTTAGTGGCTTCTTGCACACTTGGTATTAAAATGCATTTTTAGTTTCACTAATGCACCCAAAACTGTTTATCGTTTTCCGAGTGGTGTAGATAAATTTTAATTGAGTTGCAGTGATATATCACAGATGGTGGCGGGCGTGCCAGCGGGGACTACGCTGATATTGTCATGACCGCAGTAGGGCGGTGGTTCGACGCCTCCGTTCGTCGTTACGCTAAGTGAGGGAAAAACTGGCCAACTATCCCTCCCTGCTTTTAGTCCTACAAAATATGACGCTCCATCACACCACTTCTCCCTGTCAGGACTCTGTTTCGGGACAAATTAGAGAAAACTCCCAAACATGTTGGTCATTTTGAGAATTAATGAATACACCCAAACATGTTGGTCATTTTGAGAATCGCCTAAGTACATTGTCACTGAATTACAGTGATATACCTCAGATGCTGACCCACAATAATATACCACAGATATATCGAATTATAATGATATACCACATATTAATCAAGCAGGTGCCGCCTCCACAATGAAGGTTGGCTGCATAGGATCACCATCACTGTCTCTCGCCTTGATTGTACATTCTGTCATTATTTCCTGATGTGATGTACCACAGGCATTTAAATACAGTGACACGCTATAGATGTTGTATTCCAATGACATAATGATATACAGCAGATGTTGACTTACATTGATATACCACATATATCAAATTACAGTGACATACCTCAAATAATGAATTACAATGACACACCACGGATATTGTTTTATAATGGCATAATGATATACCACAGATAGTGTATTACAGTGGCGTCATGATATACCACAAATATTGTATTACAACGACCTAATGATATACCACAGATGTTGTATTACATTGACGTACCACATATATCAAATTACAATGATATACCTCGAATACTGAATTGCAATGACATGCCACAGATATTGTATTACAATGATATAACGATATACCACAGATATTGTATTACAATGACATGCTTTTAAATAGTTACACGATATGCTACAGATATTGAAATACATTGATATACCACATATATCAAATTGTAATGATATACCACAGATATTGAATTTCAGTGGTATACAACAGATTTTGATTGATAACAACATACAACATATAATACCCAATGACCAGCGCATTAACTATCATTGATAATCACTTCATGTATGACATTATTCATAATTCTCTCATTCCCGGGTAAATTTGAAATTTAATTACGTAACAGCCGTCTACCTCTGCAGAAGTTAAGGTTATAATCGTATTAGGCAGAAAGCGTCAGAGATGCGTCACGGACAGCAAGAGTTAGTAGCAGCTGCAATGGATAGAAGAAGGAATACTCATTAATAGGATTGAGTAGGTTCATGTCGCTCGTGTGTTACCGGGACCCATAGGGATCTTGTTTGGCGGAGTGGGTTTTCTGTCCTTTTCTTTACACATGTTCATGATTGTTACATTTTGCAGCTGACGTATTCACTGATGTTTTTAGACTCATTCCAACATTTTTTATTCACCTTTTACGATATGTATCGTTACTGTCTACAGTATTACTTTTTTTTTCTCCCATTTGGGCCCATGTAGCACACGGACGATGGAAAAGCTCTCACCAAAATTATAGATCACATAAACAGATAGGCCGAATAATTTGAGGAGTTTTTGAATGGAGCAGTCTCAAAAGACTCCCTAGATATCCAGTCTGAAGTAGTGGAGCTGGATATCAAAAGTGAAAAACCATTTAAAGAAGAAATTAGAAAAACTATAACACTTCTGAAGAATGGAAAAGCTGGTGGTTCATATGGTATCCCAGCAGAACCTATTCAAGCCAATATAAACAATCTCAACTAAGTTACTGCACACATTATTTGGAAGAGTCTGAAAGGCTGAAAAGAGAAATACTTGTTAAAGCTGCGAAAGAAAGGACGCTTTCACGAGTGCGATAATTATAGGGAAATAGTGTTTTTGTCAGTATTTGGAAAATATTATTCAGGATCACTATGTTGATATTGAAAGATGCCATTGTCAAAGCAAACCAAAAATAAGACCGCAATCTAGCCAAGATACTAAAATACCGGATTCTCCTTCGGGAGACCCGGGCTCGAACCCTTGGTAAGGTGTGAATTTTTTTTTTGGTAGGGGGCAAAATGAAACCCTTAACCTCCACAGTTGACGGCGACTGCACTAGCCAGGCGGCCTTAATTCCTCAGGCTCAATACTCTCCTGTCATACACCGCAAGGTACTATGTGAGCAGTAAATTGGAGTAGAGTTGACAATTGCAATAAATTAGCCAATGAATATTGAATGTGTGTGCTGTGAAACGGCCTGTGACATCATCGATAGGTTAGACATTGATGAGGCACTATGGGATCCCACAGAAAATCGTGAATTATCAAAGGCAACACATACAGACATGAAATGCAGAGTTCTTCATGAGGAAAACATTTGAAATAAGAACAGACATGGGTGGTTTTTATTATCTTTATCATTTTTATTCACAACAGACTGGATTATGAAGACAATAATAACTAGCTCCAGAAATGGAATTCAATGGACTCTGACAGAACAGTTTGATGACAGCTTGGCCGACGACACCGCCCTTTTGTTCCACAAGCGAAATGAGATGCAGAATAAATAAATACATTTAATTGCAGGTCTCAAAGACAGGTATCTAAATATGCGTAGGAGAAAAACACAGATAATGAGAATAAATCAAACAAATGATGACCCATTATCCTTTGAAGAACCATCTCCAAGTGTTGGAATATATACACATAATTACATAGCACGATAGACAAAGGCGGGTGGAAAAAAAACAGGAGATACTAAAACAAGAATGCAAAATGGCAAGGGGAGCTTTCATAACACTAGGAAATGTGTGGAAGTCAGCAGACATTAAACGTACTGCCAAACACAGAATATTTAACTCTAGCTTCAAATCAGCACTGCTATATGGATGAGAAATATGAAGAATGACTAACACAATTACTGTTTAGTTATACACATTCATTAACCGGTGGCTTCGCTGAACAGAAGGTCTTAGATGGTATGTCAGTTCTGCTAAAGCGGAGCTTTTGGGGAGTACTAAACAAATTGCAGCCAATAACAAGAGGTGGGGGAAAGACGCGGATGTGTCTGTGTGTGTGTGTGTGTGTGTGTGTGTGTGTGTGTGTGCGTGTGTGTGTATATATATATATATATATATATATATATATATATATATATATATATATATATATATATATATATATATATATATATAGTGAAAAGTGAAAATAGAAGGTAATTCCGGTCAACAAACGCCCGCAGAAGACGGATGTATCGGCCTAAAAGCGCAGTATCGCAGCTACGCTGTAAACAGGCACAACGCAATCACGTCCGAAAAAAGACTCCTGATGAACTCAGAATAAGAATCGAATCCCACAGAGCTAAAGAAGTAGAGAGAGCCTTTAAAACGCGCGGAAAAGAGAATTAGAGAATGCGTTAAACAATATGGGTAGACACACAGAGAGCTCCATGAGATGATAACAGATAGGACGGCCTGGCGAGAGTTACCTGAGCCCCTCTGCTCTACTCTGGGATAAAAAGGCTGAAGATTAGTGTAAAAGCAGCATAAGTCAGTACAGTAAAGGATCGTTTCCCACGCCTAGAGGCCTGATAGACAGGTATATGGTGCTGGCCCCACAATTGTATTGACCGGTAGCACTGGGTGGGGCATCTGGTCAGTGTTGTGCCAGTGACCTGTACTTCTCAGAACATTTCCTGGTACCTATATCAGGCTGGGTCGACCTGCGAGTCCAGATCTAGTTTTAACTGATTTATACTTCAAAGAGGATTCAAACACATGAGCACCGAGCCGACGGGCAACCGTGCTAGCCAATGGCTACCAAGATAATAAATTGTTTACCACTTCTTTATTTGACATGTTGTCATTACATGACATTTGCCAATGTTTCTGTATATTTACATTTCTACAACATTAATTCATTCTTTTTGTCTAATTAATTGTATATAGTCCATGTTTAGGTGCCACATTTTTTCTTATTCATCTCATTCTGAAGTTTGAGGTTTGTCATAATCACCTTCCTTAGACAAGAACACCTCCTCAGGATGACCCAGTCTCCTCTCATAAATCACACAATGAGAAGCTCAACACAGTGCACGATATCCGTGGCACCATCATGTTAATTAGCTATAGTCTAAATCTTTTGAATATTCAGAATATCACTGGTTTGTTTTCATTAAAATGGCACTCGTGTTTTGACGTTTTTGTGGTTGATTGAAGTACAACTAAAGTTCTTTCAAGCGTTCTCGTTGATCTACATTCGATAAACATCACAATCACCAACATTATTCCAGTATAGAAGAGGAAATACTATGAATTCAAAAATGTATTATTTAACATCATTAAAGGAAACCTCGTCACAAATAGTGACAAGAACAAAGTGATTTGTTAAAATCCTGACCACTCTAATCAATTCCCCTTATTATACATTCAAATTACATACAATGTCTTCTATTGGACATGACAAAATCGCGTGTGACTGACTTTCTCCTTTTTCTATAAAGACCCACTGTTATTTTCCCCTTATACATATGTCAGAACATTATCGCAACTGTTGTTTTAATCAGAACACAAAGCTGGGCGACTGCTCCAGATTTTTATGCACGCAATTTTTCTGTGATAATAAATTTGTTGATTTTACTGCCATCTTCGTCCTGGTTGCTTCTGTTTATGTCGGTGGCGTGATGTGTTGCTGTTATTGTTTCTGAGTGGCTAGAATGCCGGATTCTCCTTCGGGAGACCCGGGTTCAAATCCTCGGTAAGGTGTGGAGTTTTTTTTTCTGTCAGGGGCAAAAAGAAAACTCTAACCTGCACCTTTCGCGGCCACTGCACTTGCCAGGAAGCCTTAATTCCTCAGGCTCAATACCTTCCCCCCCCCCCCCGCCCCCTTCCAAATACCGCAAATTGGCAGTAAATGACAGTTTTTGACAGTGGCGGTGGTGAATGGGTAAATAATACTTTAAACAGTTCTTCTTCTTCTTTCGTTCGCTTGAAATATGTCTATAACTGCAATGCTGTCTCTTGTATGAATTGAACTGTCTTTTTCAGTTCACACAGCGGTCCATAGAATTTATCTTCCACTGTCGTCGCTCTAGGCCAGAAGATTTGCCTAGATATGTTATATTTTGGGCAGTCTTGGAGTATGTGCTCTGCTGTCTGTGACGCCAGTCCATATGTGCACATGGCTGCTTCACCAATCTTGAATTTTGTATACATGTGGTTGCGTAATAGATTGTGTCCTGTTCTGAGGCGCAGAATAATGACTTGTTCTGGTCTGTCCATAATGTGGTAGTCGTCTTGAGTAAGGTTTGGTGGCTTTCTGACTGATTTGATCATTCTTTTCTTTTGGTGGTATATAACGGATACATCAGGTTGTTCTTTTTGGCTCCTTCCTTAGCCAATTGATCAGCTCTGTCGTTTCCGGGTACTCCACAGTGGGATGGTATCCACTGTATGGTGACCTTATGCTGACTGCTAAGTTCAGAAAGTAGTGTCCTTAGTACTGGCAATTTCCCAGACAGGAGTGCCGCGAGTACTGATTTTGCATCTGTCAATAGCACCACAGGTTGTGTACCATTGCTGGTATTTAGTAATTTCTCTGTTGCTATCTTGATTGCCTCAATTTCAGCATCGTAGTTATGGCATTACTTTCCTGTCGGTACTCTAGCTGTGCCCCTATTTGGGTATTCTATGTACACTCCCGCTCCTCCATTTCGAACAGCATTTTGTGCTGACCCATCTGTGTAGACTCGGATCCAGAGGTCCTGTGGGTATTCTTCATCAAGGAAGCTGAGAGTGGCTGTTCTGCGCTGCACACTGTTCTGTTCTTCCTTGCCAAATATTCCTCTCACTTTTGTCTGGATTTGTAATGATAGTCTATGCTCATCTGTCCATGGAGTTCGCTCTGGAATAGTTGTTAGGGGGTTACCAACTGTGGGCAGATCGGTGGTTTCTCTGCAGAGTCGTTTGGCCTGGTGGATAAAACTATTTCTTTTCAACCGCCCCATAGCTAGGTTTTCAAATCTGTTCTTCATAGGGTGGCCTGGCACGCTGAGGAACTTTTCTGCTTGTATTAGCGTTTTCGTATCTCTGCGCTCACTCAGTGCTTGTGTCCTCCCCATCTTCTCCATTTCCACTATAGGGGTTGATCTCATCCCTCCTGTGGTGACTCTAAGTGCTTGATTTTGCACTTTGTCCAGCTCTTGTAGTGTGATTTTTTATGTCGAACACCACACAGTTGACCCGTATTCCAGGTGTGGTCGTATGCTCTGTTGATAAACTTTGCTAAGTATTTTCCCACTGGCTCCCCATGTGGTTCCACTCAGCTTTCTCAGGATGGCTTTTACTACTGCTTTGTTGATGTGCTTTCTCCATGTCAGCCTGCCATCAAATGTTACTCCAAGGTATGTTGGTTCTTTATCTTCTCTTAGGGGTGTTTCATTTATCTGGATTGTCCCTGCCTTTTGTTTTGGAGAGAGGGTAAATACGGTGGTGAAGCACTTGTCAGTGTTTATGCTGACACACCATCTATTTGTCCATGCAACAAATGTATCTACAGCTCTTTGTAGCAATCTGGTGGCCACTGATGCATGTTCATTTGTGCTCCATAGAACCAGGTCATCGGCGTACATTGCCGCTTTAATTCCATGCTGTAGAGATCATTGATGAAGATTAGAAAAAGTGTGGGGGACAAGACTCCGCCCTGGGGAACACTGTGACGCAGTAGTACTTTCTTGCTCTTTAGTCCGTCTATCTGTACTCGGGCTCTTCTGTTGTGCAAGTATGCTTTCACCCGTTTGTACATTCTTCCATTGACTTTGCAGTTTCTCAGTTTATTCATCAGACCTTCTTTCCAGACTTTGTCAAAGGCTTTCTTCAAATCTATCCATGCCGCAAGCACCAGCTTCTTCTCTTGGAATGCATCCTCAATTTCTTGAGAGAGTTAGGTTGTCTGATCTTCCGTAGAGTAGCACTGCCTAAAGCCAGCCTGCTGTGGCACAAGGATGTTTTTACACTTTCAATGTACCACTGCAGTCTGTGATTGATGATGCGCTCCAGTGTTTTGCAGAGACAGCTGGTGAGGCTAATTGGTCTGTAGCTAGAGGCAATGGAACTATCTTTCCCTGATTTTAGGAGGGGTATCATGATTGCTTCTCTCCAGGCTTGTGGAACACTGCCTAAGGTCCAACTATTATTGAAGATCTGCAACAGCTTTGCTTTGGCCTCATTTTCAGTTTTGATATGGCTAGCTCCAGTTCGCTGATTATGATGGGTGCCTCCAGAACCTTATTTACTATTTCCTTATGTCCTGTATGTTGCCGTTTCTTTCGAATCTCTTGTTGTTTCTCTGGACTGATTTTGATATTGTTATCTTGTGCGAATGAGTCCTCAAAATGGTCAGCTGCAGCTACTTTAAACAGTAAAATTAAAGGTTCCTTATCCCCGGCTGGAGGCCGATTGGGTATATAGTGCTTGCTGGCACTATATATATATATATATATATATATATATATATATATATATATATATATATATATATATATATATATATATATATATATATATATATATATATATATATATATATATATATATATATATATATATATATATATATATATATATATATATATATATATATATATATATATATATATATATATATATATATATATATATATATATATATATATTAAACAAGGGTTACTGCAACAACTATAGGGGTATCTCACTTCTGTGTATTGTTGGAAAAGTATTTGCCAGAATTGTTCTGCGCAGACTTCAAGTCCTAGGAGATCAAGTCTACCCCGAATCACAGTGTGGCTTTCGACAGAACCGGTCTACCATTGATATGATATTCTCATTGCGACAAATGCAAGAAAAATGCCGTGAACAGAATCAACCACTGTTTATTGCCTTCATCGACCTCACAAAGGCATTTGATTTGGTCAGTCGTGAGGGTCTGTTCAAGGCACTAAAGAAGATTGGCTGCCCATCAACTCTTCTGTCCATTGTAGAATCGTTCCACACAGGCATGAAGGGTACAATCAAGTTTCTTCTTCTTCTTTTCGTTCATCCGGAGTGTTTTTTCAGATGTGAATGCGGTGTGTCTGTTATGCGCCCTTGGGCCGAAACCCGTAGGCCAACACATTCCGACTACAGCGTGCTTTTTTGACCAGGTAGCATTCCTGGGAGACTCTCACTTTTGTGGTACCATCTACAACCATGCTGGCCAAGGTTGAATGGTCGAGGCCAACGGTCATCCCTCAAAGGAAGGCAGGGAAAGTCCATGGCATTTTCCGCCATCCAAGGTTGCTTCCATAGTTGCAGGGCCGACACATAACGCCCTGGATCTGGGCTCACCGAGGGAAATCGTCACGTCCTGCTCATGGCTGCTTTTAAATCCTCACTTCAATATATTGGTCATTTCGTTTGCCCTGGGTCATTCCGGCACAAACCAGACAGGTTTGCAGTCGGCATCCACTCAGCGAGTTTTCGGACATGTGCTTGTCGTTGCGCCCGTCAGAGCTGTTCCAGGCACGACAGACATTCGGAAAACTACCTAGTCAGAGCTGTTCCGAACAAGAGCGGCATTCGGAAACTAGGTAGTCAGAGCTGTTCCTAGCACGAGAGACATTCGGACGAGACATTTCACTCGGACGTAATTGCGTAGTGTCAATTCTTAGTTTGCCACCCGTAGGACGACACTTCCGACTTTAGCGGGCATTTTTTAATGAGGTTAGTCTTCCTCTGGTTTCGAGGCACGTTGGACTGTTGTGATGTCGCTAACATCTCAGCTGGTCAAGATAGAACGATGAACGACATCGTGGTCGGCCCTCAAGGGAAGGCAGGGGCAGACCATGAGCATTCCCTCGCTATCCAAGGAGGCTTCCATAATTGCAGAGCCGGCACATATTGCTCTGAGACTGGGCTCACCCGAGGAGTTGCCACGTCCTGCTCATGGCTGCTTTAGTTCCTCACTTCCATGTGTTGGGCAACTCGTTTGCCACTGATCGCTCAAGCACACACCAGGGACGGTCAGACTGCGAGCGACACCCACTCGGTAAGCTTTTGCTTTCGGATCACGCAATAGGTTCGCTCGCCGTGCGTTCCATTTTGCGTCATTGAGACGTTCTTCCACTTTTGTCTACACTCTCTATGAGTTAGAAACAGACAGTTTTCGCAACCATTTTCTTCGACTGGGGCACTTTTTTGACTTTATGTACTCGCTCACGAGGTAGGCTACTTGTGCTGCCGGCTCAGCACCTTACCTTTGTGCATCGATGAACGAGAAACGGCCTGGCCCTCTCATTCGGGAATCTCTCATATCCCCCAGCTGAGAGCCTTCGAACTTGTATCAGACCTGAGCATGTAGCTTGCTCAGTATCACGCCTTTATTTTTCGAAAGGTGGGTATCGGCTCGGCTCTCAGGTCCGAGGGTTTATGGCTTAGAGGCGTTCAGCCACAGCCCTCGACAGGGAGCCTTTAGTGTTTTGTCCGGACCAAGAACTTCTGCCTTCGTGCGCCTGATTTAAATTTTAGACTGCTATCCTCAGTCTCACCTGCAGAGCAGCAGGTTGTGTCTCTCTTAGTCTGGTCCCTATCCCATAAGCTGTCCGATATGCAGTTTTTCATCCATCAGCAAGCAAATGGGGTCTATGGGACACGCAAGCTCCCCCACCACGTCAAGGTGGAGACACATCGGGGGAGCAATCAAGTTTGATGGTGCAACTTCTGAAGAGTTTGAAATCAAGAGTGGAGTTAAACAAGGTTGTGTACTAGCTCCCACCCTCTTTGGAATATACTTTTCACTTCTACTGAAATATGCCTTTCGTGATCAGGATGGTGGTATATACATTCACTCACGCACAGATGGCGGCCTCTACAATGCTCAGAGATTGAAGGCCAAGACCAAAATTAGGAGGGTACTGATCAGAGACTTGCTTTTTGCAGATGATGCTGCAGTTACGACCCACTCTGAGGAAGAATTACAAAGTCTAATATCTGCATTCTCCAATGCTTGTGCTTAATTTTGTTTAACAATTAGCAAAAGAAGACACAGATTATGTCACAAGGTGCTCATGGGGTACCATCATTCTTTATTGACGACGCCGAACTAGAGATGGTAGACCATTTTACATATCTAGGATCAGTGGTAAATAGCAAATTATCCCTAGATCAGGGAATCAACATCCGGATTGGTAAGGCAACAACAACAATGAACAGGTTAAGAAAAATAGTCTGGGAGAACAGGAAGCTTACTGCCAAAACCAAAGTCCTTGTCTATCAAGCCTGTGTCCTTAGTACTCTTCTTTATGGCAGTGAAACCTGGACAACTTACTCACACCAAGAGAAACGTTTAAACAGCTTTCATATGCGGTGTCTGCGAAGAATTCTTGGTATTAAGTGGCAAGACAAAATCACAAATACTGAAGTATTGGAAAGATCAGGTTGTGTGACGGTTTATTCCATGCTCAGTCTTCGTAGACTTACATGGATAGGGCATCTTAGGAGGATGGATGGTGGTAGAATACCAAAGAACATCTTTTTTGGTGAATTACAGATGGGTAAGAGATCTCAGGGACGGCCTCTACTACGATGCAAAGATGTGTGTAAACGGGACATGATTGATACAGGCATTGATAATGCACATTGGGAGCAAGTCGCCGCTGAACGTGTTGCATGGAGGGCAAACATCAGAAACGGAATAAAAACAAAGGAGAAAATTATTGCAGATAAGTCACACACCGAGCGCGTGAGACGTAGGATGGTGCATGATGATGAAAATGACCACGTGTTAACATACACACACTGTGAACGAACATTTACAGCGCTAATTGGCCTTATCAGTCACATTCGGTACCGCCATGGGTAGAAGTTATTATGCCTTTTTGAAGCACAAACCATCGTCTATCAAGACGGCAAGGTGCCAATGAAATTAAAAATGAATGGCACTGTATTTGTATAGACCAATCGGTACTCTATGGGAAATGTGGTCAATATCACATAGGATCGGCTGCCTTTACTTCCCAGAATATTCCCTAGTACCCTGGATTGAACCCATATCAGCTTACATAAGGCCGTCTCAATGGAGATGCCAACACGTGATCACCGGGCCAACAGGTAAGCGTGCTAACCACTGCTCGATGGCGGCTTCCATTGTGTACTTGTTAAGTAAATAAACTAACGGGCACTTGCACACACCTGGTGGAGCATTTTTCAGGAGACTCCTGGAAGACGGTGCTGGAGCTGCGGCGTTCGTGCTATATGCGATGCTTTCGGCGGGTCGCCCTGCGGATAAAGACAGAGGCATGTGAGAAAACCCGGGTCAGTGAGGTCTTTCTGGTGACTGCCGAGTCCATCGACGTATGTGGTTTCCGTAGAGGACTTTTGTGTTGGCATTCTGGTGGCGGCATTATGCACAGTGTACCTGTGCGGGCTGTTGGATTGCCGAGATTCCTGTCTGTTCCACTTTTCACACTGGACAGTGGGGAGCATTTTGTGTGATATTCACTGGCACAGGAACGGAGCATAATGGGGACGACCCGTTGCTGTGAAGTTGGAACCTCGACTAACTAACTAACCTGGTGGAGCACTGGAATAAGGTCCTCTTCTGCCCCATTGGGGCATAGGTTTAACCCCCCCCCCCCCCACCACCACCACCACCACCACCAAAGGCGTTCTCTTCTTGTGCTATCTCTCTCAGCCACGTCCATGTTCTCCCTCCCCATATTATCTATCTCTGTCTCTAACTCTCAACTCTCTTCTCCGTGTGTTTTTAGATCACTCTCTATCGCTTTGTCTGTGCGTTCCAGACAAAGGACTTTCTTGTTATACTATTTCCGGTTTTTCCCGACATGTGCCCTATACACCGCCAGCGTCTTTTCCCCTCATCTTGATTTATGGTGTTTGCTTAGTTCTCTCCATGAGCTCCACACTTTTCCCCACATCTTGATGCATGGTGTTTGCTTAGTTCTCTCCATGAGCTCCACACTTTTCCTCACATTTTGATGCATGGTGTTTGCTTAGTTCTCTCCTTGAGCTCCACACTTTTCCCCACATCTTGATTCATGGTGTTTGCTTAGTTCTCTCCATGAGCTCCACACTTTTCCCCACATTTTGATGCATGGTGTTTGCTTAGTTCTCTCCAAGAGCTCCACACTTTTCCCCACATCTTGATTCATGGTGTTTGCTTAGTTCTCTCCATGAGCTCCACACTTTTCCCCACATTTTGATGCATGGTGTTTGCTTAGTTCTCTCCATGAGCTCCACACTTTTCCCCACATCTTGATTCATGGTGTTTGCTTAGTTCTCTCCATGAGCTCCACACTTTTCCCCACATTTTGATGCATGGTGTTTGCTTAGTTCTCTCCAAGAGCTCCACACTTTTCCCCACATCTTGATTCGTGGTGTTTGCTTAGTTCTCTCCATGAGCTCCACACTTTTCCCCACATTTTGATGCATGGTGTTTGCTTAGTTCTCTCCATGAGCTCCACACTTTTCCCCACATTTTGATGCATGGTGTTTGCTTAGTTCTCTCCATGAGCTCCACACTTTTCCCCACATCTTGATTCATGGTGTTTGCTTAGTTCTCTCCATGAGCTCCACACTTTTCCCCACATTTTGATGCATGGTGTTTGCTTAGTTCTCTCCATGAGCTCCACACTTTTCCCCACATCTTGATTCATGGTGTTTGCTTAGTTCTCTCCATTCTCTCCATAAGCTCCACACTTTTCCCCACATCTTGATTCATGGTGTTTGCTTTGTTCTCTCCATGAGCTCCACACTTTTCCCCACATCTTGACTTATGGTGTTTGCTTAGTTCTCTATATTCTCTCCATAAGTTCCACACTTTTCCCCACATCTTGATTCATGGTGTTTGCTTAGTTCTCTCCATGAGCTCCACACTTTTCCCCACATCTTGATGCATGGTGTTTGCTTAGTTCTCTATATTCTCTCCATAAGTTCCACACTTTTCCCCACATCTTCATTCATGGTGTTTGCTTAGTTCTCTCCATGATCTCTAAACTTTTCCCCACATCTTGATGCATGGTGTTTGCTTAGTTCTCTCCATGAGCTCCACACTGGTGACTCTTTCACAGTCACAAAGTCAGGAATATTTTTAGTTTAGTAGAAATAGTTTTAGCCCTGCTCCATGTCTCTGTTCCCGCAGTTGTACTGACGTGTCCTTAGGGTTAAATATTCTTAGTGTGGTGACAAAATTAATTAATGTTGACATCCAAAAATTTACCAGTGCTGTGAAAGTTCCTCTTGTATTTTATATTATTATTTAAAATATGTATCCGTCGCCCTTTCGTTGTCTTCATGGCTGCCTAAATAGGTGTAAGACTCGGCCTCCTGAAGTGCGGTTTCACCAAGGGAAATCGGGCTATCATTTGCTTGGTTTCTCCTCAATATCTTTGTCTTTGCCCTATGTATTTTAGATGTAATTGTTTTCAGATTCCATCAGTATGTTTAGTTTATCTAGCGTCTGATTTAGTGTATCGGTCAAGAGGAAAATGTCATTAGTGACTTCCAGATCATCAAACATGTTGCTGGTCTGTGGTCACCGTTCGCTAATTGGTCTGGCACGTGGCGATCAATTTTGTGGAGGAGGTCTCCTGTCAGGACTGGAAATTGTACACCATCTTCTAGAGTTAGAAGCTGGGTGTTCATCCTGTCTGTTGATGAGAAGGAGAGTAAAATCGGTTCCCCAGTTCTCCACTTCATCTCCTTTGTTCTCAGTATTTGTTCATCCCGATCTTTCTTTAAAAGGTAATTGCATATCCTTTACAGGACGTCGCAGTCAACCCCAACATTTTTTGGCTATTTGTGATTTCTTGGTAAATTTACGTCCAGTAGTTTCCAATTGCTTTCTGAACGACCGGCACTCATACCATTGTATGAAACCAACGCAAGGCGGTCTCCTTCCAAATCGCCTGCAGCTATCTTTCCAACGTAGTAAGTGTGATTGCGAATTGCGTTCGTAAACCTTCGCCACAGTGGCGGCTATCTGTCTGAAGGGCTCCATACATTATGCTGTTTGTTTCGTTGATGTTCATACATGAAAACATGAAGTCTGTATTTGAAAGGCTTTATTTACAATACGTTCCAACTTTAACTTCTGTGTCATCCTATCAACATTATAATTCATATAATTCAAAGATACTTCCTCACTTGTTGTTGAGTTTCACGTTAGTTTCAGAACTTCTTCATTGTGCCCTTTGCGGTCGAAACGTATAACTTGTTTTCTGACTGAAATGCTGTCATTGGTGTTGAGGTGTGTCTATGGATGCATTCCACATCAATCATGTCTCTATACAGGTGATTTGTTAGTGGGAACTTCTTTGCTTAAGACACTTTCGGCATTCAGCTGTAGTATATTGAATACTTTAACTGTTTGGCCAACAGCTCTTACGCTATCTCTCTGTGCCTTGACTCCACAGAACGGCCAAGCAGCCTTAAAACTAAATAAGGAGCTCATCCCTGAAAACAGATGAATGCAACAGTCTTATACAACAGACATCAAAATTCAGTATCAATATTTACACAGATGGTTCCAAATGAGAAGATAAGTTGAAAGTATATATATATATATATATATATATATATATATATATATATATATATATACATACACATTGGCACCTTGCCGTCTTGACAGACGATAGTTTGTGCTTTAAAAAGGCATAATAACTTTTAACTATGGCGGTAGCGAGTGTGACTGATAAGGCCAATTTGCGCTGTAAATGTCCGTTCACAGTGGGTGCATGTGAACACGTGGTCATTTCCACCATCATGCACCATCTTACGTCTCAAACGCTTGGTGTGTGACTTTTCTGCAATAATTTTCTCCTTTGACTTTATTCCATTTCTGATATTTGCCCTCCATGCAACACGTTCAGTGGCGACTTGCTCCCAATGTGCATTATCAATGCCTGTATCAATCATGTCCCGCTTACACACATCTTTGTATCGTAGTAGAGGCCGACCCTGAGATCTCTTACCCATCTGTAATTCACCAAAAAAGATATCCTTTGGTATTCTACCATCATCCATCCGCCTAAGATGTCCTATCCATCTAAGTCTACGAAGACTGAGCATGGAATAAACTGTCACACAACCTGATCTTTCCAATACTTCAGTATTTGTGATTTTGTCTTGCCACTTAATACCAAGAATTCTTCGCAGACACCGCATATGAAAGCTGTTTAAATTGTTCTCTTGGTGTGAGTAAGTTGTCCAGGTTTCACTGCCATAGAGAAGAGTACTAAGGACACAGGCTTGATAGACAAGGACTTTTGTTTTGGCAGTAAGCTTCCTGTTCTCCCAGACTCTTTTTCTTAACCTGTTCATTGTTGTTGCTGCCTTACCAATCCGGATGTTGATTTCCTGATCTAGGGATAATTTGCTATTTACCACCGATCCTAGATATGTAAAATGATCTACTATCTCTAGTTCGGCGTCGTCAATAAAGATTGATGGTACCCCATGTGCACCTTGTGACATAATCTGTGTCTTCTTTTTGCTAATTGTTAAACCAAATTCAGAACAAGCATTGGAGAATGCAGATAGTAGACATTGCAATTCTTCCTCAGAGTGGGTCGTAACTGCAGCATCATCTGCAAAAAGCAACTCTCTGATCAGTACCCTCCTAATTTTGGTCTTAGCCTTCAATCTCTGAGCATTGTAGAGGCCGCCATCTGAGCGTGAGTGAATGTATATACCACCATCCTGATCACGAAATGCATATTTCAGTAGAAGTGAAAAGTATATTCCAAAGAGGGTGGGAGCTAGTACACAACCTTGCTTAACTCCACTCTTGATTTCAAATTCTTCAGAAGTTGCACCATCAAACTTGATTATACCCTTCATGCCTGTGTGGAACGATTCCACAATAGACAGAAGAGTTGGTGGGCAGCCAATCTTCTTTAGTGCCTTGAACAGACCCTCACGACTGACCAAATCAAATGCCTTTGTGAGGTCGATGAAGGCAATAAACAGTGGTTGATTCTGTTCACGGCATTTTTCTTGCATTTGTCGCAATGAGAATATCATATCAGTGGTAGACCGGTTCTGTCGAAAGCCACACTGTGATTCGGGGTAGACTTGATCTCCTAGGACTTGAAGTCTGCGCAGAACAATTCTGGCAAATACTTTTCCAACAATACACAGAAGTGAGATACCCCTATAGTTGTTGCAGTCGCTCCGATCGCCCTTGTTCTTGTACAGTGTTATGATGCTTGAATCTTTGAAATCCTGTGGGACTTGTCCTTCACGCCAGCATAGCTCTATTAGCTGGTGGATCACACTAGTGAGTGTGTCTTGCCCACTCCTGATAACCTCTATTGGAATCCCATCCTTACCTGGAGCCTTGCCAGATGCAAGTTCATTTATAGCACACTTAACTTCTGTTATGGTGGGAAGTGTGTCCAGGTGGTCAAGAGTTGGTAGAGCCTCTATGGCGTTGAGGGCATTATCCGCTAGTTTGGTCTCACTTGAGTAAAGCTCCAAATAGTGCTCTACCCATCTGTCCATCTGCTGTTTCTTATCAGTGATGACTTCTCCAGTCAAGGTTTTCAATGGTGCACTTCTTTTGATCACTGGACCACAGGCTTTCTTTATTCCTTCATACATGCTTCTTATGTCTCCCTTATCACTTGCGATTTGAATGGACTCACATAACTTGATCCAATAATCATTTGCACACTGCCTGGCAGCCTTTTGCACATCCTTCCTAGCTTGCCTTAGCTCACTCAGAGTGTTACGCGTTGGTCTTTCCTTGTTTCTTAAGAGAGCTTTCTTCTTCTTATCAATCAAGGGCTGCAGAGTCTCGCTGTTGGCCGCAAACCAGTCCTGCCTCTTATGATCCACAGTGCCGTAAACCTTTACGGCAGTTTTACAAAGAGTTTCCTTAAGTTTATTCCATTTATCATTTACTGTAAAATTTTCTGGTGTATCAGTGAAAGCGTCTTCAAGTTGCTGTTGAAACTGAAAGCACTTTTCAGGATCATGAGTGTTAATAATATTAATCCTGGGGCTAGATTTGTGTTTAGCTGTGTAGATTCTCTTTGGTCTCAGTCTAACCCTTGCAACAACCAAAGAATGATCCGTATCACAGTCAGCACTGTGGTAACTACGAGTCAATGATATATGGTTCAGATGTTGTCTCCGTGTGATGATGAAGTCCAGCTGGTGCCAATGGCCGGATCTTGGATGTTTCCATGTGACCTTATGCATCTCTTTTGTTTTAAAAAAAGAGTTTGTAATACATAGGTCATTACTGGTGCAATGTTCCAGCAGCCTTTGCCCATTTTCATTCATGCGACCGATGTTGTATTTTCCAAGGCACACTGGCCATGAACTCGAGTCCTTGCCCACACGAGCATTGAAATCACCGAGCATATAAATGTAGTCGGATTTTGGAACTGCCTTGATCACAGAGTCTAACTCCTCATAGAACAAATCCTTCACATCATCAGAGGAATCGAGTGTCGGTGCATATGCAGTAATAATGGTGGCAAACCCACAAGAGGTTGCCAAGCGCAGGGATAATAGTCTTTCATTTCCTCCTGCTGGAATTTCAATCATTCCCAGTAGCGAATTCTTTACTGCAAAGCCCACACCGTGTTGCCTTTTTTCTGCCTGCCCTTTACCCTTCCAGAAAAAGGTGTAGTTGTTTTCCCTGAGTGACCCTTCCTCAGCGAGGCGAGTCTCCTGCAGGCCAGCAATATCAATGTTAAGACGATTGAGTTCGGCATCAATCACAGCCGTTTTTCTCACATCGTCAATATTGGTCAAGTCAGTGGAAAATCCTGGACACATGGTTCTCACGTTCCAGGTTGCAAGCCGTAGCTTGAGGTTTCTATTTATATTTTTGTTTGTACCTGGTGCATTGGTTTTACAGCCTGCGATTCAGATTTTGTCCTAGCCCCAAGCACCCATTGAAGCAGGCAGGCTGTGGCGGATCAGCACCCAATTGGCTGGGGGCTGCCCAGCTTGAGGCGGGCGGTAGCTGATCAGTGACACCTATAGGTGTCTCCCACCGTCAGAGGCAACGCGTGGCGCCCCATGTCTACGCCAACTGACAAGGACTTATAACCCGTAACAGTTGCCTCTCGCTTTGATTCCGAGACCAGTTAAGACCAGGGATGGAGTTATTGCCTCTCCATAGCACAAAGCCTGGGCTAAAATATAGAGATCATGTGTTGCCCATGCAGCATGATCCCTCTCTCGGCCTGCCTAGTTCACTCCAGAGGAAAGGTAACACCCCTACATCTGGAACAAGACAAGCTGCAGAAGCTGCCGGATCAGCAAAGCAATGCTCTAACTGTCCGCCTGTCGGAGCTTCGATCCTAGACCAGTCGCCAACCAAGGCTTAGGGCCTGGTCTGCCCTGCCATGACAATTTTGTCTTTAGCTTGCATTTCCTCGCACCAGGGTAAGGCTTGTACCCTCCCAATTGCGCTCTTCCGCCCGAAGCCGTTGGCACAATGTGGGGTGTCGGGTTTGGTAAGCGCCGCCCAACGTTCGGCGCTAACAGAAACCAGGTAGTACCGTCTACTGTTATACGGTAGCTCAGTCATATCTGACTAAGACCTGACCGTTATATCTTTCTTTCCATTATGAAATGTATATATATATATACGTTTCACAATGGAATGAAAGAAAACTCTCGGAATAGCCAACAGAACATCGATTTCTATGGCAGAAATGGTTGCCGTAAAGTTTGAACAGATTCATTGTAAATAGTTATGGCTTTAAAACTACGAACGTGTGTAGTAGGGCAGGTACTGTATTTAGTCCTGGCTAATAACGTGTGTATTATGACAGATATCGTAAATAGTTCTAGCTTCTAACGTGTGTAGTAGGGCAGGTATTGTAAATAGTTCTGGCTACGAACGTGTGTAGTAGGACAGATATTGTAAACTAAGGTACCAGACCTGTCCGACTCCATGAGGCGTATTAGTTGCAAGGTGCTATCCCCCGATTCCCATAGACCATATGACACTCAATGGATGTTGTGTCAATATTATGCCAGTCGTATTTACTTCCAAGAGCATTTCCTGATACCCATTTTTTGGACGGGTCAAGTTTCGAAGTTGTAGTATCTTTTTGTAAATCCCAGCCTCGATGGGGATGCGAACGCCTGACTACCGGTCTGCAGGCAAGTGTGCTTGTAACTGCGCTGCTGCGGCTCCCCAGGCAAGCATTAGGAGATACACCAAGCTACTGAATAGCTCAACATCCGCATAAGCTCAGTGCTGATTGCGTGGCTATCAGTTCATGTAGAAACTGATAGAAAATAAATGGCCGACAAAGACGCGAAGAAAAGCAGGGTAAATAATAGTAAAACGCACGTAGCTCAGAGGATAGAAGACAATAAATCATCACACTCACAAACGATACAGACATAGAATCATAACATGAAAGATAGTTTGTTAAAAAGAAACAACAGATAAAGATTAATGGACGCTAACGTAGATTCATAGCTTGAAAAGTAGTTTTTTCACAAGAAAAAAAAAAGATACAGATCAATGGACGCTCTGTGAACGACCGCCGCTCATACCATCATTAATAATCTGCTTCCAAATCGCCTGCAGGTGATTTCGAACCCTCTTTGTGGGATTGTGAAACGCGTTCGCTACCCCTTAACCACAGACGCCGTTGTAGAGAAGCATACACATTGTTGTATACTCCAACAGGAACTTCTCATGCAACATTTGAATCTGAAATCCTTTGCAACAACACATTACGGAGGTTATAGCCTAGTGAAACATAAAGGGTGGGGTTGGCTTCCTTAATGTTACTACACCAATGTAAGGAACCTCTCTTGCCAGTCAAGTTATCCCTGTTCTGCAGGCCCTTTAGTACCTTGAACTGCTGTCCAGTATAAAGTAATTAATTTACTCTCATTCTAGACAAGGATAATACACACGTGAGAATTCAAAACACTACACAGGGTTTTAATATAAACTATTCAACAGCCAAAAGGAACTATACAACAGAGATGATAAACACTACACCGAATAGTCTGCAAGAAGGCAAACTACTCCAGCCAAGTTGTCATGTAGAATGATGAGCATTTTCATCAATGGCTTCTTCTAGTCACAGTCCGTATGTCTGGAGGTAGCAACACTTTCACCTGGTGGTGTCGGAGTTCCTCCTCCCGGCTACATGTGAGGATGCTGGATAATGCCCTTCGTGTTCGATAGGTCAGGACTGGCGACTCTAGTAGACCAGCCAAGATTATACCACTTGACAACTATTGTTTTTTGAAGACTTCCGGGCGTATGGTCAAATCTTCTGCGACATGATGATAGTTGACCAATTGTTCCTTTATTCAGGTTGTGCTCTCGAGGATTATACAGTGCCAAATTCTAGTTCAACTTGTTACGAACAATGTCCAGTGAGACCATATGCACCATACTGGGTGCAGATGAACTCGACCTCTTGCCAAAATGTGAGATTAACATTTGGACTCTAGTGTCCTTCACTCTCGCCATATTTCACTCACTATATCACTTCAATGTTCCTCGAACCTTCTCCTCTTCAGGAAGAAAACAATTAAATTCATGTGGTCGGATGATAGATGAGTTCTCTTGATACTGTATGGACTCGGTACTGGAGCCATAATTTCAGTCCTATAGTTCATCAGACGATAATAGCGGTGGCCATGTAAATAGGCTTTCTTTCTAACACACAATCATGTTAACGAAGGCCTATATATATTAGGCTGAAACGTTGATTTAAATGCGTAAATATCGTTGGCCTAAATAATAGGTTTGTTGTTCACTGCAGAACTACGATGTCACTTAGCAATAGTATAGGCCATTGTGATCAACCGTTGATTGTTGTTCCGCAAACTACAAAAGGGAGAACCTGAAACAAACAGCTAGGTGAAAGTCATCTACCACATCTCACAATCATACTAGATGATTGACTTCCCTTTCGGGTGAGCCATTAGAAACATATAGAGTCATCAATTCATATTCACAACTTGATCATCATCTAACCGCTGGTAGACTAGAATAGCCCCGTCTGGTATAACGTCATCTCGTCTTGTAGAGGCCCAGCTCGTCGAAACAGTTCTTGAGGACTGGAACCCATTTGTACAAGAAAAAACGATATCCCACTCAATTCACATACACTTGTCTTTCGTGGGTAAAGACTAGCTGTTTAAGTCTCCTTGAGGTTTGGGGAACAAACGTCACCAGGACGTCATATTAGCCATATAGTATTTATTTTGACTAATGTTATTATGTTGTGTTCTACTGAAGTAGTGTAGTGTGGGTATTGTAGGAAACTATCTTCAGTTCACCCAAAAGAGTTACCCTTCCTACAGTTACCCATTAATAAGTAGCGAAGAGAATCTCTTTCAAGCAGGTTTAATTACCCCATGTTGACTGATTAATTTCATTAACCCATCCCCTGATATTCAGATGTAGTTTGAAAGGTTCTTAGTATCCTAGAGGAGCTAACTCGGTATATAACTTAAGCATGGGATTAGCTGATAATGGAGTAATAATTTTATTTTCTCCTATCATTTGCATACTTAATTTGAAACTCTCTTAAATATGATAATCATTCAACCGCCATAGAAATACATCGTCGCTGCAGAATCATGCGGTAGACACGTCAAGCTTTCAAAACACTAACTTCTTTTATCAAGACAACCATACAGATTAAACTGGTCACTCATACACACTCGGCGGTGTGTGTAGTCGTGACCTTTTCACCCTTGATTCTGTGCAAGAACGCAGTAGCTTCCCTCCGTAATCGATACATCTAAACTACCATGTTAAGTGGAAACAAGTGGTAATTACATTATTTAAGGAAAACAACACCTTGTCCCCAAGAACATTGGTACTGTAGATCGCAAGCTGGTGCGCATTTAATACAGAACAACATGATAGAGGTAGTCTTCACGAACTAATGATGTTAACTGTGGATAGGCCTTAGGTTCATACCAGAATACGATCAGCGTTGCCAGTAGTGGGTTGTGCTTAATATTTAAAAGTCAAATCCCAAAACAACCAAATAAATCGATGTTAACTGTCTCTACCGGATACTGCTATATTATAGCCTCGGACCGAGAGTAGTCAGGGGCTTACGATTTTTCTGCCTAGTGACTGAATATTGTCAGGACTCCCGTGACTAGGTGAGTTGAACTAACGGTACTTTTGCCTTAATTCACCCCAAACAAACGTCAACAGCTATATTTAGGGTCACCAGCTATATTTAGCACTGACGGTGATCTCCTCTGTGTTCGGGTACAGTTCGTGTCAGTGCGTTTCAATTTCCCCCACAGTGTTTCTTTGGGCTTTGGCAACCGTTTCTGTGTGAGTGTGTGTGTGTGTGTGTGTGTGTGTGTGTGTGTGTGTGTGTCTCATCATGAGTTTTCTGGAACTGGCAGCAGCAGCAGGCAGCAGCAGCTGTCCAGGACAAGCCAGAGTAGCGTTGCCTTTTCTGCAGCAGCATCATGGCATCTGACATTCTGCTAGACACTGTTCTCATAATCATGTCATCATGGTGCTTTCGCTGACTGAGCGTCGGGACAGATGGGAGATGCCGACAACGATGACGACATTCACCATGTATGTCGGCAGGACATCCTCCCGCTGAGACAAGGCGCACATGGCTGCAAGGCCCTCGCGTCTCCCGTACAGACAGATCGTCATCATTCTTTTCGTATACTGCTGGTCTCAAGAGTTGACAAGCATTTCATTTTGCCAGTTACAGTTGGGGGATGTCGCCGTGAGCAACTGTTGCACACCGATAATATTGGGCACCGAGCTTCGGCGCAACACAGGGAACACCTGGATGTGACGTCATACCCTGGGATTCCGTTTGTTTGGGGTGAATAAAGGCAAAAGTACCGGGTACTTCAATTTTAATTCACCGCAAACAAAGGGAATTCCAGGGCACACGGCATATCCTGGAGTCCCCTTATTCGCGCTGTATCTCGGTGTGCATGACCTTGACCAGAATAACGTTGTCGGTGTGCAGCAAATAGTTTAGTTATGTGTGTGAGTTGACCTGAATATTTCATTGGTTGTATACTCTTGTGCACACTTAGGGGCTTTATTGTGTGCTAATTTGTGACCCTGAAAAGGGCCCGTTCCGTTATGGCATTCTTCTAGTGGCCCTGAAAAGGGCCAATTGCTGGATGATACTGCTGTATGCATGAGTTGACAATCATATTCTGCAGACTAGTGTTGCGGCGGAGGCCAGACTGCATACTATTGTTGGGGTGGCCAAAATCGAACAATGTCAGCTTTGCACCTTGTAAATAGACTCTCATCAACCTCAACAGTGGTATTTGGCCCTCCTATCACTGCAGGATTGACTAAAAGTGTGTTGGCACAAACCTCCCGTAGGTAATTACTCCAATCAATACTAGCTGTCTGCGACATCCCCAACTCCAGCTGGCAAAATGAAATGCTAGTCAACTCATGAGACCAGTAGTACACAAACAGAATGATTTGTCTGTACGGCAGACGCGAGCCTTGCAGCCATGTGCCTTGTCTCAGCGGGATGTCCTGTCGACACCCCGATTGATGGCATCTCCATCTGTCCTGACGTTCACTCAGCGATAGCACCATGACATGATGACCAGAACAACGTCTTTCAGAATGTAATATGCCATGTTGCTGCTGAAAGGCAACACTACTCTGCTTGTCGTGGACAGCTGCTGTTAGTTCAATAAAATTCATGACTGCAGAAAGCCAACGTAAAAATGTACTACACACACTGTGTTACCGTTCGTCGCTCCTTTTTCGCGCCTTTTTTCGCGCCATGACACGCACTAAAAAAAACTTTAATTGAACAGAGATCCCCCGCCAGTGCTATATATAGCTGCTAACTCCGCTATATATAGCTGCTAAAGCTAAATATAGCCTCGTGACGTCTGTTGCGGTGAATTAAAATTGAAGTACCCATAACTATGCTGAATGTCAACAGAATAATAATATGCAACATTATTTACAGGGGTGAAACAAAAATGTGAACACCAAATAATCCACTGATTTAATATTTGCCTCATCGCATTAAGGTAATGACAATGAAAGATATCCTTAGACAACTGCATTGTAAGATTAAACAATATATCACAAGATCACAAATGTAGATAAAGGTTATCAATATTGCAAACTAAATTACTAGTAATGTAAGACGCTTATTAAATAATATGTAAATATACTTATAGAAATACCAGGAATATAGATGGAAACAATAATACCCTATCACATCTGTGTAAAAGATATGATTATATAGTCTACAAAATATGAAAAAGGGGGAGGGGGAATAACTGTTCATTATCTGAAGTAACATTAAATATTATATATCAAAATTATAACCCCAAGGGATTGAAAAGAATATTATTGGTACAAATACACTCATCAGCATAATAATGTGCCCTGCCAACTAGCGTAGGCCTCCATGCATCTCTACTGATCTCGGCACCTGGTGTTCTGGATAAATTCGGGTGATGATGTGCATCTATGCCACATTCTTATTCCGTCCAGCATCATTTCTCTCGGTTTGCCCCTACTTCTACTAGCACTGATCTTTTCTATCGCGAATATGTTTTTCAATGACTATAAAATAATTTCATGACCAAAGAATGCTGTTTGGCTTCTTCATATATTTATATGTTCTTTTATATTATTTTTTTTTAAAGTACAACAAAATCCAGACAACAGGACAAGATGACCAGCGGTAAGTAGCCTTATGTGGACTCCTCCGAGATGGGCGAACGGGTACTATCACAGCCTGGTGGTACTCAACAGGATTAACACCATTCTGTTTTCTTATACTTCGTGGTGTCACTATAAAGCGACTTCTGTTGCATTGTTTCGTCAATCCTCTGGCTCAGTATATGAGATTACAACACATTTTTCGTGTCTGTTTTCCCAGCCGTTGTCTCCAGTTTACCAGCAAGAATGTATGTCTGCATCTCCATTTTTCTGGTGCCTATCCCTTGACCTGCTCGAGAATGGAAACCCTACCAATAGCTACACTACCGCCAGCATGGCTTTTGGCGTCGGAGGAACGCTCAAGCCGATCTACCAGTTAAAGGCGGTGCAACATCGGAGGTTGTACAGGGTTTAATCCACAGAAGTATTAGGATTGGACTGGATTCAACCATTTAGATAACTAGATAATTGTTTGAAGGGAAAGTTTATTATGCCGTGACATAGTACAAGGGGTTGCCACAAGTCCTTGACTATGAAAATGTAACAGAAGAAAGTGGAAATCAGGCACATTCAAAGCTCCTTTTGTCTGTACTGGACTTGTGAAATATGCATGTATTGACTATTATAACCTATTATAAACTGTTGCCCCAACGATTTGTCACAACAATGTCGAAAGCAGAGACGAGGAATGTAATATTCCTTTTGCATAAGTTCAGTCCTGATTGCGTGGTTCATGTAGAAACTGATGAACAATAAATGGCCGACAAAGAAGCGAAGAAACGCCGAGTGAATAATAGTAAAATGCATGTAGTTTGGAGGACAGAAGACACTAAATCCACACACACAAAAACTATACAGATCAATTTGTACTCATCAGAATCATCATGTGCCCTGCCAACATTAGCCAACATTAGCCAACATGCCTAGTGTTGCAGGGGAAAACATCTACAGAAATATATAGGGAGATGCAACGAGTATTTCATTATTTCTGCACTTCGTATATCCAGGTACACGAAATATACAGGACGATGCAACCGGTAGTTCATTATTCCTGCGCTTCGTATGTCCAGGTACGAGAAATTGTCGTATGGACAGTTTAAATCTGGCCAGCCAAAAATTGCTGGTCATCAAGATATGTGAGACCATCCTCGGTGTGCAACAATGGAGCTGCAGAGAAGAAAATCCTTAATCAGGATCGAGTATTGACCATTGCAGGGATAGCTAGTGCAGTAACTAAAGAATAGTTCAAGACAATATATTACTTTAGTGAATGTAAACATAAAAGCCATAAACAATAGATTGCACATTGAATTTACTGGAACATTTCGATGCATCTCGGCGTGTGAATACTGCAGAGTTATATATTATATGAAGTGAATAAATGAATTATACTTTGGCAGAAGTACTTAAAACAAATCATTGATATTGTTCGAATGTGAAACATTTGTTATCCCCATGGTAATCGCAAATTTAAAACAAAGCCTTTCTATCTGCACAAAATGTGTTCGAACCGCTTAATTGCTAACGCCTTGGTATATTTGAACAATCTGTTGTTGTTCGTCGAATACACACGATGTGTTAATTCAGTCTGTTATGTACTGTGAGTGTGGTGGGTGATTATACCAAGATTATATGACTAGAAGGAACCAACACTAACAAGGCCAGAGAAAGGAAGCTGTAAATAAATTCGTTGGGTTAATTAATTTAATAAATTGCTTAAGCCAGCTGTGATGGTAATGTCTGGGGTCTTGCAAGCATTCCAATAGAAGAATAACATAAAATTGATGGTGTTATTGTTGTGGATGATGACGACGACGACGATGATGAAGATTATGATGATGACGACGACGATGATGATGATTGATTGATTGATTGATTGATTGATTGATTGATTGATTTAGGAACCGACATCACAGCATTCGGGGCATTCCCATAAGCGCTCCGTCCCAATCCTCAGCAGCCAGCGAAGAGTTCCAACACTAATAGTTCAAGTAGCAATCTGATTATATGTCCGTCTCGCCTTTCCTCTGAGCGTCGAGCGTCGGCCAGATCCCCTCGTCACACCTCGCTGCCTCGTTCTTACAAGACTATGGTGATTTATTTGCTCCTCTGAGGTGTACACGTGCTCCCACAAGGCCGCAACCACGTCTGCCTTGTCATGCATCAATACTCCACCAAGTTATACCGAGCCAGCCAATCTATCAGCCTGTTCATTCCCCAGCACACCGGCATGCCCCGGAGAAAAGATCCAGGTTATACTTGCTACCAGTGACTTCAGAAGCGAAGCAAGCCACTCTGCACGAAGCCTGCCTGTCCTCACCCTCCTCAGCATGCTTTCTGAGTGTCGTGTCCTCCTTTAAAGTGTCGTCCCTGGAGTGAGGAGAGTCAACACCCACATTATAATATTTTTTTTTTCCTATCAATATCCTGGAGAATCCACCAGCTTCCGTCCAACACACTCCATCAGCCCGTGGACACCTTTCCCTATCACTCTCTCACTGTCGTACTATGCCCCCTCTCGTACTTCCCCAACGCAACATATTCAACAACTCTTGCTTCTAAAAATTAATAAAGATTAATTTATTAAAAGAAAAGTGTAACGTATATGAGACGTGTATGCGAAGAAAATGTGTGTCGTGTATTTTAATGTAAATGTATAGGTCAGACCACAGAGTTCATGTTCAGAGTCCACTCATCATGGCAAGGATTACACGACATCACACGAGTCAGTACAATAGACCTCACCGAAGTCGTATCCTTCTCTCCAGACATGTTCTCCGCCAGGAGCTCTGATGACCATGAGATCTGAATCCCATGTAAATATAATCCGAGAAAATACTATTATTGTTCCTAACACAATGGTTCCTAATAGTTTGAGAAAAACCAAGATCTCATAAGTCCGCACAGTGAAAAAATAATGGAACGCTGTCTCATAAACATGACGTTTTCTTCTAGCGAAATGTTCTATATTTTCACTCTTAAACAGTCATTGTATCTAGACTACAATGGCTTGCTTTATTTACTAGATATTGTCGGACAGTTCTGATTTCCTTGATACGTGGAACAACTACACTTCAATGTTTGTTTTCATCTAATGTGACCATCAGTTCTTACTGATCTAGTTCCACGTGGGCTGAACATCCATCACTTCAGGTGTGTTAACGATTGGTATGCACTCATGTAGGATACTTATACCATTCAGCTCCACCGAGCCATGAGTATCAGCTTCTTCTAGCACCGACCCATTTAGAAGGTGGCTGGTCAATCTTTCTGCATCATAATTTATCCGGGATCGGATTTTCCATTGGTTCCGGGTTCTTCATTCCAACCTGAGGAAACCTTAGGCAACACTGCAGTCTAACAAATCACATCTACAAATTGCCATGACAGGCACGTGAACCATTAAATCCACTAATAAGCACACGGTAGACATTATTCCAATCAGAACCGCAGTGCCGAAGCACGTCCGCTAAAATCCAAGGTTTGAGTTCAACTCTCCTCTCCAATCATGGTTTTCTTGCAAACCCTTAAAATTGGTCACGTGACATGGTTGATGTCCTGCAGGTGTTATTTGGGCATATCATCCATTGTCAAGAATCTATTTTCCCTGGCCCCATCAATGTCAGAGTTGTCATCAGTTGTTTAGATTCCCAAAACAAGCCAGCGAGTTCCTGTATACTCCCAACAACAGTTGCCAATAACCATCCGTCAATCTTCTGTCGACTGGTGACAATCACCGCTGCCATTTCTGTTTGATGTCGAGAAACTCTAATTGACAGACGGACCGTTTCCTGTCCCTAGCTGGCAATTCCGGTTGTCTCTGACTGTTGACAAATTGTCAAAGCGATGTATGCATTCATCTCACTTCCGAATGTTCCTATTTTTGCTGACCAGATGTACAAGTACAGCTGTTATTTATGCCCGACCTGTTTGTGAACACGTGCAGCAACAGCCATGAATGTTTTCTCTGTATTCATCATCATCATCAAGTGCCATGTCGGCTGGCGTAGGCGTTCATGGCTCTCCACAGATCTCGGTCTTTAGTTTTCTGGATCAACTCTGCTGCTGATATTCCTCCATGCCGACGT
Organism: Cepaea hortensis; assembly: GCA_963921405.1. Classification (NCBI taxonomy): domain Eukaryota; kingdom Metazoa; phylum Mollusca; class Gastropoda; order Stylommatophora; family Helicidae; genus Cepaea; species Cepaea hortensis. Next base: position 42,399,667 of record OY992882.1, read on the forward strand.
CTCAATCCATCCAGCATCACTTCTCTTGGTCTACCTCTGCCTCTCTTCCCCTCGATCTTTCCAGTTGTTACGATGTTCTCCAATGCCTCTCTTCTCATCACATGACCGAAGAAAGCTGTTTGTCTCTGTCTTATTGTTGTATATAATGTTCTAGTTTCATTAGCCTGTTTCAGGCAGTCGTCGTTAGTTACTCTGGCAGTCCAAGGAACTCGCAACATTCGTCTCAGGAACCACATCTCTGTTGCTTCTAATTTCTTCTTAATTTGTTCATTTACATTCCAAGATTCACTGCCATACAGCAAAACTGGTTCTACATAGCATTTCAGCACTCTCTTTCTTACATTCAGTGATAGTGACTTATTGCATAAGATACTCTTCATTTTCTGAAATGCGGCTTTTGCCTGCCCTATTCTGCTCCTAATCTCTGTTGTACATCTTCCATCTGATGTTATAAATGCCCCTAGGTATCTAAAATTATCAACTTGGTTAAGGATTTTCCCTTCTATTTCTATGTCACATTTTGGTGTCACCATTTTCTTTGATATTACCATTGTTACTGTTTTCTTGATATTCAAGGAGAGTCCTTTCCTTGCACTCTCTGTTACTACAACGTCTAATAATTGTTGTAGGTCTGTTGAATTATCCGCCACCAATACTGTGTCATCTGCATAGCGCATATTATTTATATTATAACCTCCAACTAGTATTCCTGGCATCTCTTTGATCTCTCTCATTATTACTTCGCTATACTTCTCTGTATTAGTTGAAACAATTGTCGCTTAGCAGATAGTCCGTTTAATCAGAAATCCTCTTATAGTAATCAGCTGGTCAAACGCGGTGTTTTATTTTGTGACATAGGCCCCCCTCTTAAGAGAGTAGTCCATCTCACTCTTCTACACCGTGATTAATCCAGATGATTCATTCCTCTTCCTCAGGAGCTGGGTGTCTTGACAAGAAGTCCGCTCCAACATTTTCCTTCCCAGGAATGTACTCCACTGTGAAATTATAGGGTTGAAGTAACAAAGACCACCGCATCAACCGGGCGTTGAGCTTCTGAGAAGTAGCCAGGAACATCAGGGGCTGATGATCCGACTGAACCCGAAACTTAACTCCATACAAATATGGCTGGAATTTTTGCACTGCCCATACGAGAGACAAGCACTCTCTCTCGACGGTTGAATAATTCCTCTCAGCCGGGAGAAGTTTCTTGCTTGCATATGCCACTGGTTTCAAAACCGAAGCATCGTCTTTTCCTTCTTGTAACAAAGCTGCCCCAATTCCAATCCCACTAGCATCCGTTCTCAACACAAATGGTTTGGAAAGGTCAGGGAGCTGTAATACAGGTTTGCTGACCAAGGCCTCCTTTAACTGACGATAGGCATTCTCACATTCTGGTGTCCAAACGATCTGGTCCGGGAATCCCTTTTTCAAGGTTTCCGTCAATGGAGCTCCCAGTTCAGTGAAATGTGGGATAAATTTGTGGTAGAACCCACACAACGAGAGAAAAGATCGCACATCCTTCTTCGTTTTTGGCCTTGGTGCATTTCTGATTTTCTCCAGGTTCTTCTCTTCTGGGACAATGTGTCCTGGAGTGATAGTGTGACCTAGAAATTCCAGAGTTTGGTAACCAATCATGCACTTGGTTGGACGAGCAGTAAGCCGTGCTTCCTTGAGTCTATTAAACACTCTCTCCAAGGATTGTAAGTGGTCATCCAAGCTGTCACTGGAAATCAGAATATCATCCATGAAAGAGATGATGGACGGATCCTGTAAAGGATCAAGTAAAGTCCTCATCATGCGTGTAAACACACTAGGTGTATTGCTGAGTCCAAAGTTCATGACCGTGAATTCGTAGTGTCCACGGGGTGTACTGAAAGCCAGCAGTGGTCGAATCTCCGGTTTGACTGGTATCTGATAGTAACCCCGACTCAGATCAACCTTTGAAAAGTACCGACCCTTATGGAGCCTAGCGAATAACTGGGTTGGATTCGGCAAAGGTTCCACCTTAAATTGTGTGTGACTGTTCAGAAGTCGGTAATCTATACACAACCGGTGTTCTCCACTTGGTTTCCGTAACAAAACTACCCCTGCATTGTCTGGGGATGTGGATGGTGCAATCACGTCATCCTCCAGCAGTTTCTGTATTTCCTCCTCCAGGGCCTTTTCCTTAGAGAATGGCACTTGGTAAACCTTTTGACGAACAGGCTCCTGCGTGGTCAAAATCATCTCGAACTCCACCAACCTCGTTCGTCCTGGTTTATCAGTCAGTATCTCCATATGAGACTTGAGAACCTGGGTTATCCTTTCCCTCTCCTGGGAGGTCAGATCAGGGTTCACTTGCAAATCCCTATAGGTTTCCTGGTGTACTAAGGGATATTCCCTGCCCTCGCTGGTTCCCACTTCAGTCTCCACTGCAACTGCCATTGCCATGAGGTGAGCTGCCTTGTCTCCGGGTCTCTCTTCGTATTTCCGCAAGAGATTGATATGGAAAATCTTCGACTTTCCCCGGATCCGGATCTCATAGTTGGTTCTGGATATCACCCTTTCCACGGGAAATGGTCCTTGCCAACCTATCTCCAGTTTGTTGTTTCCCGTTGGGAGTAGCAACAAGACTTTATCTCCCACCTCTAGAGATCTTTCTTTAGACCTACGGTTGTAGTAAGCCGCATGTCTTTTTCTGGCCTTTTTCAAGTTTTGATTTGCCAGAGTCCATCCCTTGTGGCGTTTTTCTTTCAGTTCCTCCACGTATTTATAGGATGAGATCACTTCTTCTGACGTCCCCTCTTCAGTCCAACTCCTCAACATGGCTTCCAACGGTCCTTTGATTGGACGACCAAACAGCAACGTAGCGGGTGGTAGTCCTGTTGAGCCATGAGGAACTTCCCGATAGGCAAACAGGGCTGCTGGGATATATTCATCCCACCTATCAGGTTTTTCCTGCGCTAGTTTCCTGAGCATTGTCATCAACGTGCCGTTGAAACGCTCTACTTGTCCATTGGTCCAAAGCTGGTCCTCTAGACGATCGTCTCATGCGTAATTATAGACCAATTTCCATATTATCCTCATTATCCAAACCGCTAGAAAAGCACATCCACAAAACAACACTAGATCACTTAGTTCGCCATAAACTGATAGTTGACAGTCAGTCAGGATTTCGGCCAAAATATTCTTGCCACACGGCACTAACAAACGTGATAGAAAACTGGCATCAAAATATTAACAACAATACTCTATGTGGAGCGGTGTTTATAGACTTTAGGAAAGCATTCGATATGATAGATCATACTATTCTAATTAAAAAACTAGAAACAATGAAAGTAAGTTTTAATATAGTGACATTAATAAAATCATTCTTATTAGACAGAAAGCAAGTAGTATCACACAATAAAGTTTTATCTCAAGCCATTACCATTAATATTGGAGTACCTCAGGGGTCTATTCTTGGTCCTCTATTATTTGCCATTTATATAAATGATCTTCCATTAAATCTGTCGTCGTCCTGCGATCTATTTGCTGATGACTGCACAGTATATACAAACGCTGTTGATCGTAATGTGCTAGAATTATCCTTGCAACAGGAAATAAATAGTGTAGTAAACTGGAGTCATGCAAACCGCATGCAAATTAACATTACTAAAACAAAGTCTATGTTAATAGGAACCAGGCAAAGACTTCACACTCTAAACTCGCAGAGAACTCTTCAGCTGCACATTGGCAGCACGCCTGTAGAAAGTGTCACCGAGCACAAGACACTGGGTGTTATCATAGATCAAAATTTAACTTTTAACTCACATGTTCATGCTCTAGTTAAACAAATAGCCAAAAAAGTATACCAACTTGCCAAAATTAAAAATTTCCTTGACGAAAACACAAGAAAGATATTCTATACTTCTCATATACAAACACATATTGATTACTGCTCCACAGTCTGGGATGGATGCTCCAAATCTATAACAAAACGCCTATATTCACTCCAGAAAAGGGCAGTGCGTTTAATAAATGGTGAAAAGCTTACCGACAATTCTAACCTATATAAACGTCTCCGGTTACTGCCACTCCACAAGCGGCTGCTTTTTAATAAAACCAAACTAATTCACAAAATCCTATTTCAAAATGCTCCAAGCTACCTTTGGCCATTGTTTAAATATAACGCTAGACATAGCGAACGACTAAATATACTTCATGTCCCTAAACCTAGGATAGACTTATATAAAACAAGCTTAGCATACTCTGCCGCTCAGTTGTGGAACAATCTTTCACAAGAAATCAAAGACACCACCAATCATGATACATACATTCGCAACCTGTTTGAACACTACCTTAGTACAGACTACATGCCCCCATAACAAACAACACAAAAAAGACAATAATGGTAACTTATCTCAAACGACAACTAGCCAAAAAACATTCCCTTATGTATGGCACGTTACACCCTCCTTAGGTATTTATAATGCCCATGTTAAACACTGCTTCAGTGAGTCATTTGATATTAATAATTTTTCATGCGTTTTAATGTTCTTTTGTTGTCAAAAGTTGCTTCATAAGTGATGTTGAATGAAAGAATGTATGAGAGGAAATAGAGAAGAAGGGCAGAATGTCAGACGGGCCTGCGTGCCCAATTCTTAACCCTTTGAAAATAAAGACTTATTATTATTATTATTATTATTATTGGCTTGAGGGTGGTAAGGGCTGGTATGTATGTGGTTAGAGTGAAACACCCTAAATACCTCCTCCATGAGTTCTCCACAAAACTGAGACCCATTTGATCCGGAAAGCCTAATCTGGTAAAGGCCTCCATCAGTGCGTCCGCCACTCGTTTCGAGTCAATCGTGGTCAACGGTATGGCCTCACCCCACATTGTACAGCAATCCACCATTGTGAGTATATACATGTTCCTCTTCCTAGTCCTGGGAAGTGGACCCACGATATCGATGGCTACCCTCTCGAAAGGAGAGTTCATGATGGGCATCTCACCCAACACCACCGGTGCTGTCCAGTGTTTCGGTGCCACCCTCTGGCACTCGGGGCATGACTTCACATACCGACGCACATCATCTGTCATTCCCGGCCAATAGTAATGGCAGGAAATCCGCTGCATGGTGGCGGCAATACCCATGTGTCCACTAAAGGAGATGGTATGCCCCATATGAAGAATCTGGGACCGGTGAGCTTTCGGGACGACCAACTGACCGTATAGGTTGTCTCCCCTTCCTGCTCTCCTGTAGAGTATCCTATTCTTCATGTAGTACTGCCCCCGTCCTGGTGGATCGGCACTTTTCTGCAGCTTTTTGTAGCAAGGACGTAAAGTATCATCCTCGCTCTGGGCAGTTCGTAGCTCCCCCGGCAGTGGGTTAGTCACAATTGCTTCTGCTCTTCCGTTCTCGTCTGAGAGCGAGTCTGCATTGCTCCCATATGGATTGGCTCCCTGGGCATTCCCAGAAAGACATACCGGAAACCTGGGATTACTGGGAAAATGGGATCGTTCAATACAGCAGCCCTGATGGTGCCGGTGACGAACCTTGACCGAATCTCCACATTAGCAATAGGCAACTTCATGGTCACAGCACTCTTCTGTGCAGGCTGTATCTCCATGGTTTCACCTGTGAATTGTTCTGGATGTACCAGATCCGCAGAAATCACGGCCTCCCCGTCCAGTCCTGTGTCGTACAAACACTCCACTTGACGACCGTTAACCTCTACCAATTCCACTACAGGTGGTTTTTCCTGGTCTGGAGTCTCTTCCTCAGCCTCGACCTGTTCGGTGGGCTCCACCTTAGGTTTCCCGGGGCACACGACGAATTGAGTGTCTCCTGACTTTCCCTTGCAGTCAATAGCATTGTGCGTGTTTGACTTGCATTGGTTGCACCATTTCCCTGTCCTAGATTTTCTATTGCCGGACTTGAGTGAGCTCTCCTGGTGGCGAGCTTCCTTGTTGACCTTGGCATTTTCCGTGACAACCTCCTTGGAAGTCACTTGACATGCTGCGAAGTGAGGGTTCTTAGCCTTCGATTTGCAGTCCCTAGTATTGTGAGAGGGTGACTTACAAATTGAACATCACTTCTCCGACCACGGTCGTTTTGGTGTAGAGCTTGAAGTGCTCTTGCTTCCCTCCTTCTTCTTCTCTGAACTATCATCTGATTTTTGCCCATAAGGTTCCCATTTTTTTGTTCCTGAGTTTTTGGCTTTCTTCTTGTCATGTTTCTCTTGACTTTTGGAGTTGGTGGAAAGGTTTTCCCCTGCCTCCCCATGTACCTCGACGAACCGTTCTGCTAATTTTGTCACGAGGTCAATACGTTCCGCTCCTTGTTCTCCCAGGAACGTCCTGAGAGGTTTAGACATTTGCTTCTTCAGCTGGTCGACCACCATGAGCTCTTCCAGACTCTCATAGTCATGTGCGAACTTAGCTAAATCCATCCGCTTGTGGAGATAAGATTTTAGACGCAAACTGTAGGCGGCAAACAACTCCATAGGTTCTTGTTTCGCTGCTCGAATTTTTTTCCGGTAGGTATGTGACGTAACCTCGAATCGTTTCAGCAGAGCCGTCTTTAATTCGTCGTAATTGTTCTCATGTCCTGGTGGCAGGCGAGAATAAACCTCGTAGCCTGTCCCGCGTAATCCCTGGGATAGCTTGAGATTCCATTTGTTATGCTCCAGACCCATAGCAACAGACATGGCCTCGAAGCGTTGAAGGTACTGGTCAATCTTCTCTTTGTCCTCCTCGTAGACCGCTAGAGGAAACTTCATAGCATGGTACCCATGTCCACCTACTGGTGTTGAGCCTGGGATGGAGGAACCTCCAACTGCTCCCTCAGTTTCTCCATTAGATTGACTCTTCAACTCGAGTTCCCTCATCCGGTACTCGTGCTGCCTTTTCTGAGCTTCTTGTTCAGCTTCCAGTTTCCTAGCTGCTTGCTCAGCTTCAAATTTCTTAGCTGCTTGCTCAGCTTCCAATTTCTTAGCTGCTTGCTCAGCTTCAAATTTCTTAGCTGCTTGCTCAGCTTCCAATTTCCTAGCTTCTTGTTCCAACTCCATCCTTCTCAATTCCAACTCGGCCTTTCGATCTTCCCTTTCTGCTTGACGATACTCTCTCTCCATTTCCTGTATGTAATCCGTTAGAGCAGAACCCGACAATCCCATGTCTTCCCCCTTTGCCCTTAATTCAGCTGTGCTTAGTTTAGGGGTGGCCATTTTACAGAGAGGTACGCTAGCAGGTCAAGTACAATATAACTGCAAATTACTATACAGATATATGAACAAGTACTATAAATCTAGATATTTCCACACACAGCACATTCACTCAGTGAAAAGAGTAGAATCAGGACCACAGACCTATGCAGACGTGTGAAGTGTGAACAGGTAAGATATTAGTCCTAACCCCTATCCACATTCACTCTAGCTGGATTCTCCAATATGATATCTCCGTTTTATAACTAAGGATCCCGTGTCAAAAGACCCAGTTGTCAGAGGATCCCACTGTCCAAAGATCACGTTTACGAGAGATCCCGCTGTCCAAGGATCACGTTTACGAGAGATCCCGCTGTCCAAGGATTCCGTTTACGAGAGATCCCGCTGTCCAAGGATCCCGTTTACGAGAGATCCCGCTGTCCAAAGATCCCGGACGAGCCACCAATAATGTCGTGTCCTCCTTTAAAGTGTCGTCCCTGGAGTGAGGAGAGTCAACACCCACATTATAATATTTTTTTTTCCTATCAATATCCTGGAGAATCCACCAGCTTCCGTCCAACACACTCCATCAGCCCGTGGACACCTTTCCCTATCACTCTCTCACTGTCGTACTATGCCCCCTCTCGTACTTCCCCAACGCAACATACTCAACAACTCTTGCTTCTAAAAATTAATAAAGATTAATTTATTAAAAGAAAAGTGTAACGTATATGAGACGTGTTTGCGAAGAAAATGTGTGTCGTGTATTTTAATGTAAATGTATAGGTCAGACCACAGAGTTCATGTTCAGAGTCCACTCATCATGGCAAGGTTTACACGACATCACACGAGTCAATACAATAGACCTCACCGAAGTCGTATCCTTCTCTCCAGACATATTCTCCTCCAGGAGCTCTGATGACCATGAGATCTGAATCCTATGTAAATATAATCCGAAAAAATACTATTATTGTTCCTAACACAATGGTTCCTAATAGTTTGAGAAAAACCAAGATCTCATAAGTCCGCACAGTGAAAAAATAATGGAACGCTGTCTCATAAACATGACGTTTTCTTCTAGCGAAATGTTCTATATTTTCACTCTTAAACAGTCATTGTATCTAGACTACAATGGCTTGCTTTATTTACTAGATATTGTCTGACAGTTCTGATTTCCTTGATACGTGGAACAACTACACTTCAATGTTTGTTTTCATCTAATGTGACCATCAGTTCTTACTGATCTAGTTCCACGTGGGCTGAACATCCATCACTTCAGGTGTGTTAACGATTGGAATGCACTCATGTAGGATACTTATACCATACAGCTCCACCGAGCCATGGGTATCAGCTTCTTCTAGCACCGACCCATTTAGAAGGTGGCTGGCCAATCTTTCTGCAGCATAATTTATCCGGGATCGGATTTTCCATTGGTTCCGGGTTCTTCATTCCAACCTGAGGAAACCTTAGGCAACACTGCAGTCTAACAAATCACATCTACAAATTGCCATGACAGGCACGTGAACCATTAAATCCACTAATAAGCACACGGTAGACATTATTCCAATCAGAACCGCAGTGCCGAAGCACGTCCGCTAAAATCCAAGGTTTGAGTTCAACTCTCCTCTCCAATCATGGTTTTCTTGCAAACCCTTAAAATTGGTCACGTGACATGGTTGATGTCCTGCAGGTATTATTTGGGCATATCATCCATTGTCAAGAATCTATTTTCCCTGGCCCCATCAATGTCAGAGTTGTCATCAGTGGTTTAGATTCCCAAAACAAGCCAGCGAGTTCCTGTATACTCCCAACAACAGTTGCCAATAACCAGCCGTCAATCTTCTGTCGACTGGTGACAATCACCGCTGCCATTTCTGTTTGATGTCGGGAAACTCTAATTGACAGACGGACCGTTTCCTGTCCCTAGCTGGCAATTCCGGTTGTCTCTGACTGTTGACAAACTGTCAAAGCGATGTATGCATTCATCTCACTTCCGAATGTTCCTATTTTTGCTGACCAGATGTACAAGTACAGCTGTTATTTATGCCCGACCTGTTTGTGAACACGTGCAGCCACAACCATGAATGTTTTCTCTGTATTAGTTGAAACAATTGTCGCTTAGCAGATAGTCCGTTTAATCAGAAATCCTCTTATAGTAATTAACTGGTCAAACGCGGTGTTTTATTTTGTGACACTGAGTCAGCTACAATCACAATGTGTGTATGTATCGTGTCCTCCATCCAGCGGAAATCTGTACTGACCGCCTCTACCTCCATTCTTAAGCTAGGTGGTGTGGCATCATATGCCAGGCTCTCCTGCACCAAACGGTGACCAGTAGCTTTTGCTACGAATCCCCAGGAACTTCTCCTACCTCTCAACACCGAACCATCCGTGTACATAATCACATCACACTGGCGAGCATTATCCTGAATTAGTTGCTGGATTTCCACTTCCGTGACCCCTGCTTGCCACTCCCTGCACTCCCGGCTCAATGTGATTGTAACTCTGCACATGTCTAACTGCTCCGCTGGCACTCTGACCCACTCCTCTCCACGCCTGATGTTCTCCAAGGGGCACAATTGTCTGATCGTATCCTCCGCTTGAGCCATCCATGATTTCCCTCTTATCAGTCGCTGACCCTTAACTGCGTCCAGCGCCTCACACAACTGGTGATCTGTGTCAGCAACTACTCTGAGGTATGCATTCGCCTGCATCACCGTGTGCCTACCAGCAACAGTCGGCAGACCAAGGTTGTAACGCATACACACTACTGGGGTGTCTCTGGTGCATCCCAGAATGACCCGCATAGCTTCATTCTGTATGCGCTCTAATTTCACCAGCAGACTCTTTGAGACAGTGAGCAGTCCTAGTCCATAATCAATTACTGAGAGGATCAAGTGGTGATATAGTGTGAAGAGCATTCTCTGCTCTGTATCCATTGCAGCCATAGTTTTAAGTGCATTGAGTCCCTTATGGTACAAGAGGAACATGATGAGATGAGATGAGATGAGTCCCTTTTGAGATCTTGTCGCAACCGTCTCCACATGGTCCTTGAAGGACAGACTCCTGTCAAATGTGATTCCCAAATACTTCAGTTCGTTCTCTCTGTTGACGCTTCTGCCATCTATCGTGAGGCTTGGAGCATCATCTGTCACAATCCTGTTGTCCAGAGAGCACCACAAAACAGCCGCCTTTTCCGGGTGGATGACAGCACTCATTTCAGTGCACCAATCAATCACTTTGTCTACTGTCACCTGTAGCTTCTGGGCTGTTTGATCCCTATTTCTCCCCTGCCTATATTCAAGAATATCATCTGCAAATGTTAGTATCTTTCCACCCCTGGTGCTTTTAGGTTTGCAATCTTGCTCGTACACACATTAAAGAGCACCGGTGAGATTGCAGATCCCTATGGCATTTCCGGGGATAAAATATGTGGCTCTGAGGACCATGGACCCAGACGGAGAGCAACCCGACGAGAATGCAGGACGGCTGCTATCCAGTTCAACAACCAGGGATTGACCCCCTTCTCCATAAGTGCGGTCATCAAAATATCATAGCGAACTCTACTGTACGCATCCTCGAGATCAAGCGCTGCCGCCATAGTTTCCTGTCTACTCTGGATCCCCTCATAAACATCAAAGGCAAAAGTGGCTGCATTTGATCAGGTATCTTTTCCTGGCCTGTAGCTCCCCAGGCCTATTGGAAGAAGCTTCCCCCTTTCCAAAAATTCCTGCACCTTAACAGCGACTATCTTCTCTAAAACCTTCCCAAATGTATTTTGAAGGGTGATGACCCTAAAACCGCCAAGCTTTGAATGATCCTTGAATGGTTTTTGGAGAGGGATAAGATAGCTATGTAACCAATCCTGCGGTACTGATGCTGTCCTAATGCTCTAGTTAAAGCAGTCGGTCATCTCCTTCAGGTCTACATCGCTCAAAGCCTTCATGTGGCCATACCTGACACCATCAGGCCCTGGTGCCGTGTCTTTTGCCTTTTTCAAAATATCTTTAACATCTTCAACCCGTATGATGTCTTCATAAGGCACATTCTCCATTGTGCCAGATAATTCCTCTCTAACTGCATCCCTGGTATCCGCATCATTATGATTGGTCTGCACTAAAAATCTCTGGAGAAACGCCTCCCCTTTCTCTTTGTCTGTTGTTACGCGTACACCATCCTCTTTATAAATTGTTCCCACTGTCATAGGCCGATCTTTTCTTTGCATTTGTCTGTGCAGTTTCCAGAATTTTCGCAGTGTTTTATCACCTTCAATTGTTACCGATCTGATCGAAAGGACAGGCGAAAAGGTGGGATACTAAATAACATCCCTGCTTCCCAAACTGAAGTCTACATGGAAGGGGCTGAGTATCAGGCAATTAAACTTAAGACAGGCAATACAGACCTTCACCTGATCAATTACTACTGTCCAAATGACCGCCCACAGGCACCGGATACACTACCATTACAAGGAAAAACGATTGTGTGTGGCGATTTTAACAGTCACTCGCAGAGCTGGGGCTATGATCACATGGACCAGAGAGGAGAGAGACTGGAAGACTGGCAATATGAGAATAGATTCATCTTGATTAACAAGCCATCTGACCCACATACCTTCTACTCGAGATCATTGCACACTAAAACTACACCTGACATGGCTTTTCATTCACCAGACCTAGAGTGGAACATTAAAAGAATTGTTGGGAAACAGCTAGGTGGCAGTGACCATCGACAAGTCTTTCTAACTGTAGAAATTGAGCTTCTCAGTGAAAGCAGCTCTCTCTCGAGGTGGAACTGCGAGAAAGCAGACTGGGCAATTTACAAGCTTCGCACCAGCATAGTGGTTAGAAACCTGAACACTGAGCGGGACATAAATAAAATAGTTGAAGAGTTTGGGAAATGCATACTACAGGCAGCAAGAGAAACAGTACCAAGAGGAGCCCGTAAACATTATAAACCCTACTGGAGTAGTGAACTGGAACAGTTGCATAATGACGTGAAAGTATGTAGAAGGCAAGCGGAAGCCAACCCCTGCCAAGAGCACCATAATAAATACCAGCACGCAAAAGCCAAATTTCAAAGGGCCCAGCTGCAGGCTAGACGGAAAAGCTGGCAGGAGAAAACAGAGTCACTGAACTTTGAAAGAGACACACACAAGTTGTGGAAGCTAATAAAACAGCTTAACGATGAGGGTTCAGGGAGAAACTCAAAAAATTGCACTACATAAAGACGGAAACATCTTAACAGGAAAGCAAGCAGCTGACCATTTTGCGGACTCATTCGCACAAAATAACAATATCGAAATTAGTCCGGAGAAACAACAAGAGATTCGAGAGAAATGGCGACATACAGGACAAAAGGAAATAGTACATGCGGTTATGGAGGCACCTATCACAGTCAGTAAACTGGAGCTAGCAATATCAAAACTGAAAATGAGAAAGTCATCAGGAGCTGATGGTATCTCCAATGAACTGATCAGAAACCTAGGAACAGAGGCCAAAGCAAATCTGTTACAGATCTTCAATAACACCTGGAACTAAGGCAGTGTTCCACAAGCCTGGAGAGAAGCAATCATGATACCCCTCCTAATATCTGGGAAAGATAGTTCCATTGCCTCCAGCTACAGACCAATTAACCTCACCAGCTGTCTCGGCAAGTCATTGGAGCGTATCATCAATCACAGACTACAGTGGTACATTGAAAGTGAAAACATCTGTTAGTTAGTTAGTTAGTTAGTCGACAGATCATCCTCGTTGCACATCGAACCATTCAGTCCATAAGTGCTCGGATCCCCTCCTCAGTAAATCCCGCAGCGTGTAGCGGCTAACGACGCCAGTTCTGTGTTGGTTTATCAATCTTCTTTGGCTTCCTGCGTAGTGTTCTTGTTTGGCCAGCCCTCTTTTAATTTGCTGCTCTAGCAGTCTGGCCATTGTTGTAGATTCACAGTCATCACTTGGTTCTCGCAAAAGTCTCACTTCTCATAGAGCATTCAGAATGTCAGCCCGGTCCATGGCGCGCCCGCCCTCCACAGTAGCCTCACCTGCGAGCTTGTCAGCCCGCTCATTTCCCTGCACTCTCGCATGCCCCGGCACGAAGACGAAACCAATCTTTGCCAGCCGAGACCGCTTCAGAGGCAGCAACCATTCTCTTCGGATCGACCCCTCCTCTATCCTCTTGATCATGTTCATTGAGTCGCTAAGGAAACAAGCCCTAGTGAATGTCTGTGTCTCGAGCCATGTTATTGCTTTACTTACTGCCATGACTTCCATGGTCAAGCTACTTGTGGTTTCAGTGAAAACATCTGTGTGCCACAACAGGCTGTCTTTAGGCAGTGCTACTCTACGGAAGATCCGACAACCTATCTCTCTCAAGAAGTTGAGGATGCATTCCAAGAGAAGAAGCTGGTACTTGCGGCATGGATAGATCTGAAGAAAGCCTTTGACAAAGTCTGGAAAGAAGGTCTTATGAAGAAACTGAGAAACTGTAAAGTCAATGGAAGAATGTACAAATGGGTGAAAGCGTATTTGCACAACAGAAGAGCCCGAGTACAGATAGACGGTCTCAAGAGCAAGAAAGTACTATTGCGTCACGGTGTTCCGCACGGTGGAGTCTTGTCCCCCACACTTTTTCTAATCTTCATCAATGATCTTGTTGCTAATCTACCTGATGGAATTAAAGCGGCAATGTACGCTGATAGCCTGGTTTTGTGGAGCACAAATGAACATACATCAGTGGTCACAATATTGCTACAGAGAGCTGTAGATACATTTGTTGCATGGGCGAATAGATGGTGTGTCAGCATAAACATTGACAAGTGCAGCACCATTCTATTTACCCTCTCTCCGAAACAAAAGGCAGGGATCATCCAGATAAATGGAACGCCCCTAAGAGAAGATAAAGAACCAACATTCCTTGGTGTAACATTTGATGACAGGCTGACAACAAGAAATCACATAAAAAAGATGTACCAAAAGCCAGAAGGAAAATAGCCATCCTGAGAAAGCTAAGTGGAACCACATGGGGAGTCAGTGGGAGAATACTTAGCAAAGTTTATCAACAGAGCTTACGACTGCCACATAGCACTTTAGAATGAGATACAGAATTTATAAGTGAAAGAGATATCCGAAGAGTTAATCTCAAAGAAGTGAGCAGCAAAAGTCGCCAAGAGACGAAACGATAGGGAAAACATCACGGCGTGATAGACTAGAAACCAGTCAGTTAGAGAATGATGTTTGGGCTGACAACAGGGACAGGCGGCGTAACACTCTCCGAGACGAATTATCAACGTGAATCGATGTAGAAGACGGAATTAGTAACCGGGAACAATCGTTCATAGAGGATACACGATCAAGACATGCTTCACAATCGGTACAGACGAATGGCCATTGATATTAAACCAGAATTTGACGGAATGGCTCAAGAGTAGCAAATGTCAACAACCACTGTCAGTCGGTATAGTTATGTTAAGCGGCAACGATACAATTTGAAATAACTCTGAGAGGCTGAATAATTTATCTGGGCATTCAATTAATTATTTATATATATATATATATATATATATATATATATATATATATATATATATATATATATATATATATATATATATATATATATATATATATATATATAATGAGCATTGTACGTTTTGCCTATTTACGTCACACCGACCCGCCCAGCAACATGGGACCGGTGTATATTAATATTTGAGGACTCTAAAAGCCATTTTGTATCAATAAACGTTGCATTACCAGAAAATGTCGGCCTGCCTTCAATCATTGTATATTCATTGACATTGCTCCAGTAGTTCTGCTGGACTGTTGTTCTTGACGGCGAGCTGGAATAATATTTAACAACTATACGGCAGAGATGGGCGGCTCTGAATACTGGAGCACCGCATCCTAAAATTCTGTGGAAAAGCCATCACCAACAATACGCCTACATCAACTAACCGCCTACATCAACTACATCATGTCAGCCCAGACAATAACCAGATTGTGTTTTGTGTCAGTCAATATCAAGTGTTCTGCATTTTAGTCGACAGCCAGCTGTCATATTTTGATATATCGTCATTTTAATTAACTCGTCCATATATATATATATATTACCAACGGAAACTTCCGAACAATTGAAAGACCTGAGAAGCCACGATATGGATAACGAACGAAGTGACCACCACTACGGAGACGGCCCATCGGGAAGCAAACATTAGAAATTGACAGACCGCAAATTGTTCGCTTTTCTTTTCTTGGACATTCATTATGAAGACCTCGTAGATGTCAGATTCTTCTGGTAGCAAGTGGAATTTATATGAAGTTGGACATGTATGCTAATCGATCTTGATTTCTCGGACATTTATACGAAACTATCATCGTGTGGATTTCTGCGACATTAATAGTTATTCAGAGTAAATTTTTTACGACACGTACCAACGTCACCAGTACCTGTTGAAGCCAGGAGAGAGCACCGATTGTCAGTTAACACCGGATCAGAAGTGCAGGCCAGTACATTGTTTGTTGTTGTTTCTTGGAGTCCTGTCCGGGTGTTTAGTTATTATTTCTAGGAATCGCTCTCCATGGCCTGTTTGTCTGCGTCGTGAGTGTGCGGGCGGCTGGTAGGGCTACGTTTGTGCCAGACAATTAAATTTTTCCGGCACAAAAGTACGTTCAGTGCTATCAGCGGTCAGATCGTTGCCAATATTTTATTGTGACGACCTCACTACAAGATAGTACCCGTAGCGTGTTGTTATAGTCTTTATCTGTTGTTACTATACGCCCTCAGTGTTTCTTTTTCATGTAAATAAATATGTACGTCTGCGTTAAAGTTAGTTTCTATCTCTGGTAGGAGTTTTCGTGTGTCCTGTAGTGTTATATATATATATATATATATATATATATATATATATATATATATATATATATATATATATATATATATATTCCATACCAGCGCTTCTTTGTCTGGGATATGTCGTCGTAGACGTGGTAAGGCAATATTTATTTCCGCATAGAGCTTACTACATCGTTGATCTCACATTCTGTTTGTTGTCATATTGACATTCTAGTCAGCCTATTATTCTTCTTTTACGCGCTTACTTTCAACCTCTCACACGATTTAGAAGCACACACATACATATTTGTTTCAGCTGTTAAGTTTACAGAATATTATTGCACCATGTCGTCTTTACAAGAATTTATGGACATGGGTTGTCCGGTCAAGAACTTAGAGCATAGCAACGGGAAGAAAGAGCAGCTGCCAAAGAAGCTGAAAAAGAGGCTAGAGAACTACAAGCAGCTCGTGATAACGAGGCTAGAGAACTACAAGCATCTCGTGATAAAGAGGCTAGAGAACTAAAAGCAGCTATAGAAAGAGAAAATCTGACAGCAGAAAGGGAGAGACTTGCATTTGAGAAAGAGAAACTAGCAGGCGATGTGATATTGAAGGACAAAGAAATAGAAGGGAATTTAAAAGTCAAGACTCTTGAGATTGACAAGGAAGCCGAGATAACTCAAGCAAAATCACAAGCAAAAGCTGTAGACCATTAAACGGTATCAGGGTCTGATCAGGAACTTCACACAAGGTGATTCCATTTCAGAATGGATAACTAATTTTGAGGTGTCAATTAAATATTACGAGATGCCAACCAAAGAGTGGCCCATACTATTTCACCGTCACTTGGGTTTGGAGCCTTTAAAAGTCGTGGAGGTGATCCCTGAGAGCCTACGCACCAACTACACATATATTAGAGACAGAGTATTTTCACATTTTTCGTTGGATCAAGCTGGTTTACGAACGAAATTTAAAACACTGTCACCAAAGGCAAACCAGACGTTCCTAGACTACGTTTCAGAAACATCTTCTCTGTTTGACAAGTGGTTGAAATCAACTGATGTGGGTTCAGATTTTGAGAAACTACGTGACCTCATGCTGAGAGACAAGTTGCTTTCTTCAGTGCCAGAAAAGATGTCTACATTTCTGGTGGAGAACAAGTGTACATCAGTCCCGGAGATGGAAGCCAAAGGGGAAGCATATTACAACGCCATAGGGATGTGTTTGCTGAAGGTGCTCAACCGGAGTTAGTTATAGGAGCAAGTGCTAGAGTACCGAACCAAAGATACCAAGGTAGACCAAACAGATTCTCACAATATGGTCAGCAGTACACAGGTAGAGGACCATACCACATGAGAGGCAACACACACAGAGAACCAGACAGACCTAGAAAGGGTTACTTCATGCAATGTCCACATTGTAAATTACAACATGGTTCACTTGAGATGTGCGACAAGAACCCCTCTTACGACTCTTACCTCAAGAACCTAACATCTAAGAAGGCCAGTAAGTATGCTTCTTACAAAAATAGCGTTAAATGTTTTGTCTGTAACTCTTATGGGCATGTCTCGAAAGATTGTAGGATTAGAATGACATGGAAACAAGTCAGTGCAGCATACATATTCACTAGTAGTGAAACAGACGAATTTGAAGACACTCATGCAGCCATATTAGAGACATTCCCCACCGACAGACCATGTAACGTGTGAAAATAATTCCATGAAGATGGTAACATGGCATGTGGCCAAAATGTACCAATACAAGAGGCCAGTGCAGTGAACATCCAGAATGGTACCCTGAAAGTCCATCAAACATGGGTCAATGGATCGGCAACTACTTGTGTCAGAGACACAGGCGCGTCCATTATTGGAGTTGACCAAAAGCTTGTGAAGGCCAAAGAATACACAGGCAAGAGTGTTGCGTGTAGAACTTTTGGCGGGACTCTAGAAAGATACAAGATTGATTCCGTCACAATAAAATCCCCATACATTGAAGGTAGGGTGCGAGCAGCAGTTTTACCTAATACGTGTGCTGGTCTGATGATTTGGAACATTCCAAATGTAAGAGATTGTACCCATGAAGAAGCAATCGACTAGGAGATCAAATACATATCAACTAATGCACTCACGAGAGCCCAGGTTTCTTCTTCTTCTTTGCGTTCATCCGGAGTGTTTTTTCAGATGTGATTGCGGTGTGTCTAGTTAGGCACCCTTGGATCGAAACCCTTAGGCCAACACATCCGTCTTTTAGCGTGCATTTTTGACCAGGTTAGCAATCCTGGGAGACTCACTTTTGTGGTACTGGCCACCGCACAGCTGGTCAAGTTGGAACAGTCGAAGTCTGCACAGTCATCCCTCAAATGAAGGCAGGGACAGTCCATAGCATTTTCCGCCATCCTGGGTGGCTTCCATAATTGCAGAGCCGACACATAACGCTCTGATGCTGGGCTCACAGAGGGAATCGTCACGTCCTGCTCATGGCTGCTTTAATTCCTCACTTCAGTATATTGGGCATTTTGTTCGCCCCGGGCCGTTCCCGCACAAACCAGACAGGTCTGCAGACGGTATCCACTCAGCGAGTTTTCGGACATGTGCTTGTCGTTGCTGTCACCAACTGGCTTGAGGTAGCTCCCGGTTGGGCAACCACTCAGCCAAAATAATTTTCTCCTACTGGGGTTTAGTTCTGGGAGTAGTTTGAGATCCCTTACCTCTGTCAGATGGGACTAATTACCACCCCAGATCCCAGAGAGAAAACATGGAACTAGTGTCTTTTATGCTGATTTAAGATACAGTCCCTGATACTCAAGAAAACAGCCAAGAAGTGGCTCGTTGAAGATAGAATATATCTATATAGATTTGGCTGTACTTGGTATCACCAGAAGTGAGAAAGGGGGAGTTAAGTTATGCAACGTAATCTGGTTACTTATGACTGCATAGACAAAGTACCTCCCGGACATATATTCCTACTTCTAGACAATATGTGTGAACCCCCACTAACTGTTCTCCAAATGTGTGTACATATTTAAACTACACAAACATTTATCAATAATTGGAATGTATACAGACAACTGAGTTTAAAATACAACAACTGTGTTTATTATTGCTATTGATGATCATATGATGATGATGATGATATGGTATACGTAACTTAAGAGGTCACATAGGTCATGCTTCCCCCAGTGAGACGCAGTTCACTGTCAGATTGAAGGAGTCCAAAGTGGTCCCTTCACAAGGCTAAGTCACTTCCGGATATGGGTTGTTGACTGTCCATTGCTCCTAAGAGATCTGGGTTATAGCTAGGAAATCCTGTCATAATACTTCGTACAGAAGTCCAACAGAACGAAATGTTAATATTTCTCCAGTAGGTATCCTTTTGCTATACGTGAGTTTGCGTCTCAGGATTTGCTGGCCATGCATGTAGTTTTATTCTCTTCATCCCTGGCTAGTTTCCACGTTGGCTAATTACTATGTCCAATATTAATTAACTCCACCTATTTTCCACATGGACTGTAGTTATTTCTGCCAATCAAATTGACCAATACCACCTTCCTGAAACAATGAATTGGCCCCTGCAACAGACGTTGCGTCATACCTACATTCCAATCTGCTGGTAACACAAGCCTTCCCGGTTGCTGGCAGGAATGTGTCAGCCATGTGTTCCTACTTTGCCCGGTAGTATTGCCGAGAGGTGTTAAGCATCTGGTCCTAATTGCTCCTTTGTGGTGGCCACTACAGACGTTGTCCCGGCTCCACAAAGTCTGGACTTTTACCGCATGTGTTATTTCAGACGGGTCTGGCTGACCCTCTTATCTCCCATTCTGCCGTGGCTGGTTTACACGTTAGGTCATGTTAACCGTAAGGTGTTAGGTGTCAGTCCCTATTCCAACCGCAGGCTTGTAAACTAACACGTCAATCTCAACTGACTGGCTCCGCGATGTATCAACGTAGTCCCCAGCCTAGATTTCACACTTTTTCTTTCTCTTCCCTTGTACTGAAAACAATGAGTTTTCAACCTTTGATAGCGCCCGCCGACTGGTGCCGTGGTGTCTGGGTTTTAACTTTGATCTGGACATCAAAGCTTTCTCAGACCTAGCATTACAGAAATGATGGGGCGTGCGTGGTCAAAAAGTATTTTCCTCTTGGTTTCAATCTTATTGCATTTCTATCATTTTCTGGTGGACGTTTATGCTTTTCGAGAATGATAGAAAATTATTGTGGGCTCTTTAATTCCTTTTTAACTTGTGTCATTCGGATGCTGCCGGGGCTGTCCCGTCACAGTTGCGCCCGTCAGAGCTGTTCCAGGCACGACAGACATTCGGAAAACTACCTAGTCAGAGCTGTTCCGAACAAGAGCGGTATTCGAAAACTAGGTAGTCAGAGCTGTTCCTAGCACGAGAGACATTCGGACGAGACATTACACTCGGACGTAAATGCGTAGTGCCAATTTTTAGTTTGCCACCCGTAGGACGGCACTTCCGGCTTCCGGCGGGCATTTTTTAATGAGGTTAGCCTTCCTCGAGTTTCGAGGCACGTTAGACTTATTGTCGTGGTGTCGCCCACATCTCAGCTGGTCAAGATAGAACGATCAACGACATCGTGGTCGGCCCTCAAGGGAAGGCAGGGGCAGACCATGGGCATTCCCTTGCTATCCAAGGAGGCTTCCATAATTGCAGAGCCGGCACATATTGCTCTGAGACTGGGCTCACCCAAGGAGTTGCCACGTCCTACTCATGGCTGCTTTAGTTCCTCACTTCCGTGTGTTGGGCATCTCGCTTGCCACTGGTCGCTCAAGCGAACAACAGGAACAGTCAGACTGCGGGCGACATCCACTCGGTAAGCTTTTGCTGTTGCTTCGGACCACGCAATGGATTCGCTAGCCGTGCGTTCCATTTCGTGTTATTGAGACGTTTTTTCCACTTTTGTCTACACTCTCTATGAGTTAGATACAGACAGTTTTCGTAACCATTTCATTCGACTGGGACACTTTTCTTACTCTATACTCGCTCACAAGGTAGGCTACATGTGCTGCCGGCTCAGCACCTTACCTTCGTGCAGCAGTGAACGAGAAACGGCCTGGCCCTCTCATCCGGGAATCCCTCATATCCCCCAGCTGAGAGCCTTCGAACAGGTATCAGACCTGGGCTTGTAGCTTTCTCAGTATCTCACTTCTATTTTCGGAGGGTGAGTATCGGCCCGGCTCTCAGATTCGAGGGTTTGTGGCTTAGAGCGTTCAGCCTCAACCCTCGACAGAGAGCCTTAGAGTATTGTCCGGACCAAATCTTTTGCCTTCGTGCGCCTGATTTAAACTTCTGACTGTTATCCTCACCTCAGTCTAACCCGCAGAGCAGCAGGCTGTGCCTCTCTTAGTCTGGCCCCTATCCCATAAGCTGTCCGATATGTAGTTTTCATCCATCGGCAAGCACATGGGGTCAGAGGGACACACAAGCTCCCCCACAGCGGCAAGGTGGAGACACATCGGGGGAGGAGCCCAGGTTTGAAAGTAAAAAGAAGAAGAAAATAAGCACACGACATCACAACATACTTTGAAAGACAGTACATAAAACCTATTGTTACTGACGAAAGACTTAGCCACAGAACAAAAACAAGACTCCACATTAAAACATGTTTCAAGAACATACACAAACCAGCCAAATAAGCGAAACATGGTAAATGGGAATTTATTTTAGATAACAACATACTCACCAGGCAATACAGGAAGGAAGCAACACTACTCTTCAAAACAGTGCTGCCTAGTAAATATCGCGGCGAGGCACTGAAACTTGCACATGACTCCCCATTTGCAGGTCACATGGGGATAGCCAGAACTACACAAAGAAATTTAGCACAATTCTATTGGCCTGGCTATTCGAAGGACATTGGTAGACATGTCCGATCATGCGAGCTATGCCAAAGGACTACACCGAAAGGTAAAAATCCTAAGGCACCAGTTCAACAAACTGATCTGGCATCTCGACCATTCCAGAAAATAGCGGTGGACATCGTAGGACCACATAAAGATAGAATAGAAGTTGTGACACCAGCCAAAAGTACATCTAATTTTAACAAACAACATATACGGTTCACAGACAATGGCAGTGGAACATCATAAACATATTTATTTTTCATGTGATGATACTTATTAAACCAATTCTCACCCATGATGATTGTGCTGTTACAAACATCTACGCACAAATAAAAAAATATGTTACGGACTGGTTAAGTAAATGAAAAGGACATTACAGAAAACAATCTACACTTGTCTATCCTTACCTTGCTTACCTAACTTGTATCTACTTGAGTTATACCAGACTAACCTCACCACAACATGTATGGTATACAGTATATACACCACTGAAGGCTATACCATTGTTCAAGCCAATAAAGTTTTTTAAAAATGAATATGTAATCATACATTCAGAAAAGACACACCACAAATTCAAGAAAGAGTATTGGTTAAAAAATTTAAATTTTATTCCAGTCTCCATTATCCTATTCCGTTAATAAGATATGAGTTGCAAGACAAACCTCGCTTTGGTTTTCAATATTCTAAAATGTTAAAACTACCACCACAAAGAAGGAAGTTAGGAGTGTGTTAGGACTCATCAATTACTACCAAAAGTGTATTCATAATTTCGCGGAATTGACAGCAACATTTTCAGAACTATTTTTAAAAAAAGGTCGACCAGCTCAAATTAAGTGGACGGAAAAACATGATGAAATTCTACAACAAATTAAGAATCTTTTCAGTAGTTGTCCAATTCTGAAACTACCTGACATCTCAAAAGGTTTTATTATTCAGACTGATGCGAGATTCTATGCAAGTTCTGCAATTCGTTTGCAAATTCATGATGGTAAATTACATCATGTTCTGTACTTTAGCAGGAAACTATCAGAAACTCAAAAGAAATATGCTGTCATTGAACTTGAAGCTTTAGCTCTAATAGAAAGCGTCAATAAGTTTTCTAAATATTTGTTGGGGAAGAAATTCCTTGTTCTTTCTGACAATAAGCCATTACAAGTCTTTAAAGATGGTCATCCTAAAAACTCCAGAATACATAGGTGGTATCTTCTTTTGCAAGATTATGATTTTGATATCTGTCACATACGGAGTAAAGATAATAACCTGGCTGATCTTCTCAGTAGACTGTAGAAATCTATACACATATCACACTTCATGTTACTGTCTGCGTGAATACGTGTGAAAATGGAGTAATACAGCATTCCGAATAATATTTCCACTTCTGACCACCCGTATAGAACGTTTAATAATATACAACAAACAGTTAACCATATGTTATTTATTTAGGATAATTATTGTCAGATAGGTACAGATTTTTTTCTCCAATTTGAATGATTGGCAGATTGTTTGAAGACGACTGAGAAGACAGTCGAACCTTGTCAGCTCGACACTACTCCGAGTGTTGTGTTATAGTGATGTCAGACTTTTGTTCGAGTTCGAGTCGATCGTGATCTAAGCTGATGCGAGAGTTTGGGCTACACCAAAGGGCATCTACCCTACGTGATGACGAACTCTATTATATTAATTGTACATATCATTTACATCCATAGTCACGCTCATTTCATAAACCATACTTATCTAGCATCAACGATCATTATCATACTTTCATTCCACGAACACACAGAGGCATTATGTACGTCATGATTCACTCATCACACCATCGATGAGAGGGTCATGTAATTAAAATATTGAAAATATCATTCACTTGCCAGTTGTACGTCATGGTTCACTCATCAAACCGTCGATGAGAGGGTCATGTCAGTCATACATTTTACGTATCATTCACTTATCATTCATGCATCATGGAACGAGTGATACTAGTACCGTAGGATATAAGTATTACAATGTCAATACATGACAACAGAGAATGTTGTTTGGTATGGCAGAGATAATTTTAATTGCAAAACACAATCAAATGATACATACACGATTTCATTTCATTACAACAAACACACAGAACATTACAGACTAAACATAAATGCATATATACAAAGGTTGAATGGCATGACTGGGTGAGAATATTCTAAATTTGCATATAATATGATTTCCAGTTAATTTCAGGTTAAGATAATATTACGATAATTATTCGATAATTATTATGTTGTCATTATGAATTATGTTTGAAGTTCTAAAAATTTGAGTTTGTAGGATTAATGGTTGATACGCACAAATGTTCTGGTACTCTGATTGTGGTTAACACTGTGAATCCTCATACGTATTAATGGGGAGGCAAACTAAATGTACATACCCAATAGAAGGCTAAAGCTGAGACGCAGATCAAAACCACACACAATCATACGTATAAAGAAGAAGACTAGGCTACAATTATTGTTGTCGCATTGTTTATTATTACATGAAGCATTGAGTATGTCAATATGATAAAACGATGTTATTATTAATGTGTAATTTGATCTTGCTGTAACAGTTAAGTAAATAGAATGTGACGAAACGCGTTTATCTGTCTTGGGTCGTAAAGATCCCGCACTATTTTGGCGCGTCATCGGGGGACTTTCCCAGCTAAAAATAGACTGAGGGAAGCCGATGAAGGAATTACTATCTAGAATCTTTTCGAAACACCGGAATTTGAGTGACCCGTGAGGCTGGGTATCGCACTAAATTCTCGTGCAGAAAGATCTAGAAATTCTAGGCGGGGAATGACGGTTTCCCGAGAAAGTGTCTTTTCTCAAGAAGCACTAGCTTCCCGTGCGCATTGAGTTGGCACGAGTGGGGAAATTGGCTTAACCTTTCATTCACTTCCACTTTGCTCGGAGAGAGCAGACGCAGGCCTTGTGAGCCAATTTTGTGTGGCGTCTCACCTCAACCATGATTCGGCTGACTGTTATGGAAAGGAAGCTGAGAAGCCCTTGAACAGTTCTGAAGCTGACTGGAGTCTGGTTTTCGACATTCAGGTACATATTTGTTTAAATCAGTTAACTTTGTAAGTGGGTACCAAACGCCATTGTTCTAACCTCATTACCTATGCGGATGTCCTTGCATACTAATTAGCAAACCGATCGATAACGCAGTTGACGGCTAATCGTGTGTTTGTTTACTGTGTGTTCGCGAATCAGCTGTTGGGAACGCAGGAATGCGATGTGGGCTATATGGATGTAAATTATATTTACCATATATTGCAAATCGTTGCATCTATTAGGTTGCTGTGTTAGAAATAAAACATAGTTACTTGTGCCTGATAGAAACTTAGATTTATGTCAGTCAGTTGCTGAAGCCAGGAGAAGGGTTAGAAAACCAAGTAAGTTGGTAGGTGGAGATTCAGACAAAATTGTGCGTAGTTACTAAGTAAAGGAAGAACTTAGTTCTGTTCCACCAGGAATGATGTAACTATTGTATAGTAACTTAATAGTGAATTCATTGTGTGGAACACCGGATTTCTGTGGTAAGGTAAGTCTGCATTGGTGATATTTATATATATATATATATATATATATATATATATATATATATATATATATATATATATATATATATATATATATATATATATATATGATGTGACATTGTGTATATATATTAGGTCATGGCATGTGATACTTCCTGGAGTAATTCCGAACTCCGAATAGGTCGACGCGTGATAACAATGCGTGCCGTCGCGATATACTTATGCGTTCTGAACTCTTCTGAGCTATCTTGTTCTTTCATACTGGCGCTAGTGCGAGTGAATGCTAAGGTGCTGGAAGTATGGAAGGATGCAAGGAGGCTGTATGAGACAGGGGACATATAGGATATGGGGGATGTGAAAGCAAGTTGTGAAAGTATAGGTTGGTAGACCAGACCAACGATGAAGTTCGGTCCCGGCCAAAGGCTAAACCACTTGGGAGGGCGGAACTGGAACATCACCCTTGGAACATGTGGGGAACATGTATTCGCAAGAAGGCTTCTTGACTCTAAGGCGGAGTCTGATAAGAAGAGTTTGCTATGGCGTGGGCAGGTGGTCCCACCAGCAAACAGGATTGTGTACATATTGGATGTGATCATGTACTATTCCTTTATCCCGAGGGATGGTATATTGATCAGTATTATGTTTCTTAATGAACATTGATGATGTTAGGAACGAGTCCAGGGACTCTTTACCTTATTGTTTAGTTCAATTAAATTAGAACTATGATAACAGCCTACTATCACTACTGACGTTAGCGACGACTGGGAGATGATTAGGGATAGGTGAGACCTACGATCAGACTCGTCATTCTGATTTCTTGCTCTGTTTGACGGGCTGTTCTGTGAGGCCAGCTGACATTCCTGAACCCATGCTTTACTACTCTCCATATAGAGATAATGCTTTGGTTATATGCATAACTAAGTAGCATGACTGAGGGTTGAGTAGTCATTGGTAGGATGCATGTGGACTAATGTTTGGGCCAGTATACTCTCACCGGTCGCTCTTCCTTTTCAGGAGTTTGCCTGTTGAGGAACCAGTCAACTATAATTGTCGTTGGCAGGAAACCACTTCGTGTGACACAGCGAAGGGTTCAATTCTTTACTTATCACGCCCGACTCAACCACACCATGTACCCAATGTGATTCACCATGCGTGAAGGTTGCATCAAGTAATCCAGGTGCCCTGAAGGTGCACGTGTGGGACGTGATGGTTTGTGATGTTTTGCTACATTAGAAGATACTCTATTTCAGCCAGGAACATTTCAGCATTTTGAGTAATCATGCTCAAAGAAAGGAAACACCTGACCGTATAGCATTACGGTGGTTCCGCCTCAGCGTGGAAAATGAGATTTAGACACTTGAATGTATCTTATTATCACAGCCCTAGTGGCAGGTCTTGAGAAGAACTACAGCAACTATTCATTGTAACTTGTGACAAGTGTTACCAGGTGGAAGGGACAATTGATTATAGTCCAACCTGAATTGGTTTCCGTGAAATAGATGTCTGATTCTAATAAGGTACTGACCCAGTATGAAGATTATGAACTGTGTTCGAGTAGGACTCAGTGACATTTCAGTTGCCATATCTGATTCTTCAAGCAGTGTTACTGTGAGGGACCATTGAATTGGTCATTGACATATTCTTCAAGCAGTGTTACTGTAAGGGACCATTGAATTGGTCATTGACATATTCTTCAAGCAGTGTTACTGTAAGGGACCATTGAATTGGTCATTGACATATTCTTCAAGCAGTGTTACTGTAAGGGACCATTGAATTGGTCATTGACATATTCTTCAAGCAGTGTTACTGTAAGGGACCATTGAATTGGTCATTGACATATTCTTCAAGCAGTGTTACTGTGCTATGATTGATGGACCAATAGATTGGTCAGTGACTACTTAGGTTCATCGAAGTCACGAATACTTGGAGTCAAGTCCAGGAGGATTGTCTCCCATCCAGGGTTGTTAGAGAACTGTGTATTAACAGTGACTCCGTGGGAGTGATACCGATGCAGTTGGTCCAGTTGAGTGAGGTCCAGCAGTGACTCTATTGTGGTGGATCCCCGCTCTGGAGACGGAGTGGTCTCCAAGGTTCTAGTCATCTCACTGGAAGGAAGCCGGGTGAGTGGCGGACCGACTGGACGGGACATCTGCATCCAATCTACTTCTCACCTGATGATGACAAGTATATCTCTGATTCTGTCTCTACTCTATCTTCTATTTGTGTAAATAGATTATTCTATCAGGAAGTTCATTTCAGTTCTATATTCTCAAGGGTAGAATAAACTTTATGTAAGTTGACTTGCTCTTTGTATAATGATTGAGTGTGGTCTCGGACGATGCCTAAGTGTTCATTGTTCCACAGGTGTAGGTAGTTAGTGGGGGTCTAGAATCTGGAGGGGCTTGTAGACATAATTAACTAATATGAGATCAACCACAGAGTAAACATGTGTATCTGCCTGACCAACCCCTGGGGCTAGAATACACGGGAGTGCCAGAGACACCCCGGGTGTGGTTCACTCTCACTACCTAAGGTGAACTCGTTACACTCCAGAATACAGAGTGGGGGCCCGTCCGGGATTATTCCAAGCCCTTTGTGTGTTGTAGAACTCTCACATAGGGATAGGGACTTAGTCTATATCCTCTACTTCAGTCTACATAAGATTCTACTACTTCTACCTATCTCATAACTGTCTGACGGACATTTGTGTTGTGGTGATTAGTTAATACTATTGATTATTGATTCGTTGTATTGCTTCACCCACACATACTTGAGTACCCACCTCTCATAGTCAACATGTCTACCCAAGAGATAGACTTAGACAAAGTTCAGGAAACTGGGCGTAAGTCAGGTCTAGAGGGAGATGCTTTGAAATCCTATGTGCAAGAGGTGGAAAGAAATTTTCGCCAAGAGGAAAGGGAGAGGAGGAGAGCAGAACGAGAATTGGAAGCCAGTAAAGTGGCTCTTGAGGAAAAGAGGATAGCGGCTGATAGTGAAATGAAACGGCTTGAGTTGGAAGCCGAGAGAGAAAAACGTGACCATGAGTATCGAATGAAGCTACTTGAGGCACAAGTGCCTGCTACATGTGTAACTGATGGAGCTATGGGAGGAGGTGTACCTCCTGGCTCAGAGTCAACCAGTAGACGTGACTACCAGGCTATGAAGTGGCCTTTACCGCCGTTCGAACCCGAGAAGGAACGGATAGACCAGTACTTAGAGAAGTATGAAGCCATGTCTATTGCAATGGGGCTAGACAAACAGAAATGGTGTTTGAAACTCTCCCAGGGACTCAGAGGCGCCGGTTATGAAGTGTACGCACGCTTGCCACCGGGTTTACAGAATGATTACCCGGCACTGAAAGCGGCTCTCTTGAAGAGATTCGAGATCACAGCGCACTCATACCGAAGGAAGTTTCGGATTTCTAAGCGAGAGACTAGCGAACTGTTTTCAGCATACAGTGTGAGATTGAACTCATACCTTCTTAAATGGATGGCCTTGGCCGGATTTGAAGAAGGGTATGAAAGTTTGCGTGAGTTGATGGTTGTAGATCAGATGCGAATGCAAATGTCTAAACCTTTGCGAAACTTCTTAGGTGAGAATGGGGCTGAGAGATTGGATATAGTCACCAAGTTAGCCGAAAGATACGTTGAAGTCTATGGCGAGACTAGGGATACCAGTCCAACAGATCCGAGATCGAAAGATACGGATCAAGGTAAGTCAAAGAAGAAGACAAAGAAGACCAATGGTTCGGTTGAACCAAGTAGACAGGTAAATTCTTTAGAGAAGATCTCTAACGTCAACCAAGGTAAGAATAGCCCACCTAGTTCTCCAAAGAGGAAGTGGAGTGAACGATGGTGCAAATTCTGCAAGTCCAGCACTCACAACACGAGTGAGTGCAAGAGTAAACCTAAGGACTTTCACTTTGCTTGTCTTGCAGAGGTTAGGGATAGACCATGCAGGAAAGTGAAGTTAGTTGATGGGAATGTAGAACCTAGACGACCTCCAGTGGTTGAGAGAGTAGAAGTGAACGGGCAACAGGTGATGTGCCTCTACGACACAGGATTGCAATTTCCTGCTGTAATTGCATCCCACCTGACAGGCCCAGAGCAACTCACCGGGGAGATGACGGAGATACAGCCAGCCAGTAGGAGTGCTGTAGCGTTACGTTGCCCGATTGCCAATGTGGAGATTCGGAGCAAGTACGTTACTGGACGCATTCAGGCGGCAGTAGTACCGGATCCTCTCTATCCCCTAATTCTTGGCC
Organism: Cepaea hortensis; assembly: GCA_963921405.1. Lineage (NCBI taxonomy): Eukaryota > Metazoa > Mollusca > Gastropoda > Stylommatophora > Helicidae > Cepaea > Cepaea hortensis. The sequence goes on from OY992882.1 coordinate 42,429,339, forward strand.
GGAAGTACGTGTTTCTGGGCGAACCAGAACACCCTAGCATCCATAAGTCTAGGGTGGTCAGATATACAGAGGAAGAGGGTCTCGAAAAGGTAAGTCTCCGGAACACTCACCCGGAAGTGATGAGTAGTGCTCAGAGCAAGGATGTGGCGGAGTGTCCTTGTTCAGAATGGTTGCCCAACAATGAAAACCCGTTAACTCAGGGTAAGTTCGAATCTGACAACCGGTCACCGTTAATTCAGACCGGAACAGAGAAGCGGCAGAAGGAACGTAAGTTGGTTCCTGAGAGCTTCAGAGCTAATCTGCTGCGAACGGTACATGTCAGGTCCCCAACCGGACATCTGACTGTAGGGACAACCAGTAAGTGTCTATCCCGGTACTATTGGTGGCCGGGAATGACAGGCGACGTGCGCAGGTATATTAGGTCTTGTCCGGAGTGCCGTAAATGCACACTTGAGAAACGGACGAAGACGAAGATATCCTTAGCGGTTGGAGACCGAGTTCTAGTACTCCTCCCAATCGAGGGGAACGAATTCGAAATCGGGTGGCAGGGCCCATTTCTAGTGGATAAAGTGGGGCTCCACAAGCACTATGGAGTGGTGATCCTGGGAAAGTCTTCTACTTTCCATTCCAGTCTCCTCATGTACTATGAGGGGAAGCCCGATGAGAAGTCCACCAGCCCAAGGGCGCAGAGATTCGCTGAGATTACGGTTCGGGGCTCAGGTCAGGTAGCGGAAAGCCTGTCACACCATAGGAAGTCCTATATGTATGTGCAGGTACCTTCTTCGGTTCAGCCCGGTGCTCAGGGGAACATGACCAGCCAAAAGAACACCCGCAGTGCTAGCTACACTGAGAACCGTGGTCGGAAGAGGTGGGTTGTGTCGGAACGGACACAGACCCCTGGTTCCTCAACCCGACCGACTGCAGTCCAGCTGGGTCCTCGAAAGGGGACGCTGGAGTTGCAGAAGTCCAGTAAACTCTGGCAGGAACGATCGTTAAATCAGATCGAGACGGGAGCTCTGGTCCGAAAGACACTGCGAGATGCCCGATCGCAGTAGCGGAGTAGGCGTTGATCACCCGTGATACTGAATAGCTTGTCACCCCACCTGAGGTGGTAAAAGTATCCTATGAAATATTGACGGGTTAGACTTCCTCACCCGCCATCCGGTCTCTAAGAAGGAAGAAAGAACGACATAGACAGCTTCTGCGTAGAAGTGGAACGACGGGGTCGATCCTCTTAAGGTGGGGGCCTATGTGACGAAACGCGTTTATCTGTCTTGGGTCGTAAAGATCCCGCACTATTTTGGCGCGTCATCGGGGGACTTTCCCAGCTAAAAATAGACTGAGGGAAGCCGATGAAGGAATTACTATCTAGAATCTTCTCGAAACACCGGAATTTGAGTGACCCGTGAGGCTCGGTATCGCACTAAATTCTCGTGCAGAAAGATCTAGAAATTCTAGGCGGGGAATGACGGTTTCCCGAGAAAGTGTCTTTTCTCAAGAAGCACTAGCTTCCCGTGCGCATTGAGTTGGCACGGGTGGGGAAATTGGCTTAACCTTTCATTCACTTCCACTTTGCTCGGAGAGAGCAGACGCAGGCCTTGTGAGCCAATTTTGTGTGGCGTCTCACCTCAACCATGATTCGGCTGACTGTTATGGAAAGGAAGCTGAGAAGCCCTTGAACAGTTCTGAAGCTGACTGGAGTCTGGTTTTCGACATTCAGGTACATATTTGTTTAAATCAGTTAACTTTGTAAGTGGGTACCAAACGCCATTGTTCTAACCTCATTACTTATGCGGATGTCCTTGCATACTAATTAGCAAACCGATCGATAACGCAGTTGACGGCTAATCGTGTGTTTGTTTACTGTGTGTTCGCGAATCAGCTGTTGGGAACGCAGGAATGCGATGTGGGCTATATGGATGTAAATTATATTTACCATATATTGCAAATCGTTGCATCTATTAGGTTGCTGTGTTAGAAATAAAACATAGTTACTTGTGCCTGATAGAAACTTAGATTTATGTCAGTCAGTTGCTGAAGCCAGGAGAAGGGTTAGAAAACCAAGTAAGTTGGTAGGTGGAGATTCAGACAAAATTGTGCTTAGTTACTAAGTAAAGGAAGAACTTAGTTCTGTTCCACCAGGAATGATGTAACTATTGTATAGTAACTTAATAGTGAATTCATTGTGTGGAACACCGGATTTCTGTGGTAAGGTAAGTCTGCATTGGTGATATTTATATATATATATATATATATATATATATATATATATATATATATATATATATATATATATATATATATATATATATGATGTGACATTGTGTATATATATTAGGTCATGGCATGTGATACTTCCTGGAGTAATTCCGAACGCCGAATAGGTCGACGCGTGATAACAATGCGTGCCGTCGCGATATACTTATGCGTTCTGAACTCTTCTGAGCTATCTTGTTCTTTCATACTGGCGCTAGTGCGAGTGAATGCTAAGGTGCTGGAAGTATGGAAGGATGCAAGGAGGCTGTATGAGACAGGGGACATATAGGATATGGGGGATGTGAAAGCAAGTTGTGAAAGTATAGGTTGGTAGACCAGACCAACGATGAAGTTCGGTCCCGGCCAAGGCTAAACCACTTGGGAGGGCGGAACTGGAACATCACCCTTGGAACATGTGGGGAACATGTATTCGCAAGAAGGCTTCTTGACTCTAAGGCGGAGTCTGATAAGAAGAGTTTGCTATGGCGTGGGCAGGTGGTCCCACCAGCAAACAGGATTGTGTACATATTGGATGTGATCATGTACTATTCCTATATCCCGAGGGATGGTATATTGATCAGTATTATGTTTCTTAATGAACATTGATGATGTTAGGAACGAGTCCAGGGACTCTTTACCTTATTGTTTAGTTCAATTAAATTAGAACTATGATAACAGCCTACTATCACTACTGACGTTAGCGACGACTGGGAGATGATTAGGGATAGGTGAGACCTACGATCAGACTCGTCATTCTGATTTCTTGCTCTATTTGACGGGCTGTTCTGTGAGGCCAGCTGACATTCCTGAACCCATGCTTTACTACTCTCCATATAGAGATAATGCTTTGGTTATATGCATAACTAAGTAGCATGACTGAGGGTTGAGTAGTCATTGGTAGGATGCATGTGGACTAATGTTTGGGCCAGTATACTCTCACCGGTCGCTCTTCCTTTTCAGGAGTTTGCCTGTTGAGGAACCAGTCAACTATAATTGTCGTTGGCAGGAAACCACTTCGTGTGACACAGCGAAGGGTTCAATTCTTTACTTATCACGCCCGACTCAACCACACCATGTACCCAATGTGATTCACCATGCGTGAAGGTTGCATCAAGTAATCCAGGTGCCCTGAAGATGCACGTGTGGGACGTGATGGTTTGTGATGTTTTGCTACATTAGAAGATACTCTATTTCAGCCAGGAACATTTCAGCATTTTGAGTAATCATGCTCAAAGAAAGGAAACACCTGACCGTATAGCATTACGGTGGTTCCGCCTCAGCGTGGAAAATGAGATTTAGACACTTGAATGTATCTTATTATCACAGCCCTAGTGGCAGGTCTTGAGAAGAACTACAGCAACTATTCATTGTAACTTGTGACAAGTGTTACCAGGTGGAAGGGACAATTGATTATAGTCCAACCTGAATTGGTTTCCGTGAAATAGATGTCTGATTCTAATAAGGTACTGACCCAGTATGAAGATTATGAACTGTGTTCGAGTAGGACTCAGTGACATTTCAGTTGCCATATCTGATTCTTCAAGCAGTGTTACTGTGAGGGACCATTGAATTGGTCATTGACATATTCTTCAAGCAGTGTTACTGTAAGGGACCATTGAATTGGTCATTGACATATTCTTCAAGCAGTGTTACTGTAAGGGACCATTGAATTGGTCATTGACAAATTCTTCAAGCAGTGTTACTGTAAGGGACCATTGAATTGGTCATTGACATATTCTTCAAGCAGTGTTACTGTAAGGGACCATTGAATTGGTCATTGACATATTCTTCAAGCAGTGTTACTGTGCTATGATTGATGGACCAATAGATTGGTCAGTGACTACTTAGGTTCATCGAAGTCACGAATACTTGGAGTCAAGTCCAGGAGGATTGTCTCCCATCCAGGGTTGTTAGAGAACTGTGTATTAACAGTGACTCCGTGGGAGTGATACCGATGCAGTTGGTCCAGTTGAGTGAGGTCCAGCAGTGACTCTATTGTGGTGGATCCCCGCTCTGGAGACGGAGTGGTCTCCAAGGTTCTAGTCATCTCACTGGAAGGAAGCCGGGTGAGTGGCGGACCGACTGGACGGGACATCTGCATCCAATCTACTTCTCACCTGATGATGACAAGTATATCTCTGATTCTGTCTCTACTCTATCTTCTATTTGTGTAAATAGATTATTCTATCAGGAAGTTCATTTCAGTTCTATATTCTCAAGGGTAGAATAAACTTTATGTAAGTTGACTTGCTCTTTGTATAATGATTGAGTGTGGTCTCGGACGATGCCTAAGTGTTCATTGTTCCACAGGTGTAGGTAGTTAGTGGGGGTCTAGAATCTGGAGGGGCTTGTAGACATAATTAACTAATATGAGATCAACCACAGAGTAAACATGTGTATCTGCCTGACCAACCCCTGGGGCTAGAATACACGGGAGTGCCAGAGACACCCCGGGTGTGGTTCACTCTCACTACCTAAGGTGAACTCGTTACACTCCAGAATACAGAGTGGGGGCCCGTCCGGGATTATTCCAAGCTCTTTGTGTGTTGTAGAACTCTCACATAGGGATAAGGACTTAGTCTATATCCTCTACTTCAGTCTACATAAGATTCTACTACTTCTACCTATCTCATAACTGTCTGACGGACATTTGTGTTGTGGTGATTAGTTAATACTATTGATTATTGATTCGTTGTATTGCTTCACCCACACATACTTGAGTACCCACCTCTCATAGTCAACATGTCTACCCAAGAGATAGACTTAGACAAAGTTCAGGAAACTGGGCGTAAGTCAGGTCTAGAGGGAGATGCTTTGAAATCCTATGTGCAAGAGGTGGAAAGAAATTTTCGCCAAGAGGAAAGGGAGAGGAGGAGAGCAGAACGAGAATTGGAAGCCAGTAAAGTGGCTCTTGAGGAAAAGAGGATAGCGGCTGATAGTGAAATGAAACGGCTTGAGTTGGAAGCCGAGAGAGAAAAACGTGACCATGAGTATCGAATGAAGCTACTTGAGGCACAAGTGCCTGCTACATGTGTAACTGATGGAGCTATGGGAGGAGGTGTACCTCCTGGCTCAGAGTCAACCAGTAGACGTGACTACCAGGCTATGAAGTGGCCTTTACCGCCGTTCGAACCCGAGAAGGAACGGATAGACCAGTACTTAGAGAAGTATGAAGCCATGTCTATTGCAATGGGGCTAGACAAACAGAAATGGTGTTTGAAACTCTCCCAGGGACTCAGAGGCGCCGGTTATGAAGTGTACGCACGCTTGCCACCGGGTTTACAGAATGATTACCCGGCACTGAAAGCGGCTCTCTTGAAGAGATTCGAGATCACAGCGCACTCATACCGAAGGAAGTTTCGGATTTCTAAGCGAGAGACTAGCGAACTGTTTTCAGCATACAGTGTGAGATTGAACTCATACCTTCTTAAATGGATGGCCTTGGCCGGATTTGAAGAAGGGTATGAAAGTTTGCGTGAGTTGATGGTTGTAGATCAGATGCGAATGCAAATGTCTAAACCTTTGCGAAACTTCTTAGGTGAGAATGGGGCTGAGAGATTGGATATAGTCACCAAGTTAGCCGAAAGATACGTTGAAGTCTATGGCGAGACTAGGGATACCAGTCCAACAGATCCGAGATCGAAAGATACGGATCAAGGTAAGTCAAAGAAGAAGACAAAGAAGACCAATGGTTCGGTTGAACCAAGTAGACAGGTAAATTCTTTAGAGAAGATCTCTAACGTCAACCAAGGTAAGAATAGCCCACCTAGTTCTCCAAAGAGGAAGTGGAGTGAACGATGGTGCAAATTCTGCAAGTCCAGCACTCACAACACGAGTGAGTGCAAGAGTAAACCTAAGGACTTTCACTTTGCTTGTCTTGCAGAGGTTAGGGATAGACCATGCAGGAAAGTGAAGTTAGTTGATGGGAATGTAGAACCTAGACGACCTCCAGTGGTTGAGAGAGTAGAAGTGAACGGGCAACAGGTGATGTGCCTCTACGACACAGGATTGCAATTTCCTGCTGTAATTGCATCCCACCTGACAGGCCCAGAGCAACTCACCGGGGAGATGACGGAGATACAGCCAGCCAGTAGGAGTGCTGTAGCGTTACGTTGCCCGATTGCCAATGTGGAGATTCGGAGCAAGTACGTTACTGGACGCATTCAGGCGGCAGTAGTACCGGATCCTCTCTATCCCCTAATTCTTGGCCGGAAGTACGTGTTTCTGGGCGAACCAGAACACCCTAGCATCCATAAGTCTAGGGTGGTCAGATATACAGAGGAAGAGGGTCTCGAAAAGGTAAGTCTCCGGAACACTCACCCGGAAGTGATGAGTAGTGCTCAGAGCAAGGATGTGGCGGAGTGTCCTTGTTCAGAATGGTTGCCCAACAATGAAAACCCGTTAACTCAGGGTAAGTTCGAATCTGACAACCGGTCACCGTTAATTCAGACCGGAACAGAGAAGCGGCAGAAGGAACGTAAGTTGGTTCCTGAGAGCTTCAGAGCTAATCTGCTGCGAACGGTACATGTCAGGTCCCCAACCGGACATCTGACTGTAGGGACAACCAGTAAGTGTCTATCCCGGTACTATTGGTGGCCAGGAATGACAGGCGACGTGCGCAGGTATATTAGGTCTTGTCCGGAGTGCCGTAAATGCACACTTGAGAAACGGACGAAGACGAAGATATCCTTAGCGGTTGGAGACCGAGTTCTAGTACTCCTCCCAATCGAGGGGAACGAATTCGAAATCGGGTGGCAGGGCCCATTTCTAGTGGATAAAGTGGGGCTCCACAAGCACTATGGAGTGGTGATCCTGGGAAAGTCTTCTACTTTCCATTCCAGTCTCCTCATGTACTATGAGGGGAAGCCCGATGAGAAGTCCACCAGCCCAAGGGCGCAGAGATTCGCTGAGAGGACGGTTCGGGGCTCAGGTCAGGTAGCGGAAAGCCTGTCACACCATAGGAAGTCCTATATGTATGTGCAGGTACCTTCTTCGGTTCAGCCCGGTGCTCAGGGGAACATGACCAGCCAAAAGAACACCCGCAGTGCTAGCTACACTGAGAACCGTGGTCGGAAGAGGTGGGTTGTGTCGGAACGGACACAGACCCCTGGTTCCTCAACCCGACCGACTGCAGTCCAGCTGGGTCCTCGAAAGGGGACGCTGGAGTTGCAGAAGTCCAGTAAACTCTGGCAGGAACGATCGTTAAATCAGATCGAGACGGGAGCTCTGGTCCGAAAGACACTGCGAGATGCCCGATCGCAGTAGCGGAGTAGGCGTTGATCACCCGTGATACTGAATAGCTTGTCACCCCACCTGAGGTGGTAAAAGTATCCTATGAAATATTGACGGGTTAGACTTCCTCACCCGCCATCCGGTCTCTAAGAAGGAAGAAAGAACGACATAGACAGCTTCTGCGTAGAAGTGGAACGACGGGGTCGATCCTCTTAAGGTGGGGGCCTATGTGACGAAACGCGTTTATCTGTCTTGGGTCGTAAAGATCCCGCACTATTTTGGCGCGTCATCGGGGGACTTTCCCAGCTAAAAATAGACTGAGGGAAGCCGATGAAGGAATTACTATCTAGAATCTTCTCGAAACACCGGAATTTGAGTGACCCGTGAGGCTCGGTATCGCACTAAATTCTCGTGCAGAAAGATCTAGAAATTCTAGGCGGGGAATGACGGTTTCCCGAGAAAGTGTCTTTTCTCAAGAAGCACTAGCTTCCCGTGCGCATTGAGTTGGCACGGGTGGGGAAATTGGCTTAACCTTTCATTCACTTCCACTTTGCTCGGAGAGAGCAGACGCAGGCCTTGTGAGCCAATTTTGTGTGGCGTCTCACCTCAACCATGATTCGGCTGACTGTTATGGAAAGGAAGCTGAGAAGCCCTTGAACAGTTCTGAAGCTGACTGGAGTCTGGTTTTCGACATTCAGGTACATATTTGTTTAAATCAGTTAACTTTGTAAGTGGGTACCAAACGCCATTGTTCTAACCTCATTACCTATGCGGATGTCCTTGCATACTAATTAGCAAACCGATCGATAACGCAGTTGACGGCTAATCGTGTGTTTGTTTACTGTGTGTTCGCGAATCAGCTGTTGGGAACGCAGGAATGCGATGTGGGCTATATGGATGTAAATTATATTTACCATATATTGCAAATCGTTGCATCTATTAGGTTGCTGTGTTAGAAATAAAACATAGTTACTTGTGCCTGATAGAAACTTAGATTTATGTCAGTCAGTTGCTGAAGCCAGGAGAAGGGTTAGAAAACCAAGTAAGTTGGTAGGTGGAGATTCAGACAAAATTGTGCTTAGTTACTAAGTAAAGGAAGAACTTAGTTCTGTTCCACCAGGAATGATGTAACTATTGTATAGTAACTTAATAGTGAATTCATTGTGTGGAACACCGGATTTCTGTGGTAAGGTAAGTCTGCATTGGTGATATATATATATATATATATATATATATATATATATATATATATATATATATATATATATATATATATATATATGATGTGACATTGTGTATATATATTAGGTCATGGCATGTGATACTTCCTGGAGTAATTCCGAACGCCGAATAGGTCGACGCGTGATAACAATGCGTGCCGTCGCGATATACTTATGCGTTCTGAACTCTTCTGAGCTATCTTGTTCTTTCATACTGGCGCTAGTGCTAGTGAATGCTAAGGTGCTGGAAGTATGGAAGGATGCAAGGAGGCTGTATGAGACAGGGGACATATAGGATATGGGGGATGTGAAAGCAAGTTGTGAAAGTATAGGTTGGTAGACCAGACCAACGATGAAGTTCGGTCCCGGCCAAAGGCTAAACCACTTGGGAGGGCGGAACTGGAACATCACCCTTGGAACATGTGGGGAACATGTATTCGCAAGAAGGCTTCTTGACTCTAAGGAAGAGTCTGATAAGAAGAGTTTGCTATGGCGTGGGCAGGTGGTCCCACCAGCAAACAGGATTGTGTACATATTGGATGTGATCATGTACTATTCCTATATCCCGAGGGATGGTATATTGATCAGTATTATGTTTCTTAATGAACATTGATGATGTTAGGAACGAGTCCAGGGACTCTTTACCTTATTGTTTAGTTCAATTAAATTAGAACTATGATAACAGCCTACTATCACTACTGACGTTAGCGACGACTGGGAGATGATTAGGGATAGGTGAGACCTACGATCAGACTCGTCATTCTGATTTCTTGCTCTGTTTGACGGGCTGTTCTGTGAGGCCAGCTGACATTCCTGAACCCATGCTTTACTACTCTCCATATAGAGATAATGCTTTGGTTATATGCATAACTAAGTAGCATGACTGAGGGTTGAGTAGTCATTGGTAGGATGCATGTGGACTAATGTTTGGGCCAGTATACTCTCACCGGTCGCTCTTCCTTTTCAGGAGTTTGCCTGTTGAGGAACCAGTCAACTATAATTGTCGTTGGCAGGAAACCACTTCGTGTGACACAGCGAAGGGTTCAATTCTTTACTTATCACGCCCGACTCAACCACACCATGTACCCAATGTGATTCACCATGCGTGAAGGTTGCATCAAGTAATCCAGGTGCCCTGAAGATGCACGTGTGGGACGTGATGGTTTGTGATGTTTTGCTACATTAGAAGATACTCTATTTCAGCCAGGAACATTTCAGCATTTTGAGTAATCATGCTCAAAGAAAGGAAACACCTGACCGTATAGCATTACGGTGGTTCCGCCTCAACGTGGAAAAATGAGATTTAGACACTTGAATGGTTCTTATGACAGCCCTAGTGGCAGGTCTTGAGAAGAACTACACCAGCTATTCATTGTAACTTGTGACAAGTGTTACCAGGTGGAAGGGACAATTGATTATAGTCCAACCTGAATTGGTTTCCGTGAAATAGATGTCTGATTCTAATAAGGTACTGACCCAGTATGAAGATTATGAACTGTGTTCGAGTAGGACTCAGTGACATTTCAGTTGCCATATCTGATTCTTCAAGCATTGTTACTGTGAGGGACCATTGAATTGGTCATTGACATATTCTTCAAGCAGTGTTACTGTAAGGGACCATTGAATTGGTCATTGACATATTCTTCAAGCAGTGTTACTGTAAGGGACCATTGAATTGGTCATTGACATATTCTTCAAGCAGTGTTACTGTACTATGATTGATGGACCATTAGATTGGTCAGTGACTACTTAGGTTCATCGAAGTCACGAATACTTGGAGTCAAGTCCAGGAGGATTGTCTCCCAACCAGGGTTGTTAGAGAACTGTGTATTAACAGTGACTCCGTGGGAGTGATACCGATGCAGTTGGTCCAGTTGAGTGAGGTCCAGCAGTGACTCTATTGTGGTGGATCCCCGCTCTGGAGACGGAGTGGTCTCCAAGGTTCTAGGCATCTCACTGAAAGGAAGCCGGGTGAGTGGCGGACCGACTGGACGGGACATCTGCATCCAATCTACTTCTCACCTGATGATGACAAGTATATCTCTGATTCTGTCTCTACTCTATCTTCTATTTGTGTAAATAGATTATTCTATCAGGAAGTTCATTTCAGTTCTATATTCTCAAGGGTAGAATAAACTTTATGTAAGTTGACTTGCTCTTTGTATAATGATTGAGTGTGGTCTCGGACGATGCCTAAGTGTTCATTGTTCCACAGGTGTAGGTAGTTAGTGGGGGTCTAGAATCTGGAGGGGCTTGTAGACATAATTAACTAATATGAGATCAACCACAGAGTAAACATGTGTATCTGCCTGACCAACCCCTAGGGCTAGAATACACGGGAGTGCCAGAGACACCTCGGGTGTGGTTCACTCTCACTACCTAAGATGAACTCGTTACAATTACGTGAATAGGCATACGCAACAATGATTTCTATCAACAAGTCGACAGGGACGTAGAGGTGTTTCCAAGGCACCAGGGCCGGGTTATATACTGGCCAAGACCTATTGACGCGTCCTCGTTGAGCGTCCTGGGCAACAGGTCCCTTCGGGTTCCTGGCTAAAGTCATTAGGATCGCCGATTCCTCCGAAGTCGGAGAGTGTCTGCCTGTACGGCGAGGAACCACCAGTCTGCACACCAATAAGCCAGACATGGGACAACAGATACTCACGCAAACCTCAGGTCCTGTATGACATCACACTGATGTTGGACAACAGGATGCCTTCATCCGATATACAGGACTTCGCATTGGAGCTCAAGCCAACGAACACAAGCAAGCAAGCAACAAGTCGACAAATTAAAATAAAGGACAAAGCAGGATAAGAACTTATAGTCTCACACATAGAATGTAGGGAAATAGAAATGCCATGAAGACTTTTAAAATTCTACAGCTACGAAGGCAGCAAACCTCACCTATCAAATATAACAAGCGAGTAAAGGTCAACGGTAACCGATAATGTCAACAGAGCAAGTTGAAAGAAAAGTCATATAAGTATATATACATGACACAGGTCAAACTCCAATACTAATACAGAGGGAATGGTACCATTTAATCACAAACGTCCCCTCGATCGGGTTTTATAGCTTTGGTTGGGGGTGCTTTTCTTTAATGGCAAATGAGGGACTACTATGGGGAAGCCGCGGGACCTTATGAAGCTCATAGATTAGTTAGCACAGCCCTCCCATAGGCTGGTGTTACACGACGTCTACCGGGGGTGTAGATAGAAGTGCGTGCCCGTAATATAATAATAATATTTGTAAATGAGACCATACCATACCATCATATTAGCACAGTTATATTTATGTGGAAATATGTTTATATACATGTAATATAGAGAGAGTTATGACTCAATAATTCTAAACTGCTACATGTCAGGTTATAAAAAACTGACCAGACTTTTAAAATGGTTACACCATTTTCAAAAAAAAAGGGGGGGGGCATACTGCCACGTAGCACTTTAGAATGAGGTACAGAATTTATAAGTGAAAGAGATATCCGAAGAGTTAATCTCAAAGAAGTGACCAGCAAAAGTCGCCAAGTGACGTCACGATGGGAAAAACGTCACGGTGTGATAGACTAGCGTAACAATGCGTGTATACAGAGGATCAACAAGTTCTGCTGTGTTGTTTCAAATCAGGCTTTATTTATACATGATGGTCGATACAAAATCCAAGTACAGAATATATTATGATGTTGTATTCCCTTCTCTCGTTCTAGGTGGTAACTACCCAACAACAAGCTACGTCACGACTTGAGCATCTTTCTTACTGTTCTATATCGATGCTCCAAGCGTGCTGTAGTCTTGCACCCCTAAAGCTAATACTGATATGATATTCATTCTGCTACACCTCCCTGTCTTTTAAAAGACTTTTCTTCTTCAAAAGTCTTAACTCCTAACCCCTTTATTCTCTCCTTACCTCCCATAATTTCTCTAAGCCGCCCCAAACTAACTCTACCTTAGGTGAACATTTCCCTCCAATTGTACCACATAGCAAACCACTAGGAAATTACATTTCTTCTTCGTTTCTGGCTCTTCACAGTTTCCTTATCAATATATATATATATATATATATCATAAGAATGGCTCATATCATCGTTATCGTACACTTGGCATTATGACATTTCTCATTCGCACAGCATAGGATAGACAGAAAAAAAGTAAGGAAGGGGTAAAGAAAGGTTTAAGGAAAGGGTGCGCACCCAATTTATGAAAAGTATAAGGAAATAGTCAACACAATCACATTTACCTCTCTTGCCAACGAAAAACCTTTGTAAACAGTTTTTTTAAATATATCTTATGAAATGCATCTCTATTCACTATGAATTAAGTTGATCTAAGTTTTCTTTTATATACTCAACATTTATATTGCCATATATTGCCACCCACAACCTTGTCTATATTTCACCTTCAACCACGAACCAATGTTCATATTCCATGAACATTTCACATTAATTAACGCTGTTTTTTCACAGCTCCTACATTTCCCCCTCATATCCCATGGTACGCCTTCTTGTTTATCCATTCCATATACCCAACCTTATATGCTGCCATTCACAGCTATTCTCTATTAACCAACTATCATATCATTATTCATAATATGGTATCCAATCCATATATCTTCAATTAATGCTGACTTTAATGCAGCTCCTATTTTAACTTTCCCATAACCATCCCCGGCATATGTTTCTAATGCTTCATAGCCATATCAACCTCTTTATGCTGACTATCACAGCAACAGAATATACCCATGAACAGATAATGTGTCTCTCATACTAGTCCTCAGTAGTTTATTACTATTTTCTGAACGAAGGGTCCTAAATAAAGCCCCATGTATTGCCTTTATTCTAGACAAAACCATGTAAATTAAACTTAACTTAACTAATTTCTAACATGTATATATAAACAAGGTAATTACCATTCAACATAAAAGACAATTCACTTAAATTATGAGTGAAGCGGAATAAAATCACAACAGGACATCATACCCCCCCCCCCCCAAGTTTTTATACATCATTTATGTTTCCCCTCATATCAATTAAAGGTATTAACTCATTCAAAGAAAAACATATATTAAAATAATATAACATACATCCTATATATTGTTAGTCTCTTTTTGGACTAACAATAACTAACTTATTTATCTATTTAAGAAAACTCAAGAAGTCAAACCATAAAATCAATTGGCAATCAAATTACAGTAAAAAAATATACCTCATTCGAATTTATCTCCATATTAATTATCTTAATACCTAATTATGTCTATTCTTCAAGACAACTCATTATAAGTATCAATAGAACCCTTTTCCATAACAAATGTGTCATATACATCCTCAAGTATCATTTTCCTTTTTAAATCATGAAATTTATATCTCCTTTTCCATAACAAATGTGTTATATACATCCTCAAGTATCGTTTTCCTTTTTAAATCATGAAATTTATATCTTGCTATCTGCAGTATTTTCTCTCAATTTATTTCCTACGTTTCCATTTCTTCAGTAACTCCAAGTTTCTTTGAATAAGTGCTATCTCCACATCAATATCTTCTTCTTCGTATAAAGTATTACTTTCTTCCATACTACTATTTGATTCTGAATTTTCATCCATTTCTTCTTCATCTGTATGTCTATTACTAGCAGCTGCCAATCTTTTTCTTTCTATATCCAATCTAATTTTTTTATCATCGTTTCTTAACGACCTTTCTAATAGGGGTATAAATTCGTCGCTTGATGAATTTTCCCTAATTCTTCTCTGTCTTTTCGCTTCTCTTTCTCTCTGTCTCTCTATTCTCCTTTTCGTTGCTTGTCAAGTATTTTTAAATGGAGCACCTATCTCTTCTTCCATAGATTCTATGCTATCATAATGACTCTCATTCATATTTTTTTCTTCTATCGTTTTTGGTATTGTCTGTTCTTGAGTATCATCACAAACTGGAGTTGTTACTAATTGACTTTGTGTTGGATCTTTTCTAAAATCTGGGGGTATTGTAGCTCTTCTGACGACTTGTTCATCTAAGTATCCGGTGTCTGAATAATAATAATTACTATAATTATTATTTCCCTTATCATCACTATCTCTTCTTAAGTGCTCTACGTGTGCCCTTGCTATATGTCCCGTGATCTGGTTCTTTATACTGTACGATACATTTCCTAGCTTTTCTAAAATGTAATAACCTGGAACCCAACGAGCATCAAACTTAGAGTTCCTTCTATGCTTCTTATAATAAACTCTATCACCTACTTTGAATTCCTGTAATTTTGTATTCACGTTTCTGTACTTTTTCTGTCTTTCTCTAGCTTTAATTATATTATTCATTATTCTTACATGTGCTTTATGCATTTCTTGTATGATGACTTCCTGAAAGTCTTCCCCCATATATTTACGTCTTGGTTTTAACAGATTATCTATGGGTAATATTGGCTCTCTCCCGTGTAATAAATAAAACGGTGAAAACCCTGTGCTCTCATTTTGATTTGTGCGTATAGCGCTAAGCGCAGGTCCTAGGAATAGATCCCAATCTTTTTCATGTTCATCAACAATCTTTGCTATAATATCGTACAATGTTCTATGTTGTCTTTCGTTCTTAGCATTTGAAGAAGGTCTATAGTATGAGGTCTTTATATGTTTTATATTTAAACCTTTTAATAACTTTTCGAATTTCTTATTCACAAATTCTTTACCATTATCCGTGAGTACTATCTGTGGGCAACTAAATCTTGGTACGAATTCCCGTAAAAAAATATTAATGATAGTATATGCGCTCTTATCTGGGATTGCATAAACTTCCGGCCAAAGACTGTAGACGTCAACCATATGAATTAGATATACGTTCTCTGATAATGTTCTAGGGTGAGGACCTGATATATCTAAACTAACTTTTTGCATTGGAAACTGAGGAATATCTGTATCTTGTAAGGGACACTTAATTGTTTTCATATTCCTTTATCTGCATCTTTCACACGTATCGACATATTTACAAGCAGTTTTAAATAAATTCGGCCAATAATATTTATTCGTAAGTGCTTTCACTAATTTATCACGACCGAGATGACCATTCTCATCATGATATGCTTTTAAAACTTCATTTTCCAAATGTTTTGGAATATATTTCCTTAGCTGTTCGTTTCTTTCACTCATGTAATATAACTGTTCATCCTCTTGCAAAACTAAATAATTCTTCTTATATTTATTCTCATCCGTTTCTTTTAATTTCTGTTTTATTTCTAAGACTTTTGGATCTAATTCTTGTTCCTCTTTCATATTAAATTGTGCTAAATGTGGGTCTTCCGCTCTAGGTTCAGACTCTTGATCCGACGGTAAACTCTCAAAATCTTCTCTATTTATTATGGCAGAATCTAATATATTTACTTGCCAATTTCGGTCGTCAATCTCCGGTTCTCCTTCATCTTCCGTGTTCCCTGATGACTGCGGATACGGGATTCTAGACAATAGATCAGCGCATGTGTTGTTCCTACCTGGTATGTATTCTATTCTTGTATTATATCCTTGTAGATTCAACGCCCATGTCTGTATTTTCCTGTTCTGCACTGGAGCTTCTAACAAAGATTTTAAAGGCATGTGGTCAGTTCTAATGATGAAATCTGCGTTATGTAGATAGTAGTTAAGTTTCTGGAGAGCATAATGAATGGCATAAGCTTCCTTCTCAATAGTAGACCATTTACGCTGAGACCTGCTAAGTTTATGAGACAAGAAATAGATTGGCCTTTCATTTTTAACCCCTGGTATTCCAGATTCTTTTCCTTCATATGGTTGAACCAAACACGCTCCTATAGCATTATCTGAAGCATCTGTATATAATATTAACTGTTTATTCAAATCTGGATATGTCAATAGTGGCACTATTGTTAAGCTATTTTTTAAAAACTCGAACGCTTTCTGACATTCATCATCCCACTTAAATCTAGCGTATTTGCCAGTTAAGTTAGTAATAAAAATAAAATGTTTTGCGTATCCTTTACAGGACTTAGCTGTCAACAGCAGCATCTTTCAGCTGTCTGTTGATCTCTTGGCAAGATTACGCTCAGTAGTTTGCCATTGCTTTCTGAGCGGCCGGCTCAGTATCCGCAAGTCACGAGCGGGGGTCGAAGCACCTCAGTTCTCGCTCCGCTGCGAGACTCTGCGTGATAAACGGGATTACAGAGAGAAAGTGTTGTAACCCCACAGCCAGAGAGACCGGCTAAGTTAGTAATAGGCTCTGCTATTTTTGAGAACCCTGGAATGAAACGCCGATAATACCCACAGGTTCCAATAAACGCACGCACTTCTTTTACATTAGTTGGAGGAGATAATTCTCTAATACTTTTAACCTTATCTTGATCTGGTTTAATTCCGTCTCTATTAATAATATACCCCAAATACTTTGTTTCTGTTTTTAAAAATTCGCATTTACTGAGCTTCAGTTTGACATCATGTATTCTTAATCTGTCGAATACTAATTTTACATGTTTTAAGTGATCATCTACATCCCCTGCAGTATAAATTAAAATGTCATCTGTGTATGCCAGTGCAAACTTTTGCATACCCTCTAAAACTTGATTAATTAATAACATATAATATGAGGGCGCTGTACGAACTCCAAAAGGCATTCGTAAAAATTTGTAAGAACCTGCGTGAGTACAGAAAGCACTTTTCTTCTGAGCATCCGGCGACATAGGGATACACCAAAATCCTGACCTTGCGTCTGGCGTAGTAAAGAAGGTAGACCCATTAAATCCAAATGGATAGCGTAATCACCGGCAATGGGTATGCTAGATTCTTAGTGATTTTGTTCAACGCCCATTAACGACAATTACTTACCTACAACGTCAATTACTTGCCCACAACGTCAATTAATTACCTCCCTTTGCAATTTAATTTAATTTCTCTACCTGTGTTGTTAATAATCATTACTGGAAAAGTCAAGTGTTTATCTAATCACTAGTCGCAACAGAATCGATGTGAACCATCGGCTTTGGTCACGATGACGATCGGAGATGACCATTCCGACTTTGATCTTGTTATTATTCCTGCTTTCAGCATGTCTTCTATTGCTTTTTCGACAATTTCTCTATTCCTTAGGGGTGTTCTATACGGTTTCAAACTAATTGGTGGGTGATCTCCAGTATCTATTTCCATCGTAACTGTTTTTGTCCTTCCCAATTCTAAATCATTAATTGCAAATACATCCTGATTCTCTTTTATAAGTTGTTCTAATACTTTCTTATTTTCTGGTGGAGTTTTTAACTGTGCCAACAATTCTTGCTCTCTTGTTATTTTGTCTAGTGAATGTATTTGGGCTGTATTTCTTCTGAATGGATGGATCAATTCATCCTTCTGCACGTTCCCTTTTCTTTCGCGTCCGCGTCTGTTATTAATTCTTTCACTAGGAGTTTCTGAATAATTTATTCCCGGCATTTCTACTCTATCTGTTGCTAATATGTCAGTAATGTTATGATCTACTTTGGCTATTACACATCCTCTGTATAATTTAATTTCTCTACCTGTGTTGTTAATAATCATTACTGGAAAAGTCAAGTGTTTATCTAATGATATTATTCCATCCGGAACTTCTAGACCAGGCTCATCAATTACCTCCCTTTGCAATTCAGTGATTCTAACTGTATGTCCTACTTCATAATACGGATTTCTTTTTACCTTTGCCTGTATCAAATTAACCGTCTGTGGTTTTAACGTCGTAGACATTTTAACTCTAACCAGTGATGAAATGTGCATGTCTTCTTCTAAATCTACATACACGTCCTTGAATTTTAATTTATGTAGATCAAACATAAGTCTTACACCATTTTTTATTAGAAAATCTCTTCCCATGAGCATGTTTCTATTTAAATCTTTCACTATATGAAAAAGATGTCTTACGTTGATCCCTCCTAACTTAAAATTCATTATTGTTTGTCCAATTACTTGTAAATTCTGTCCTGTAACAGAGTGAAGATTATTATGACTTCTGAATATTTTGCAATTTCTCATTATTTTGTATAAAAAACTTTCTTTGATCACACTAACCTGAGCTCCCGAATCAATTAATGTACGAACTCTATACTTCCCTATTTCTATTATACATGAACTGGGATCTGTTTTATTCACTGTGAACTGTTTGATTTCATCTAATTGGGAGCATTCCCTACTCGTCCTTCTATACCTGTTATTAAAATATTCTTTAAATCTTGGGACCTTGTTATTTTCCCTCCTACCACAGGTCCTATTTAATAGGTAGGGCGCCGGTTTTCCTGCGTTCTTGTACTTGTAAAACTTCTGTGTCTATCTTCAACATTCCTATTTAATCTGCTATTGCCATTTCTACTTTATGTATTCGACTGGACACGCCTGTTACCACAAAAGCGAAAAATGTGTCCCCTCTGACCACAAGACCAACAGACTATATTTGTGTTATTTGTGTTACCTACCGTCTCCCTTGTAGGATATCTCATTTGTTTTCTTTCATCATAAGCATTTCTATTACTACCTTGTAATGTCTGTATACTTCCTCTCCTATTCCATCCAAACCTTGTTTGTCCTATCTCCATAGGCTCCTCAATTCTATCTTCTCGAATGGTACCTATTTCTCGTCCTACTCTCAACCTAAATCTACGTCTCAAATTCTCCTCTTGTACTGCTATATCTACAGCTTGTGATAATCTCTCAGGATTTTCCCTCATCAGCTTAAATTTCAGTCCATCTGACTTTATACCATCTACAAAAATCCCGACCAACATCCGCTCCACCTCTTCTCCTCGTACGTTCTGTCCTAAGAATGCTTCTTCAGCCAGGTTAATCAACCTATCGCTGAATAATTGTACAGTCTCTCCAGTGTTTTGTTTGGACTGTCTCAACACCGAAAACGCATGTTGTGGGTCCGTTATTTCAGCGTATTTATGAGCTAAATCGTCCTTGAACTACTCCCATGTCTCATCTACCCTAGCCTCTAACTTCCTTCTGATATGATCAGAAACCGGTTCTGTTGCTGCCTGATAAGCAAGTTTCATTTTCTCTTCATCTGATGCTGACACCAAATATGCATATTTCTCTATTGAAGTTATCCACTTCTTAAAATCTTTCGCCTGTCCGCTAAATTTAACAATTTCAGCTGCCATTCCTTGTTGTTTCATTACTGTGTTGAGTTTGCCTATTACTGTTCCTACCCCAGTCAAAACTTGTGTCAGTGAACCTTCTTCTGCCATGCTGAAATATTTCGCTATACACTTATACAAGCAAATTCATTTATAAAACAATTTATCTAAATGATCTTATTTAAATATTTAAATCACATTAAAAATGTTCTCATAGCAGTTATACTTAAATTAATTACCATCGAGAATGTCTTTCCTTGATTCAAGAGAAGCGTGGATTCACGTGCGTTCTTTACAAATTTCCCTTGTCACGGTTCCTGTATTCTCAAACGTCTGGAGTTCGTATAATTTAGTAGCCATCCAAACGCGACTTCAGTGACATCCTTCTTCTAGCGTCTTAGGTTTCGTTACTTTTCTTTCACTTTCAGCCCCTGGTTGAGCCCCTACCAGACTTGAACATTCTCTTCACCCTGAACAGGGCACTTCAGGCGACGTCTTGAAAACTGGTCTAGCGATAGAGCGACTAGATTTGGGTCGTCCTTTCTTCAGCAGGCTGACACTCTGTTAAAATATTCGCTTTTGTTGAAAACATTTTGACTTGTTAGAATTCAGGATGAGCGAATACAACTGTGTTTTCTCGTGATTTCCAATTAAAGGAGCAATATGATTGACTCAAAAGCTCTCATTTGTCTTCAGGTTCTCAAAGTCAATGTTGAATAAACATAACAAAAGGAAACAGCTCATTTAAACCAATTTTCTATTGAATTCGCTAGTATGTAAGTGTGTGACCTTCAACACAAGGTTACTTGACGGCTGAAATACTGTAAGTCAAACTTCATAGCAATTAGACAAACGTTGCTTCAAATATTTATGATGAAAAACAGCTTGATAAAATTCCACAGTCATAGGCACTCATTTGATGTAGATGGCTCTATTCAAAAATTTTGATGTGTGTACGTTTAATTTAGGTAGTCTGAAAAACGTTTAAATTTTGACCTTGATTCACTTATAGTTGATCTGATTTTGAATTTATTTAATGAATGTTTAAAATATCGTTCGTACCTGAACAAATTGGTTAGTCCAGTTTAGCATGCGGCATTTTGACATTTCGTACTTCACGTTACTCACTCGCGACCTTCAAGTAAAAAATTGAATCCTGGTCATGGCACCAATAATCCATGTTGTAACAATGCGTGTATACAGAGGATCAACAAGTTCTGCTGTGTTGTTTCAAATCAGGCTTTATTTATACATGATGGTCGATACAAAATCCAAGTACAGAATATATTATGATGTTGTCTTCCCTTCTCTCGTTCTAGGTGGTAACTACCCAACAACAAGCTACGTCACGACTTGAGCATCTTTCTTACTGTTCTATATCGATGCTCAAGCGTGCTGTAGTCTTGCACCCCTAAAGCTAATACTGATATGATATTCATTCTGCTACACTAGCAACCAGTCAGTTAGATATGATGTTTGGGCTGACAACAGGGACAGGCGGCTTAACACACTCCGGGACGAATTGTCAACGTGAATCGATTTGGAAGATGGAATTAGTAACAGGGAACCATCGTTCATAGAGGATACACGATCAATACATGCTTCACAATCGGGACAGACGAATGGCCATTGATATTAAACCAGAATTTGACGGAATGGCTCAGGGGTAGCAAATGTCAACAACCACTGTAAGTCGGTATAGTTATGTTAAGCGGCAATGATACAATTTGAAATAACTCTGAGCGGCTGAATCATTTATCTGGGTATTCTTCTTCTTCGTTCATCCGGAGTTTTTTTCCGGATGTGATTGCGTTGTGCCTGTTTACAGCAGAGCTGCGTTCTTGCGCCGTTAGGCCGACACATCCGACTTCTGCGGGCATTTGTTGACCGGGTTAACCTTCCCGGGGATCTGGGTATTCAATTAATTATATATATATATATATATATATATATATATATATATATAATGAGCATTGTGTGTTTTGCCTATTTACGTCACACCGAACCTCCCAGCAACATGGGACCGGTTTATATTAATATTTGAGGACGCTACAAGCCATTTTGTATCAATAAACATTACATTACCAGAAAATGTCGGCCTTCAATCATTGTATATTCATTAACGTTGCTCCAATAGTTCTGCTGGACGGTTGTTCTTGACGGCGAGCTGAAATAATATTTAACAACTATACGGCAACGACCACACCTGGAATACGGGTCGACTGCGTGGTGTTCAGCATCAAAAACCACTCTACAAGAGCTGGACAAGGTGCAAAATCAAGCTCTTAGAGTCATCACAGGAAGGATGAGATCAACCCCTATAGTAGCAATGGAGAAAATGGGGAATACGCAAGAACTGAGAGAACACAGAGTTACAAACACACGAATACAAGCAGACAAGTTCCTCAGCTTCCAGGCCACCCTATGAAGAACCGATTTGAAAACTTAGCTATGGGGCGGTTGAAAAGAAGTAGTTTTATCCACCAGGCCAAACCACTCTGCAGAGAAACCACTGATCTTCCCACAGTTGGTATTCCACTGACAACTATTCCAGAGCAACCTCCATGGAAAGATGAACATAAACTATCGCTACAAATCCAGACAAAAGTGAGAGGAATATTTGACAAGTAAGAACAGAACAGTGTACAACGCAGAACAGCCACTCTCAGCTTCCTTGATGACGAATACCCACAGGACCTCTGGGTCCGAGTCTACACAGATGGGTCAGCGCAAAATGCTGTTCGAAATGGAGGAGCGGGGGTGTATATAGAATACTTAAATAATACTAGGGACACGGCCAGAGTTCCAACAGAAAAGAACTGCCATAACTATGATGCTGAAATTGAGGCAATAAAGATAGCAATAGAGAAATTACAAAATACCAGCCATGGTAGATAACCTGTGGTGATATTGACAGATGTAAAATCAGTAATAGAGGCACTTCTGTCAGGGAAATTACTAGTTCTAAAGACACTACTTTCTGAACTTAGCAGTCAGCATAAGGACACCATACAGTGGATACCATCCCACTGTGGAGTACCCGGAAACGACAGAGCTGATCGACTGTCTAAGGAAGGAGCAAAAGAAGAACAGCCTGATGCGCCAATTACATTTCACCAAAAGTAAAGAATGATCAAATCAGTCAGAAGGCCACCAAAGCCTACTCAAGACGACTACCACGTTATGGACAGACCAGAACGGGTCATTATTCTGCGCCTCAGAACGGGACACAATAGATTACGCAACCACATGTATACAAAATTCAAGATTGGTGACATAGCCATGTGCACATGTGGTTTGGCGTCGCAGATAGCAGAGCACATACTCCAGGACTGCCCAAACTACAACATATCCAGGCGAACCTTCTGGCCTAGAGAGACAACAGTGGAAGTTAATCTCTATGGACCGCTGAGTGAACTAAAAAAAAGACTGTTAGATTCATACAAGAGACAACATTGCAGTTATAGACATATTTCAAGGGAACGAAAGAAGAAGAAGAATATCACCTCCAATCTTCTTCATCAGACATTCCCATTTTGCCTTTTTGGCCTCTGCAGCACATCGCTTGAAAGCCTCCACCTTGTCTTTCTGGTCATTTTCCGCTGTGTCCACTTCCTCTCGTGAGCTTTGGGGTGTCTGTCGCACTTCCCTAAGCTGCTTTACTGCAGCTCTCTTTACTTTCCAAGCATTATCTACTTCTGGGGTCTACAGGGGGGGGCTGCAAAAAAGGAGTTTTAACAGTCCTGTTGCATGCCCCATGTCTGAGGCGTCCAATAAGGCTGTCGGTCCACTCATAACGGAAGGTCTTGCGTGCTCTCCCAGCCTTAACTTTCCTGGACTTAGAGGTCAGGACTGAGCATGGCATGTGATCACTCCCATGGTTATTTAAAACAGTCCACTTTACATCAAGGACTGATGACTGGGAGACAAGTGCCAAATCAATAGCAGTGTCTGCATCGCCAGGCCTCATTGCCATTCTAGTCGGCCTACCATCATTTATGCAGACCACATCGGAGTCCACCATGGCATCCGCAAGGGCTATTCCATGTCGGTTTTCTCCACTACTGTCCCAATCTCTGTTCGTCGATGATGATGATGATGATGATGATGATGATGCTACTGCTGCTGCTGCTGCTTCTGCTGCTGCTGCTGCTGCTGATGATGATGATGATGATGATGATGATGATGATGATGATGATGATGATGATGATGATGATGATGATGATGATGATGATAAAGCTGCCGAGTTGTCACATCAAGGCATTGTCAACATTGTCATTTTCGTGAAGGTTCCAGCACCATGCATCTGTTCCATGGACACATACATTGAGTACTGTTGGAGACGGTTGTAGTAGCCTTTTCCTGACGTTTGAAAGTGCGGAGCATTAGAAAAGAAGTTGATCTGCAACGTAAACAAAAAACCTAAACGTTT
Source organism: Cepaea hortensis (assembly GCA_963921405.1). Taxonomy (NCBI): domain Eukaryota; kingdom Metazoa; phylum Mollusca; class Gastropoda; order Stylommatophora; family Helicidae; genus Cepaea; species Cepaea hortensis. The sequence goes on from OY992882.1 coordinate 42,453,563, forward strand.
TTGTGGGAACTGAAAGAAGAGGTGGAAACAAGTCGAACTTATACGACACATTTGACCACACAGTGAAAGCTGTTTGACACACATAATTAGTACATGTCGTTTCCACGCGACGACAACGCCTCGTTGAATGAACAAGCGCACCTCGACGTGCCACTGACTCGACTTTCTTTTATTGAAACAAATGAATGTGTGTGTCTCTGTGTGAGACGGTGTCTTCTTTTCGGCATAAAGCAGTCCTTTTTTTCATCGTCAGAATCATCATCGCTCTTTGGAGAAGGAGTTACGGACGCAGTTCGTAATCCCGCATACCCGTGTTCGAATCACAGCTATGGTTGATTTGGCAGCAGACCGCCTTGCGTTGGGTTTTTTTTTATGAAACGGTATGTGTGCAGGTCGTTCAGAAAGCAATGGCAAACTACTGAACATAAACTTGCCCAGGAATCACGAACAGCCAAAGCATGCTGGGGTCTGCTGCCACGTCCTGTAAAGGATATGCAACTAACTTCTTTTCATCATCATCGCCCACGCAACACTACCAGGGGGTTACGGACGTGATTCACAATCCCGCATGCCGCATTCGAAACTCAGATGCGGGCGATTTTGAAGCAGACAGCCTTGCGTTGGTTTCCATATATTGGTATGAGTGCTGGTCGTTCAGGAAGCAATGGCAAACTACTCAACGTAAACTTGCCCAGATATCACAAACAGCCAAAATATGCTGGAGTTGACTACTACATCCTGTAAAGGATATGCAACTAACTTATTTAACTACAAAGATGCCCAGGCCATTTTTTTTTTTAAATCAGAATTTTGCCCAGCTGCGGATCAAATCCTGAGTGCAGTAATGTCGGTTCTTAACTCACCTCAACTCAACTCAACTCAAGTACAAAGTGAAGTGGTTATCTTACCAGAACGAGTTACTTTCGCAGACAAAACATTACTGGTGGGGGAAAAAAACCACACACACACAGCAACAAAAAACCCAGGCCAAAAGTGCTTGACTCATCGATTTGCTGGGACATCTGAAGTTCTTAATTATTTAAACAATGAATGTGTCTGTTTGTTACTCGCCTTTCAAATTAAGCGCCAAGATTCTCTTTGAAAGTATAGTGCATCCGATTTCAACTGGGTATTCCCTGACACATTTTAGCTGCACAAAACAACCAACCTTGAATAAGTCTAAAGATAGGGAAACAAAAATAACTCAGCAACCAAGATTACAAGAAGCTTCTGTAGAAAAGATATGAGACGATGTGGAGACAACCATCGCCGACTTCCCTTCTTTTCCTTGGAGAAACATCTCTGAAATTGGTACTTGGAATGTTAGGAAATTAAATATTATAAGATTAGCATTTTGGGATTACCCGAGACAAGATGGAGCAGATCAGGCAAAAAGCTTCTAAATATGGGAGGCAAGGAAGGAGCTGCAGGAGAAAGCAATATAAAGAAAAGCTTGGCGTGAGCAGATTGAGGGTCTTTGCCCCAATGAGAGGCGGAGGGCAGAAGAAGCCACGTGTGGATAATTGTTATCATTTGCAAGTGGGCAAGCCGTCCACCCCGCGCTCCGGAGGTTGTGGGTTCGATTACGGGCTACGTATTTCGGTTCTTTCTCGGAGACTCGCTGGAGCCTCGGAGTTCGTGCTTTGTGCAACGCTTTCAGCAGTCTGCACTGCGCAAAAAGTCCCAGCCATATGGGATAACACTCGGTGCAATGAAGTCGACTTTTAAGATTTTTATTTACAGAAGAAGTGGATCTCTAGTTGGCAAAGTACCGGCATGCTCTTGTTCATGCGGCAAAGTACCGACATGCTCTTGTTCATGCGGCAAAGCAAAAGAGTCATTCGGAGCTGCATTATTATTTTAAGGTGGCATGCTCTACCCATAGCTTCCACTTTATACGTCGTTCAATGTACCCTCTGATAGCCACATTTTTCTCCTTCTTATCAACAAGTCAATCAATTACCACCTATACTGTTGTACGTACGTGAAACGTGAACAATAAGCAGACAAGCTGAGAATAAAATAATGGCAATGATTGATTGATTGATTTAGGAACCGACATCACAGCATTCGGGACATTCCCATAAGCGCTCCGTCCCCATCCTCAGCAGCCAGCGAAGAGTTCTAACACCAATAGTACCAGTAGCAATCTGATTATATGTGCGTCTCGACTTTCCTCTGAGCGTCGAGCGAAGGCCAGATCTCCTCGTCACTCCACGCTGTTGCATTCTTGCCAGACCATGGTAATCCATTTGCTCATCCGAGGTGTACACGTGCTCCCACAAGGCCGCAACCACGTCTGCCTTGTCATGCATCAATACTCCACCACGTTTTGCAGAGCCAGCCAAAATTGCAATGGAAAACTCGTTTCTGAGAAAAACGCAAAGAATACCATGGATAGTCAGACAAAGGAATTCAAGTCCTTCAAGAAACAAATGAAAAACGGCAGTTCCGCATGGCCGAATGTTCTGAATCATTCGTTGTGCTGATGCCGAGGTTAGCGGTTCATCCCCAACACCGGACAACTGGATTAAAATGTTGACCTGCCGTCCTTGACTTGGGGACGTAAATTACAAGTACCTCTGAAGTCGGAGTGGTTTCGCCTGATGGCGAGGGTCACTATTAATAGGGAAAGCTAACCCACACGCCGGTCTCCCTGGCCTAGGTGTTAACGTCTTTCTCCGTAATCCAGTATATTCTCGTGAGTAACGTAACCTGCGCTAGAATCGGTAGCGGTTCTCGCCGCGCTGATAACTTACGGGGTATGTGAGCCGGTCGCTCAGAAATCGATGGCAAACTACTGAGAGTAATCTTGCCTAGTACATCAACAGCAGTTGAAAAATGCTGATATTGAATGCAACGTCCTGTAAGAAATATGCAAAAAAAAAACACACGCAAAATTCAGTCCATCACTACTATAAAAATAGTGTGTATGGACTACGCTTGAGTTCAAAGCTATCGAGCGCAAAAAAAAATACATTATGCTAAGAAAAGTAAGTGCTGTGTGTCTCCTTCTGTTGCCCTTTATCCACATTGTGGCTGAAGTCTATCCATGCCCTCCCCATATTCTTCACCTGTCTTTAGTTCTCTTATCTGTGTGTTTTTGGGTCTGCCACTATTTCGTTCATACTGTGGGTTCCTGGCAGAGGAGTGTCTAGTTAAACTACCCTTATGTGTTCTCAATGTGTGTCCGGCCTCTTCTTCTCACGTCTTGATTCACTAAAGCTAGACATTGTTGACTCTGCCACACCATGTTAGTCCTACTATCCTGCGGAGGGATGAACTAATGCATGTTTATAGTGTATTACTCATTATGTCAGCCGTTCTCCATTATGATGTGTGTATTAGAGAATGGGTTTTTGGTGAGTTTTGGTGTGCAGAATAAATGAGAAAAACTTTTTCTGCCTCACGATAACTCAAGTGCTCAAGTCTGTTTTGAGCAGGTTTTAAGACTGCTGTCGGACTTTTTACATACCACCAACAACAAAGAATTATTGAATCATTAAGAAAGCCACAAACACCAGCTCAAGACGACTACCATCTTATGGGTATACCAGAACAAATAATTATTCTGCGCCTCAGAACAGGACAAATAGATTACGCAACCACATGTATACAAAATTCAAGATTGGTGAATCAGCCATGTGCACATGTGGTTTAGCGCCGCAGACAGCAGATCACATACTCCAAGCCTGCCCAAAATACAACTTATCTAGCCAAACATTCTGGCCTAGAGAAACAACAATGGAAGACAAAAATCTATTGATCACTGAGTGAACTAAAAACAAAAACAAAAACAAAAACACAGTGAAATGCATACAAGCGACAACAATGCAAGTATACACAAATGTCAAGCGAACTCAAGAGGAAAGAAGAAGACTGCTGGCTTAATCTTAAAGTCTTGTATTTCTGGACAGCCATTGATGATGGCTGTCAAATCCAATTCATAGAATTTCTAAATGTTTGCATATGAATGTCTGGTTCTTTTTCTGTTTAATAAAACACATTTTGTGCTGTTTACCTGCCCTTTAGCCAGGGGCTACTGCTACAGAGAAGGTGAATGCGCCCTTTGACCATATCCAGCACCCAGTCGGTTCATGAACAGGCACACAACGAAGGAGATGTTTGTTCACTCTATGGATATCTTTACAGGCGATTGATCATTGTGAAGCAGTTCTTGCTGAATATAAAGTTTGAGAAATAGACAGAAGCATTAAAATCATGAGAGAGAGAGAGAGAGAGAGAGAGAGAGAGAGAGAGAGAGAGAGAGAGAGAGAGAGAGAGAGAGAGAGATGGAGAGAGAGAGAAAGAGAGAGAGAGAGAGAGAGAGAGAGAGAGAGAGAGAGAGAGAGAGAGAGAAGAGAGAGAGGGGGCAGTGACCAGAGAAAAGTGAGAGAGATAGGCAGACAGACAGACAGAAGACTCACCAAATTCAAAGTACGCGACACAAATGGTAAATATAAAGCAGGAGAGATATCGTAGATCTAGTTCTACAAGAACTGAATGTTGAGGTCCGAGAGAAATAAAAACAGATTAAGCATGCGGAAGAAACTCTCACAGACTCACATTGTTGTGTGTGAGCGTGCGTATGTATCGTCTGTAACACGTCTGTTGTTTTAATAAAGCAACAATATACTTTACAATCATATTACGAGGGGAAGCCAACAAGTCACAAATGGCTGTAGACACATAACTAAATATGATAACAACTCTAAACCAGTTTATTTTTATACATGCATCGTCCATTTATTTCTCAACAAAATTTCCACCAATATGTATACACTAATGCCATCGTTTTATCAGTCCTCCCAAAACCAGCTGCATAGAACTGCATGATCTGTTTTCTAAACCACTATTTCACTTCACATTCAACTTTGGCGTCATTCGCGAAATTTCTCCCGCCAAGGTGAGTTTTCAGTGGACCAAAAATGGTGGAAGTCGCTAGGGGCTAAGTCGGGGATGTAAGGTGGATGTTCCAGAACTTACCACCTTAGTTGGTTAATTTTCTCCTGAGTTAATCGAGCCGTGTGTGGTCTGGCATTGTCATGAAGAAGCAACACTCCTCTTGTCAGCAGTCCTAGAAATTTCAATCCATCATGCATTATGCTGTATGCTGAACCATGTGAGCACCCTATTGCAGATGCTACAGAGTCTATCGTTACTCGCCTGTCACCTCTAATCATCTCCTCCACCCGCTGCACGGGTGCCTCTGTTGCAATCTCAACCGGACGAGCAGATCGGATTTCATCAACAATTTTAGAGCGTCCTTGAGAAAATTTTTCTACCCAGCTATGCACCGCTTTACGGGACAAACATTTGTCAGCATAAACAGGAATCATTTCCTTATAAATGTCCTTTGCAGGCAGTCCTTTTGCCCACAAAACATCGCACAACGGCACGTTGCTCTTTGGTTATACTCGCTGTAAGTACAGTCGCCATTTTGATTATGCGCTACGCATGCGCATGAGACACCTAGTGCCACCTGACGAAAGGGAAAATAAAGTTCGATGTTGCTGTTACCTAATGACACTGTAGAAAACACCAACTACATTTACCTGCCATCCCACAGAGCTGTGTGACTTACTTATTGACTCGTCGTCGTACTACTACTTCTACTACTACTACTACTACTACTACTACTACTACTACTACTACTACTACTACTACTACTACTACTACTACTACTACTACAATGCACACAAAAAACAAAGACAACCAACATATTTATTTACTTAAAAAAAAAAAAAAAAAAAAAGGTTATCAATGCAGGCGACGCTAGCAAAAAGGTTAGTGAGATTTGTGAAACTGACGTTTGGCATCCAAGATAGCATCAATGTTTGGTTTGGAATTGCTGCATCCAATCAAGAGAAATCCTTTCAAATGTCCTTTAGACAATCTCGTTCGATGTGTTGACTTCACATACTTCATTTTTGAACATGTTTGCTCACAGACATAAATTGTTCCAAACACTGATGCCATACCAGTGGCATATTTCCTCAGTTTCGGAAACTCAACATCAGGTAAGCAGCGGTAAAATTCAACAAGTTTACTTTCTCTGTGCTTCTCTTTCAAAAAGGCATTTGCTTGCAAATCAGTTAGCTCCAACTGTAGTTCAACTGGCACATCATCAAAGTTACAATCAAATGGATTCTGAAACAGAAGAACGTCACTTTCAATTCTGTCAAGATCTAAAAATCTCTCCAAACATTGCTTCTGTGTTGAGTTGAGAGTTAAGAACCGACATCACTGCACTCAGGACATTCTCATACGTGCTCCATCCCCTCGTTCAACAGCCAGCGAAGAGTCACACTACTAATCGTTATCTGATTGAAAGTTCTCCTGGTCTTCCCTCTCAGTTTTGACCCATGGATAGCCGTTTCATTCTAGGACACAGATAAGTTGAAATGTGTACTTTCATGTAATACACGATCGTGTATTTGTTAATCTATTTTTGTTTGTTTGTTCTGTGCTGACGAAGGCTTTGGCCGCAACGTCCATTGTTTTGTTTTTTTGTAGTCGTGCTTTGGTAAAGCTCTCAATCTACTTCTCGATTTTCAGTGATTCATTCCTTGCCTCTCAGTTTTGAGATGTTTCCAGAACCCCTGCCAATCCCCCGCAATCTCATTCTTTCCGCATATGGGTTCTCAATCTGTTCCTCCGCCTTATCCACCTGGTCCCACAAGCGCATGACCATCTCCTTGTCCATAAGCAGTCTGCGACCAAGAGGTGCATTCCCTGCTAGCCTATCAACCTGTTCATTCCTCCCGCACCCCCGCATGGCCAGGGCAAAATATCCATACAATTCTCATAGTCTGTGACCTCTGAAGCGACAAGAGCCATTCCACACGAAACATTCCTTTCTCCACCTTACTAAGCTTACTCTTTGAATCCGTAATGAATATAACGTGTGTTGCAGTACTCTCCTCTAGCCAACGGAATGCCGCTGTTACTGCCCCCACCTCCATTCTCATACTGGAGGTCGTAGTCTCAAATGCCAGACTCTCTTTTTTCAAGACTCGTCCATTAGCCTCTGCAATAAAATCCCAGACGATGACGACCAGCATGACGATGGAGGTGATGGCAGTTACACAGGCTTTCATATGGCTGGGATCACAGCATTATACCAACGTGTGTGTACTAAGTGACTCAATGAGCATGATTCAGAAGGTCGAAGCTGGATCTGTACGTAGACAGTGGACTGAGTCGCTGCGGAAGTCTGTTGTCCGTAAAGTCACCTTCATCTTCGTCCCGGGACATGCGGGAGTCGAGGGAAACGAACGACCTGATAAACTGGCTGGCTCTGCACCCTCTGTAGATGGCCAGCCCATGGATCATGCCGATGTTATTAATGCCCTCAAAGATATGGCGAGAACAGAGGACTTTGACGTCAGTGAATCCACATCGCTGTCCAGGTTGAAAGACTTGGGAGTAAGAATCGGCACGGCCGGACGCGAGAGGTACATCGGGAAAACGAGGTGCCTCATCAACCAACACAGAACTGGCACTATTAGCCACCTGACGCTGATGCATATGCTGGGGGAGGGGGAGGATCTGAGCATCTATGAACCTGTCCGGAATGCAATGAAGATACCCCAACTGATAACTGATAACTTAATAAAATCCCAACCACTACGCCAGTTTCTCACCACTGACCCATCGATGTAGATGACTATGTCACCTTGATGTGTGTTACTCTAGATCAGCTGTTGCACTTCAAACTCAGTGCGGCCCGCTGTCCATTCTCTGCACTCACGACCCAGTGTTATTATTACATTGTGTCAGTCCGTCCTGTCTTCTGGAATTTCAACCCACTCTCTTCCACGATTGATGGCCTCTAGATCACAAACCTGACGAACAGAGAGTTCTTCCTGTGTCATCCAGGATCTGCCTCGTCTTAGTCTATGACCCTTGACCATATCAATGGCTGCTTGCAGCGGGTGATCTCTATCTGCAGCATCTCTCAGCCTGATGGACCCTATGCCTATCCGTCATTGTTGGCAGCGCCAGGATATGCCTCATGTCCCTTGTACTTTGTGACCCAAAGATTAACCGCATGGCGGCATTCTGTATGCGCTCCAACCTTTCAAGCTGGCTGTTTGATACTGTCAGCAGCCCAAACCATATTCAATGACAGAAATTGTTAACTGCTGAAAGAGCCTGTAAATCATCCTCTGGTCTACCCCGGTTGCTGCCATAGCCCTCAATGCATTAAGTCCCCTACCAGCCTTCACCACCAAAGCCTCCACATGATCCTTAAAAGACAAACACCTGTCAAAGGTGATACCCAAGTACTTCAATTTACTTTCTCGCCTATGAGGACATCCATCAACATAATACCTGGGACATCTGCCTTGACGATCCGGTTATCCAGGGAGTATCACACGATCGATGCCTTGTCTGGGTTTATAACCGTTCCTGCGTCCCTGCGTCCCTGCACCACTCTGCCACCCCATTTACTGCCACCTGTAAGTCTTTCGCCAAACTGGCCCTGTCTCTGCCCTGTTTGTACACCAGCACATCATCTGCAAATGTCAAGGTTCTACGCACACCTGGTGTCTCAATCGCTGCGATTTTGCTGGTGTAGACATTACAGAGCACTGGGGACAAGGCAGAGCCCTGTGGCAACCCAGGTGTAATAGTACATGGGTCAGACGTCCAGGCACCCATGCGCAGTGCAACCTTACGCCGCAACCCATCTAACAAGGCAAGTTCAGACCTCCATGTCCAACAGTGTGTATATCAAGCGATCATACCTGACCCTGTTATACGCATACTCCAGGTGTAGAGCTACCGCCATTGTCTCTTGTTTATCCTGGAAGCCCTCGTAGACATCAAAAGCAAAAGTTGCAGCATTGGCCCAGGTGTCCTTTCCAAGCCGGTAACTTCCGAGTCCTTGGGGAAGGACATTACGACTTTTCAAATCTTGCTGGAGTCTGCGTGCTACTATCTTTTCCAGGACTTTGCCATACGTGTTTTGCAAGGTTATGATTCGGCATCAATTAAGTCTGGGGTGATCCTTACCTGGCTTTGGGAGTGGGACAAGGTAGCTATGCAGCCAATCTTGGTGTATATCCGCCGTATTGATGCTTAGGTTGAAACAAAGAGCCATCTCCTCCAAGTCCCCATCATTTATGGTACTCATATGGGTATACCTCACCCCATCCGGACCTGGCGCTGTGTCTTTAGCCCGCTTCAGTATCCGTCTAATATCCTCCACCTTAATCTCACAGTACTCCTTCCTTGTGACCCATTACAAGGCTTCTCTGACGTTATCTCTAATAGCTCTATCTTGCTGATCCGTCTGTTTTAAAAATCGTGGAAGAAAAAATTGCTTCTTCAAGTCACGAAAAAAAAAAAAAAATATTCGTCACTAGATATTCGTGAAATTGCTTCTTCAACTCACGAATATTTTTTTTTCTTTTTTTTTTTTCGGAAAATCGAGGTTGACATCTTCGCCAATTGTAGCACAAAACTCTTTTAAACAGTGGAAATTAGAAAAGTCTTCACCTTCCAGTTGTGCTTCCAACAATGACAGCTTTCTCCAAAATCCTTTTATGATTCTGTAGAGATCAAAGACGAGGTTATCCTTTCCCTGAAACGTCAAGTTCAGTTCATTCATGTGGGATGTAATGTCGAACAAAAATGACAATTTTGACAGGCAGTTAGGATCTCACAGCTGTGGACCAGCTCTATCTTTTTCAGTGATGTAAACATCTATTTCGTTTCGGAGCTTGTAAAAACGAAACAGGACTTTACCACAGCTGAGCCACCTCAATGACGTGTGATAAGGCAAGTCACATAATGCAGAATCAATTCCTTCAAGAAACGACTGGTTTCATTCCATACGAAATATCTAAGTCTTTCCAACAGAGTGCTTGCTGATGTATGATGCAGTGTCTGAACAGAGCGCCCGGAATTTGCAAATCTTCCAACTGTGTCCTGATCTGCCCCACCAGACCCTTCCTCACTCCAGCCATGTTTTTTTCTTCCATCAACTGTAACACCTCGAAGCTGATTCCACTGAAGGTAATAGTCTTGCAAAAACATTTTGCACTTCCACGAAAATGTCTTTTCCAGTTGTTGTTCCATGCATGCTGCAGACTGATGCCAACTCTTCCGTTATCTGAAAGACCAAATTAACATCACGAATGAATACGAGAAGTTGGGACATACTCGAGAGATCAGTAGACTTATTCAGCGCCAGAGAATACCTCAAAGAGTTCCTAGCTTTCTTGCGTATCTGTAGCACTATGTTCTCTCATAGTTCTTCTGTTCTCTGCACAACTGAACTTGCGGAAAGGCTGATAGTTCCAAACAAATCGGCTTTCTCGGGACACAAGTCATTTGCTGCTTCCATCATACAATCTTTGATAAAATTGCCATCAGTAAATGGTTTTCCTCGTTTTGCCATCTTATGCACTATTGTGTAACTTTTGCGAGTGACAGGTTCATTTTCAGCAAACTTTCTCGTGAAGATATTTCTTTGTGTTTCTAAACCACGTTTCGGGGAATCATATTTTTCAGAGCGTAGCTTTCCAGAAAACTGTGAATATGTTGATAGATGTTTTGTTTCATAGTGACGCCGAAGATTGTATTCTTTCAAAACGGCAATACTTTTGCTGCATATTACGCATCTGGTTTTCTGGTCCTTGGTGTCCACTTTAGTCCCTATTCTTCATTGAAAAAACAACGCTCGGCGTCCACTTTTCTTTTCTTAGTAGCCATATTGAAGGGTATCGTAAATGGGATCTGAAAATGAAAAAGACATTGAATTAGCAATATAATTAAATCCTATTGAAATACAAGATAATCAGAGGACTAGGGGGTTAATGGTGAAGCTTCGGCTCACCAAAGGTACATATACAGTTTATAGGTACCTTTGGTAATAGAATATATCACACATTGTGATACATGGGTTTGCAGAATAAATAAATATAGCCGGCCTAAATACACAGCCTAGAGAAGTATTTTTTTTTCAATCGGGGTTCCACGAGTGGCAGCCAGGTGTTCCCCCGAAACAGACCTAAATCGCCTAAATGCAACATTTCTGCCCATCTGGTTTATTACATAAAGTAGGACAGACACTTGGATCATCGCATAGAGTTCCTTGAGAAACGTAAACATTTGCGTAAGGATCTGCTCCAGCAGAAAAGTTGAAAAACACTGGCCTAGATATCAGCTCGATTAACACCTTGACCTGGGAATGTTTTCTGAGATGGGAATAATATTTTCGTAATAACGCGAGGCTTCTATGGCATTTTTATGCTGTTTTTTTTTAAATTATTATTTCCTCTATGCACACTTGTAGTTCACTTACCTATCACTGTCAAGCAAAGAAATCCTTGTTACATACCTATTAAATGGATGACAAGCAAAACAAAGTAAATATTTGTGGAGCGTCGGACCTATGTTAACAGCCGGACGCATCTAGAGGCAGGAAAGATGAGTGTTTGTGTGTTGTCATGGTAAGCATGGTAACGTCAGAGCGTAGGGGGAGCTACCACGAGCCGGGGGAGGACTTTGGATGGCGCGAAATAAGCAAATATTACAATAAACAAGAAAATCTAGATACAATAATTTAAAATTTAAAATAGTAAATTTAAGACACACAGAGCGAGGAGGTTTCCGCGCGTGTGACGATCTCCTAATATTCTAAACATAGTATTTAAATTTAAATTTTATCACAACGTCTCTTGTTCCATGCGTTTTATCAAGCAAATTCTAGTACCGTCGATGAGCCTGATGAACTGACGTCGCGGGCCGGATGCCCGCGGGTCGTAGTTTGGTGAACTCTGTACAATAGGAACAAGGTGAGATGATGAGAAGATGAGATGATTAGATGGTGAGAAGATGAGATGATTAGATGATGAGATGAGACCGGGAGCGAACAAGGTCATATCTCAGCCAGAGGTAGACTGTTGAGCCGCCACCAAGTACTGGATTAACAGTCTACAGCTGGAAGCGCTGCTATGCCCACTTTATTATTTCGTCTTGACATCGCCTCAGTTCAGTGTTGGTTATATATAGACTACTGGCTTTATTTATTTAATAAACCCCTGGTTATTTATATAACATGAGCTTTACGATGCCATTTAAAGCCTTGAATAATCGAGTCTCGGGAATCAATAGATGTATCTTGCGAGCACTTTAATATGTTGTCTGCTGTGTGATTTCGATAGACAGCAGTTCTAGACTAGAATCACTATCATTTATACAGAGTTCTAGACAGACGTCGTCCATCATCCAACATTACCACATTTCTCGCTGTCTGGATGCCTGGCTACCCCGACGTTTTACAGCTTTGAAGAAAGGCGGTGCACGATGTTTTTTTATCTAGGCAAACAACACAAAGTCACTAGCGACACAAAACTATTCAGCTTACTCTTCCACTTGTTGCATGCAGATCGATGTTGGGTTTAGTATTGGAGGGCAGTAAGGGAACCGGGATAGAGTTGTGACTAGACGCCCGCCTGCCGGCCCGAGGGGCATGTGTTTCCTCCCGCGTTCAGTCGGACTCTTAAAGCTGACCTGAGTTCCCTGGTCGACCCAGCCTACAGTGGAAACAATTGAGTGTCGTGGGAAGTAAAGGCGGCCGGCGTGAAACAGATCACATGACTTCTGGAGAAACGAATGATCTGTTGGGTGTATTTTTAATGACTGTATAGTGTTTGAAAATATTGCCGGTCCAAGTTTTGTATTCACCCTCTGTTAAGTTCATGCAACATAACAGGTAAATACAAAACTTGCACCTGCAATATTTTCAAATACTGTACAGTCATTACAAATACACTCTGTATAAAACATATGGGTCTAGCACCATGTACCCTATGCGCCTGAAGGGGTGTACAAGGATCCTTTGCTTTACTCACAAACTGGAGATCTGTGGGAGACGGCATTAGAGAGTGCGGGGGTGACAAGAACGTTTACTTGCGTTGGAATCCCAGTCGAGGTAAGGATATTTTAAAACAGGGGTGGCCAACCTTTTCAGCAGGCGAGCCAAATTTCAGAAATAATATTTCCTGCCGGGCCACGCACCTAATTTTTCTTTTATTGTTGTTATTAATTAAAGTAAATAATCAAGCGTGCTACAGCTTCGACCACATCGTCGCTTCCCAGTAAGTGAGATATTATATATATATATATATATATATATATATATATATATATATATATATATATATATATATATATATATATATATATATATATATATCCTCATTTTCAATCAATTTTACTAAACCTTCGGGTTTCCCAGCCATTGCAGGGGCACCATCCGTTGTTAAGCCCGATAAGTTGTTAAGTTGTAACAAAAAGCAATTCAATGTCGATGTAACTGCTTCTAACAAATATCGTAACTTATTAGTGTCCTTAGGTGGATACAGCGCCACTAATTCTTCTGTCTTTTTAAAATGGATATCAACACCCACGATAAAAATTGCCAGTTGGGCAGTATCTGTCATATCTGTGCTGTCATCCAACGCCAGAGCATAAAAATAAACTCGGATGCTCGACTTTTCAAATTATCTTCAATATATTTTCCAATGTCGTCCACACGCCTAGTAATAGTCTGACGAGACAGACTTAATTTTTGAGAAACCCTTCTTCTTTTCTGGACACAGAGTTTCAACGACGCTCTCCAAACATCGCTTAACCATTTCACCATCTGAATATGGCCTCGTTTTTTGTTTTATTTTTCTACACCGCTTAAGTAGCTTTTACATAGCATGTTGACTCTGAACCCACTCTAGTAATTATCCTTTGTTGTGCAGAAATGTTTTTTTTAAGTCATTTACTTGGTCTTGTCGAAATTGCCCTTTGTACTTATCAAACTTATTTGCATGTTTAATCTCGTAGTGCCGTTTGATATTATTCTCTTTCAAGACAGAAACAGGTTCTTTGGAAATCAAGCATATAGCTTTGTTTTAATTTCCACGAAAAAATAGTATATAGTCCACCTGTCTTGAAAACCTCTTAATTCTTCTGTGATTGTTCTCTTCTTTGGTCCAACGTCTTTACTAGTTGACGCCATGGTTACGTAATACCTCAAATACACATAATGAATATTCACATAACAAAAACCCACATCAAAATAATATTAATAATCTATATTAATCATACCTTTCTCGCTGATGTTCTCAGCCAATATCCAACCAATATTATTTCTTCCTTCAACAACATCCACTCAGAGAAATATCAGGAACAGAGAGTTTATATCTAATACCACAAGGTCTTTTCACAAACTAAACCACCATGGTTCCTACAGTCTATGGTCCATAATATTCCTTTACGAATGTTCATGTTCAAGTCACTGGAGTAGAACTAGCCAGGTTAATAAGTTCCCAAGGTGCACATATTCATTCTGCTAAATGTTCCGGATTTGGGGGTATCCAGTGCAACATTCCTGAAGCGGTGAAATATACCTGATAATAAATTTCCTCAGAAGTTATGAATATCCACAGGGCAGATTAACTTCAGGAGTTATAAATGGCCATAGTTCAGATAAAGTTCAGACGTTATAAATATCCACAGGGCTAGTAAACTTCAAGAGTTATAAATATCCAAAGGGCATATAAACTTCAGGAAATATACACATCCATAGGGCAGATAAACTTCAAGAGTCATAAATAGCCATAATGATACCAGTCATGGATGGAAATTATCCATACATGATAAACAACGGGCAGTAATAAGTTTCAGGCGGTGAAAAATATCTACGATGATGCCGTTCAGGTTTTCAGAATGTCCTCATAGATAAAGTTCAGGTTTTAAAAATGTCCAGGTGGAAACAATCTATGTTTTGTAAATGTCCATATGGATAACTGCCAGGTTTCGACAATGTTCATAACCCTTCTCCTGAATTTAACAACTAGCCATGAAGGGAGGACTCAGCTGGTGCATTTACTTGAGTAGAAGTTACATTGGTGTTGGTCAGGCCATCCTCTTATATACATTGATCATTCACTCAATGGACTTCTGTAATGTTGGGACGAAAATAATATTAAGGAAATTCCGCTCTTACAGCAATGTGAAGGCGAATCCTTTTCATCATGTGCCGATGAATCAGCCACTCCACACGAGAGCTAGAGCATTTGTACTATGCCTCATGTTCGGCTAAGGCACAGTCCACCATCCTGGAGTCCAAAGAACCCCACTGTATCCAATACGGAAAATACAACTGGTCGCGAGAAAAGCATTTCTCAGACTCCTTACAGTTCTCAATGTCACCCCTTAAAAACTTCTCAATACAATCAACCCACTCGATTTCTTTTAATGTACCTATCCTAGGCGCACTTTTAGAACGGAAAATGACAGCTTGATGGGGATGGTGTCTCGGAAAGGGCGGGCTGGAGAAAGAGAGAGAGAAAGAGAGAGAGAGAGAGAGAGAGAGAGAGAGAGAGAGAGAGAGAGAGAGGGGGGGGGGCAGTAGTGTTGCCATCTCCCGTCTTCTTGTCACCCATCAGATGGTCACACGTGTTCTGTTCCTATGTCGTGTGGACGCAGTTTCCAACTCCTGTCAACGTCAAACTTCCCGGCGGCTTAAGTGTTATGGTTAGAAAATTGGGC
This sequence comes from Cepaea hortensis, assembly GCA_963921405.1. NCBI lineage: Eukaryota > Metazoa > Mollusca > Gastropoda > Stylommatophora > Helicidae > Cepaea > Cepaea hortensis. Next base: position 42,469,127 of record OY992882.1, read on the forward strand.
TTGGCCTCGAATTAACATTGTGACCTCTGAATACACAGTTTAATAGGGAATCCAAATGTCGTTGATAGGCATAAAATATTGGAAATATGTCACAACGACTCATGATGTAATGTTCTTTTGGTGATATGCATAATAAAGTTAACATTTATGTTCATTTGACCTAGCTCCACGGGCCGCAACATGACCCCCGGCGTGCCGCGTGCGGCCCGCGGGCCCCGTGTTGGCCACCCCTGTTTTAAAATCTGGGATACCAGATAGACCACGCCTAAAATACGTACCAGTAAATGTTTTGGGGGATAAAGCGTGATATTGACCAGATCACTCGCCCAGTTCCGACTGGGTTATAAAAGCATGGAGCTATCCATGCTTCCATCAATCGCCATGCCGATAAGCGTGGGCGGTCATGTTTTGCTATCTCACTCGATCACCAGAGTCATGGATCAGTTCCGTGTTCCTGTCTCGACCATGCCACGTGGCCAAGCCATCCAGGTATTTACTTCTCAGTCTCTTCCGTTCGATCTTGCCAGTTGTCACCAAGTTCTCCAAGTCATTTCTTCTCATAACATACCCAAAAATTTTTTACTGTCTACGTCTAATGTCTCTAATCAGTTTACGATCTTCATTTGTTTCTTGAAGGACTTGGTCATTCGTTTTTCTGTCTGTCCATGGTATTCTCTGCATTTTCCTCAGAAACCACATTTCCACAGCCATCAGGTGTTTTTCAGCTTGACTGCTCATTGTCCACGCTTCACATCCATACAAAAGTATAGGTTCTATGTAGCACTTCAACACTCTTTTTCTTGTTTCAGTTGATATCCTTTTATTCATCAGTATGTTTTTCATTTTGCAAAAGGCTACCTTCGCAATGGCAATTCTTGTTCTAATCTCTTCAAGGTATCTCCCATAAGATGTTATGTCTGTTTTGGGATAACTGAACCGATTCACTTGCTTAAAAATATGCCCATTTACTCGTTTATCACATTGTGGTATTTCCTTCTTCCCAGTGACGACCGTAATCGGTGTCTTCTTAATATTCAGTTCTAACTCTAGTTGTTCACTGTGTGCAACAACCGCATCTACTAAATTTTGCAGGTCCTGTTCATTGTCTGCAATCAAGACTGTATCATCTGCATATCTAATGTTATTGATGTATCGTCCCCCAATGTTGATTCATCCCATATCTTCTATATTTCTGAAAATATTTTCACTGTACAGGGAAACAAGATCTGGAAACATTACACATCCCTGTCTCACACCTCTCTTAATAGGCTGATATTGACCTATTTCATTATCAATTCTGATGGCAGCTTGTTGTTTCCAATATATCACCACATACATAATACGCTTCAAGTCGTGAACAAGGGTTCTTTACTTGTGTAACTGACTGGAGAGTTGTGGCAAGTTGTAGCACACATGAACAGATCATTGATAACTGACTGGAGAGCTGTGGCAAGTTGTAACACACATGATCAGATCATTGATAACTGACTGGAGAGCTGTGGCAAGTTGTAACATACATGAACAGATCATTGATAACTGACTGGAGAGCTGTGGCAAGTTGTAACACACATGATCAGATCATTGATAACTGACTGGAGAGCTGTGGCAAGTTGTAACACACATGATCAGATCATTGATAACTGACTGGAGAGCTGTGGCAAGTTGTAACACACATGATCAGATCATTTATAACTGACTGGAGAGCTGTGGCAAGTTGTAACACACATGAACAGATCATTGATAACTGACTGGAGAGCTGCGGCAAGTTGTAGCACACATGAACAGATCATTGATAACTGACTGAAGAGCTGCGGCAAGTTGTAGCACACATGATCAGATCATTGATAACTGACTGGAGAGCTGTGGCAAGTTGTAGCACACATGATCAGATCATTGATAACTGGCTGGAGAGCTGTGGCAAGTTGTAACACACATGATCAGATCATTGATAACTGGCTGGAGAGCTGTGGCAAGTTGTAGCACACATGATCAGATCATTGATAACTGACTGGACAGCTGTGGCACGTAGTCATTGAAAACTACCTTTCTACCTCTTCATCGCTCACCTTCAGACGTCAATATGAATTAATCCAAAGAGAGCTGCAGTCAGCATACGCTTGCTGATATCTCCATTAAGTGTGTCCTCGAGTAGAGCAGGTCTAGACCAAAATGCTTGTCTCTGTTCTGTCGGACACTGTTACAGAAAAATGTTTAGCTGTCACTTTACCAGTTTCACGGTTACATTCATCAGTATTTCCTATCTTTAGTTTATAAAACATGTACTTCAGCCTGCTGTGTCCTGTTTGAGGTCTGAAGAGTAATGCTTGTTCTCTTCGGTTGCGTTGATAATATGTATCATCATAACAATCATTACACTTTCTTGCCACTGTCTGTCTGCATGTCTGTCTGTGTGCGTGTGTGTGTGTGTGTGCATGTACGTATGTATGCATGTATGTATGTCTTTTTGTATGTGACGAATAAATACTTACGGATATTTTCATAAACGTGCATAAAAGAGAATTGAACATCCTTTATCTATATTACATAGTGAATAATTGAATGAATGAATGAATGAATGAATGAATGAATGAATGAATTGATGTCTGTTAGTAGGGCTTCCGTGGAATATATCCTTTGCAACGTTTACTGCCACCGCTAGTGTATATCTTTAGAGTTTTGTGAAGACTATGGATACATAGAGGCTGCCTTGACCAAGCAGTCACTACAACAATTTAAACAAACCAGTCCTCACATAACCCCAGCAAGTCAGCAAGCTGTGTGCCAGGGATGAGTTCCCTCGCAGCCCTTGCGGAGTAAAGTAGAGGGCGATAACCTGCAGAGAATTTCGCAACAAATGAAGCCCTTGATACTCATTAGTGAGTGTTCAGGGCCCACGGAAGAGTTGTACATAATGTGACGCTTGTCGATCCACTTGTAAAGTGCAGATCTAGTGACACATGCCATTAACTTTTCAAGGATGGAAAGCCAATATTTGCGATCGATATTATCAAGTGTTCGTGACGGGAAGCTAGTATTCTTTGGTCGGTTAACTTTTATCACATTTTTGTGTGTCTCTTGTGTTGTTTACTAAATTATCCCGGTGTGTCCCTAGGTTATTGGGGCCTCTAGAGAGAAGCAAATAATAGTAACACTGTACATCTCCCGAGTATGTCGTAAAAGGCGACAAAAGAGGGTTGATCTCAGACTGGCTATCCGACACCCTAGAAAACTCTAACAACATTCAACCAACCACGAATTGGACTACAATGGGTTTGGCTGTTTCACAATCCCGACATACCGGAAGTCAGGCCCAGGCGATTCGGGAGCAGATCGCTTTGCATTGATTTTCAAAATGGTATGAGCGCCCATCGTTCAGAAAACAAAGGCACCCTTCTCCTTACTCTTTTCCTTCTCTTTTTCTGCTTCTTTTTCTTGTGATAGTCCATGCAGCGTGACGCTGATGTTTATATCTGTCAACAACCGCCTGGCTCGTGGACTGCCAATTATTGCTGATACTCATGTTTCTCTATGCCATCATGCCAACACCTTCTCTCAAGGGCTCGTCACTCGTAGCTCTCCTCCAGTTATCCTCTTCTCGTGACATATCCACAGAATGTGTGTGGACTGTCTTCTTCCGATGAGAGGAACTATTTCTGTTTGTGAGTTCACTTATTGTAAGATTTCTTCATTACTCTTTCTAACCATCTACGGTGTTCTCGTCATTCTTCTACAAACTCATGTTTCCACAACTTCTAAACAATTCCTCACTTGTCTACTAACTGTCCACGATTCACTTCCGTACATCTGGATTAGATGAATAAAGCTCTTTAGAATGTTTTTCCTGATCTCGATTAAATTGCAGGAAATATTCTTCATTTTGATTTTGTGAAATGCTGTTTTTGTGTGTGCTATTCTATATTTAATGCACTTCATACATCTTCCATGTGACGCTATTAAAGTAACCAAATCCTTGAATACACTAACTTGTTTCAGACTTGTACCTTTCACTTTGATGTTGTATTTGGCAAACTACTGAACGTAGAATTACCTAGAAAAACACAGAGCCAATAAATGTTGAGGTTGATTTAAACGTCCTATGAAGGACATGAAACTAACTTGTATGGCTCAACTACCACTGCCTCTTTTGGAGATAGCAAGTTAAACCTTCCCAAAATGCTCTAACTTGTTTTCTCTCTTGTCTGCCCATCTACTCTGTGTCACTCCGCGTCCATTTAAGTTCATTCGTTTATTTCCTGCATTGTTTATTGACCAGTATATAACGTTAATACCAGGGACATTAAATTAATCTAAATTGACAGTAACTGTATATTGCCGGACGGTTCTTAAGTAAAGCGCGTGCATAGCAACCAGGCTGATCCAGCTGCACTAGTTATAGACTAGGCGCGAATCCCCCTGGGACGGTCTTGCAGACTTTAGCGGACGTCGAATGGAAATTACAAACCCTTAATGGATCGATAATCTTCCGAATATGCGCCGTTCAGAAACTGGGCGAAGTCTCTTGAGATGTAAAACTTGGAGGGTAATTATTATATGCCAGGAAAGAAAACGTAATGTTTGTTTTTTTCCCCCAGCATTTTTTTTTTTCTTTTTTTTATTTCGGTACGATTTCTAGGCATTTAGATGAATAAAGCATGCGAACAAGGTCAGTAATCAAATGTTTAACGGGCAGCTAAAGGAATAACAACAACAAAAACTAACGTTGTGAGTGAGGTCATGGAATGATATCTAGAGAAAGCAGAAAGTCTTGAGTGATCTAAAGAACAATCGAAATAGGACAAATTGGCGATGAATAAAGAGCTACAAATGCAGCCGAACAGAAATCCCCATCTGTAGCATACTAAAACACAGCAGACAAGGTTGCATACATTAAAATGGGTAAGGAAGGGAAAAGTCAGTGTGAGAGAGTGACATCCTGTGGCTGATTGGCCGTAGTGTCAATTTACTTGATGGCAAGTGGAACTAAGGGCCCCCTTTAAACATGAGACTATTTTAAAAATATTAATGGCCTTTTAGAAGGTTTTTCTCCTGGCAACCAATAGACCCAGTCCGCCCTTGACGACACGGGTATCCCGCAGTGAAACCGACAGACCGAAATGAAATACGAATGACCAGAAAACCCTTTCACCTTGGGGTTACGTGACGTGTCACCCACGAGGGCAGACTACTGCAACAACAACAAACACTTAAAACTGAAACTTGACTAACAACTTGACATAATCAATGTTTCTTCCGATGGCAAGTTGAAGTAGGAGACAGACTTTACACATTCTAATCGAAGAAGTGTAATTTTTCTTGTTTAAATAAAGGCGGGAAGTATATTATTCAATACTTAACGAAAACAATCACATCGCAATATACAGAATCTGCATTTTAATTGTTTTGTTTAAAGTAAATAATTAAATAATCTTATTTGGGTACTTTAATAACGACATATTTAGGTTGGGGGGGGGGGGGGGGTATTAAGGAAGTTAAACGTAGAATAGACCTAGTAAAGGGAGCATTTCACAAGATGGAGAATATTCTCAATATTTGTCAATCTAGGTGAGAAAAAGAGTTCTAATGAGCTATATTTAGCCGGTTCTGATGTACAGAAGCGAATAATGAGCAATTGTTAGACAAGTGAGGAATTATGTGGAGATTATAGAATAATAAAGAGATCACCGTGGATGGATAGAAATAACATTGAAGATATCTTGAAAGAAGTTAACTCACTGATAGATCTGATTACTCGCATTGGAAGAAGTCAGTCCACGTACTTTTGGGATATCGTGAAAAGAGGAACGCTGGAGTATATCATCACAACGGGACGGTTAGAGGGGAAGAGACGCAAGCAAGACCTTGAGAGAAAATGCTCACATAATGATATAAAGGAACATCAGTATTAGAAATGTGGCAAAGCTGCTACAGATCTTTAATAATACATGGACCTTAGGCAGTGTTCCACAAGTCTGGAGAGAAGCAATCATGATACCCCTCCTAAAATCTGGGAAAGACAGTTCCATTGCCTCCAGCTACAGACCCATTAGCCTCACCAGCTGTCTCTGCAAAACAATGGAACGCGTCATCAATCACAGACTACAGTGGTACATTGAAAGTGAAAACATCCTTGTGCCACAACAGGCTGGCTTTAGGCAGTGCTACTCTACGGAAGATCAGACAACCTACCTCTCTCAAGAAGTTGAGGATGCATTCCAAGAGAAGAAGCTGGTACTTGCGGCTTGGATAGATCTGAAGAAAGCCTTTGACAAAGTCTGGAAAGAAGGTCTGATGAAGAAACTGAGAAACTGTAAAGTCAATGGAAGAATGTACAAATGGGTAAAAGCATACTTGCACAACAGAAGAGCCCGAGTACAGATAGACGGTCTCAAGAGCAAGAAAGTACTACTGCGTCACGGTGTTCCCCAGGGCGGAGTCCTGTCCCCAACACTTTTTCTAATCTTCATCAATGATCTTGTTGCTAATCTACCCGATGGAATTAAAGCGGCAATGTACGCTGATGACCTGGTTTTGTGGAGCGCAAATGAACATGCATCAGTGGCCACCATATTGCTACAGAGAGCTGTAGATACATTTGTTGCATGGGCGGATAGATGGTGTATCAGCATAAACACTGACAAGTGCAGCACCACTCTATTTACCCTTTCTCCAAAACAAAAGGCAGGGAGCATTCAGATAAATGGAACACCCCTAAGAGAAGACAAGGAACCAACATACCTTGGTGTAACATTCGACGACAGGCTGACATGGAGAAAACACATCAAAAAAGCAGTAGCAAAAGCCAGAAGGAAAATTGCCATCCTGAGAAAGCTAACTGGAACCACTTGGGGAGCCAGTGGGAAAATACTTAGTCAAGTTTTTCAACAGAGCATACGACCACACTTGGAATACGGGTCAACTGCGTGGTGTTCAGCATCCAAAACTACATTGCAGGAGCTGGACAAGGTGCAAAATCAAGCTCTTAGAGTCATCACAGGAGGGATGAGATCAACCCCTATAGTAGCAATGGAGAAAATGGGGAGGACACAAGCTTTAAGAGAACGCAGAGATACAAAAACACTCATACAAGCAGAAAAGTTTCTCAGCTTGCCAGGCCACCCTATGAAGAACCGATTTGAAAACTTAGCTATGGGGCGGTTGAAAAGAAGTAGTTTCATCCACCAGGCCAAACAACTCTGCAGAGAAACCATCGATCTTCCCACAGTTGGTATCCCCCTGACAACCATTCCAGAGCGAACCCCGTGGAAAGATGAACATAGAATATCGCTACAAATCCAGTCAAAAGTGAGAGGAATATTGGACAAGGAAGAACAGAACAGTGTACAGCGCAGAACAGCCACTCTCAGCTTCCTTGATGACGAATACCCACAGGACCTATGGATCCGAGTTTATACAGATCGGTCAGCACAAAATGCTGTTCGAAATGGAGGAGCGGGAGTGTACATAGAATACCCAAATAATACTAGAGACACGGCCAGAATTCCAACAGGAAAGTACTGCCATAACTATGATGCTGAAATTGAGGCAATCAAGATAGCCACAGAGAAATTACAAAATACCAGCCATGATACACAACCTGTGGTGATATTGACAGATGCAAAATCCGTAATAGAGGCGCTCCTGTCTGGGAAATTGCCAGTTCTGAGGACACTACTTTCTGAACTTAGCAGTCAGCGTAAGATCACCATACAGTGGATACCATCCCACTGTGGAGTCCCCGGAAACGACAGAGCTGATCGATTGGCTAAGGAAGGAGCAAAAGAACAACCTGATGTGCCTATTACATACCACCAAAAGAAAAGAATGATCAAATCAGTCAGAAGGCCACCAAACCTTACTCAAGACTTCTACCACGTTATGGACAGACCAGAACAGGTCATTCTTCTGCGCCTCAGAACAGGACACAATAGATTACGCATCCACATGTATACAAAATTCAAGATTGGTGACTCAGCCATGTGCACATGTGGTTTGGCGTTGCAGACAGAAGAGCACATACTCCAGGATTGCCCAAACTACAACATATCCAGGCGAAACTTCTGGCCTAGAGAGACAACAGTGGAAGATAAACTCTATGGACCGCTGAATGAACTAAAAAAAGACTGTTGGATTCATACAAGAGACAACATTGCAGTTATAGGCTTATTTCAGGCGAACGAAAGAAGAAGAAGAAGAAATGACTGACAGCACACGAGACAGAAGGCTGTGGACAGATAAGAGCGCCAACGCCACACGGCGTGGACTTATAACAAGAAGAAATCTGCTCATGCCTAGAAGACTACAGCAGACAACGAAATTATAAAGAAAGACTGTTATACGTGAGAGGAGAAAGAGCGTTCAGCGTAGGATAAGCCACTGGAAGATGATGATGATAGAATCATCTTGATGTAGCAAATAACAGAGTCAAAACCCATGAACACAATCATTGCCAGACTGCAATTAAAAGTATCGATTGCCAGGAGACAGAGCTACTGAAAAGACATTAACATTTGTAACATACTATAAATATTATATAATGTTTTAGGGAAGGGTGGGAAGAAGGCTATTTCATCAGGGGCCCACATGGCCTACTTGTCATCAGGCAAGCTGGCATCCAGGCCACTGAACATGGGTTGTAAAAAGTGTAAACAGTGAGAGACAACACCAAACACTAGGATAAACATTGTAACAGACAGCAGCTTGCGGCTTTACAGTTGCTAAGTGAAAAACTAAACAACAAAATGGATAAATCAATAAATAAGTGTGCGAAGATGTTAGCGCCGAAAAAAGAAATAAACTAATTGTTTATTGAACATCAAACAGAGACGGCATTAGAGACAGGTACCAACTTACATAATTTGTATCATAAGTCTATGTCTGAGAGAGGGGTGGATACAGAAAGAAAGAGAGGGAAAGAAGGGAGGGAAAGGGGGAGCGAGAGGGAGGACGAGAGAGAGAGAGAGAGAGAGAGAGAAGACTATTACACGGTGCCCAACACAAATAGTGACCAGGCACCTAGACTAGACTTCTGCTACTGCGTCCGTCCGGAATGTTGTTTTGGACGCAACTGAATTGAGCCTGTTTACAGCAGAACTGCGATATTTTCACCTTTCGGCCAACACATCCAACTTCTTCACGCGAAGTTAACAGGGTTAACCTTCCCAAGTGTTTCGTAGAACGTTTGACTCTCACTGTTGTGTCATCTCCATCCCAGTCGGCTCATTTAGGACAGCTGAAGACATCCCAGTCAACCCTCAAGGGCAGGCAGGGTCATGGGCATTTCGCGGCATCGAAGGAGGCTTCCATAATTGCAGAGCAGATGCATAGCACTCTGGTACTGGGCTCACCCAAGGAATCTTCACTCTCTGCACATGGCTGCTTAGCCTCACTTCCGCATATAGGGCATACCGTTCACCATAGGCTATTCCTCTGGAAACCAGAAGGATGTAGTCTGCAGGTGACATCCACACATGAGCTTTCGATTCGAACTTCTACGTTATGGAATTTCTAGCCAAGCTATATTCCATTATGTGCCAATGTAATCCCTTTTCCACCTGTGATGACGCCCACACAATGGGCTTTCGATTCGGACTTTCCATGTATTGGATTTACTAGCCAAGCAATATTCCATTTCGTGACACTTTTTGTCACCGACATACCTGTGGCATGAAATATGACAGGCTAGGAACTCCTTCTTCTTACACCTTTAGATGTCAACCTGAATATAGTTTAAGAAAGCAGTGGTCAACTTAAGCTTGTTGACATCTCCATAGAGCGTGTCCTCAAAAGGAGCAGATGTATGCCACACTATTTTTCTCTGTTCTGTTATACTGGACATTCCTGCAGCAAATGTATAGCGGGCTTTTTACCAATTCCACAATTACATTCATCAGTATCTCCTATCTTTAGTTTATTGAACACGTGGTATTTCAGCCTGTTATGTGCGTTTGCGGAATCTGAAGATTGCTACTTGTTCACTTCGGTCGAGTTTGTCTCGTAGAATGCATCATCTTTCTGGTGGCCTGGCTGCTATAATTCCTAATTCAAAACAATGTTTTCCCGTAGTGAATTTGAATAACGAAGACACAAACAATAGATTGCACGATTTATTGCCTGGCATATTTCGCTGCATCTCGTCAGGTACATACTGCAGAAATCACACAACTTACGTGAATTAACTAGATAAATCCTTCAAGTTGAAATATACACATATTCGCACAGTAATGTCAATTATCTACCACGGTAATTTTAAGCTGACTAACATGTCTTTCTGTTTACACAATTCTGGCTTGCGTTGATTGATCATAATTGCTTCTGCAAATTTTAACAAGCGAGTATTTTGTGTTCTAAACAACATGCGAAATGCAGTGTCTCTGGACACAACGTGGCCACTGGCGACAATGTACCTGCCGATTGAAGACGCCGGGAGCTTCCGGTGTGTCGACTCCTCGCGGCTAGCATCTCCTGTGTGTTGTATCTTGTTGACCCATTGAGGCCAAATTGACGGAGTGGCCATGGGGAGTCCTCTTGGTCCTATTCTAGCGGACATCTTCATGGCACACTTAGAAGAAAAGAGATCCTCAGACATCAACAACTTGGCCTTTTACCGGCGTTATGTGGACGATATACTAATTATCACCACAGACGAGCTACAAGCAACATCGTTTCAGGCCACAATGAACAAGACGCATAAAAACATCTCTCTATCTATGGAACACGAACACAACGAAGCGTTACCATTCCTAGATATTCTAATGAGACGTAGAGCAGACGGCACAATTCAAAGATCGGTGTATCGCAAAGAAACATGGACTGGCCAATACCTAAATTTTCAGAGCTTCACACCTGTCCAGTACAAACGGGGCTTAGTACGGACCTTGTTTGACCGTGCTAGAAAGATATGCACCCAGGACACACTGACAGAGGAATTTGAAACTCTGAAGAATGTCTTAAACCTGAATGGGTACTCCACAGGATTTATAAAGCGCCATTGCCAACAGCCCAAGCCCAAAGCAGACGTAACTACAGTCCCTAAACTCAAGGTATTCATCCAGCTAACCTTTCGAGGGGATGACGTAATGCAACGTCTACAAGACCGGCTTACTACAGCAGTAGGTCGAACATTCTGTGCGGCAACTCCAGTCATTAGATGTAAAACCGTACCCATTCCTACACCAACAGTCAAAGAGCCTGTTCCTCTGTACGCCACAAACAATTGTATTTACCAATTCACATGTAGATGCCAGGCCGTTTACATTGGTCGAACGGAGAGACAGCTTAACAAACGGGTGTCAGAACACATACCTCAATGGGTCAACAAGATACAACACACAGGAGATGCTAGCCGCGAGGAGTCGACACACCGGAAGCTCCCGGCGTCTTCAATCGGCAGGCACATTGTCGCCAGTGGCCACGTTGTGTCCAGAGACACTGCATTTCGCGTGTTGTTTAGAACACAAAATACTCGCTTGTTAAAATTTGCAGAAGCAATTATGATCTATCAACGCAAGCCAGAATTGTGTAAACAGAAAGACATGTTAGTCAGCTTAAAATTACCGTGGTAGATAAGTGACATTACTGTGCGAATATGTGTATATTTCAACTTGAAGGATTTATCTAGTTAATTTCACGTAAGTTGTGTGATTTCTGCAGTATGTACCTGACGAGATGCAGCGAAATATGCCAGGCAATAAATCGTGCAATCTATTGTTTGTGTCTTCGTTATTCAAATTCCTAATTGGTTCTATTAGTAAGTCGCATATCTTTTACAGGAAGTTGCAGTCAACACCAGGATTTTTTTTTTTCTGCTGTGATCTCTTGCAAGTTTACGTTCAGTAGTTTCTAAACGACCGGCACCAATACCATTTCGTAAAATACCAACGCAATGCGGTCTGCTGCCAGCTGCAGCTGTGTTTCGAACGCGAGCTGCGTCCGTATTCCCTTCACCACGTAGCCAGCATTGGTTCTATTAGTGCTTATAATAAACATCGTTGCATCATTATAGGTTATGTCTATGTCAAACTGAGGTTGGCATCCGCCCTCTTTTGTCAATCTGTCAGGCTCTTTCACTTCCAGGTATACTGCAATGTGATGGCATCCACTGTGTTTAGACTTTTTTGTTTTTAAATTTCTGACAGTCCATGGAGTGCTGCTCTTGGATCTGCTAGTTCTGTGCTGTTTTTGCTCTTCAGTATTGAGACAGCTGACTTTGCATATGTGAGGATATAGCTATGTCATTCTCTTTATTTTACTCCATCAAGAGCATTTCTGCTGCAGGTTTTAAAGCCTCTACATCTGCTTTGAATTTACTAGAGAATTTTCCAGTTGCCACGGACTGTTTTTTCGCTCCATTTGTTTTTTAGATTTAGAATTATTATTCCTCCTCCATTTTGTATTGGATTTGTTCTTTTATGGCTATTTTTCTTCTTTCCGTTTCATTCTGTGTGTTCTTTTTCTCAATACCTGGAATGTTTTATATCATCTCAGACAGTTGCTGCTGTTTCCAAGCTGGGAACTTGTGTGCACTGTAAATAGTTTTGACTGTTGATAAGTTAAGCATTGGATATGTTCTTAATCTTTCCTGTTGCAGTTTCTACAAAATTGCTACGCGTCAGTCTTCCTTTCCCGGGACGATTAACCCTTTTATACATGGGGTTGTCTGTCAATCTACATATTTTCTGCTTTTGCTGGGCTCTACAATCTCTTCTATCATACATTGAATGTAAACAAGTCATCTTTTCTAGTTCGTTAACGGGCGTTGACTTCAGGCTTCCAGTTATGATCCGCATTCCTTGATTGTGGACTATTTAGTTTATTAAAGATTGACTTACCTGCTGTTGCCCAAGCTGCGATGCCATATTCCAGTGCTGGCCTCATCCGTCCAGTATATAACTTTTTGAGAACTTTCTCATCTGCTCCCCACGTTGTACCAGCAAGCTTTTTCATGATTGCCATTCTTTGCCTTGCTCTTTTTCGATTTTTCTCAACCTGTGTCTTCCATGTCAGGCGACGATCAAAGGTGACTCCTAGATAGTTTGGATGTTCTTCATGGCGCAATATTGTTCCATTCAATAGCAGCTTAGGTTGCTGAGTTTTATTTGAGAGGGAGAACACTGTGCATGTTGTTTTCTCCTCACTTATCTTCACTGGCCATGATTCTGACCAGTCCTCTAGCGCTAATAAGGCTTGCTGTATTCTGCTGTTAGCTGTACTAATATATTCTTCAGATGTCCATATGGCTAGGTCATCTGCAAAGGAGGATGTGTGTACTCTGGCTGGAAAATTTTCTGTGATGTCATTTATATATGCTAGGAATAATGTTGGTGAAAGAACTCCTCCTTGGGGGACACCTTGCTCCAACAGCATCATTTTGCTGGTTTGTCCTTGTACATTTGTCCTGGCAGTTCTGTTCTCAAGGTAGTGGCTGATCCATTTATACATTTTCCCACAAACATGCATTTTTTGCAGTTTTACTTTCAGTCCTTCCGTCCATACTTTATCAAATGCTTTTTCTAAATCTATCCAGACCGCTAGTGTTTTTTTTTTCTCTTGGAAGGCATCCTCTATTTCCTGAGCTATATAGGTTACTAGCTTCGCCCAGGCCCTGGCGGGGATCTATCTATCTGTCTGTCTGTCTGACCCGGCCCGGCTTCACCCAGCTCCTGGTGGGGAGCATCTCATTTAATTCATATAAGTAGTCATATAAGCTCCCGTTTCCGACTATCTGTCTGTCTGACCCGGCCCAGCTTCACCCAGTCCCTGGTGGGGAGCATCTCATTTAATTCATATAAGTAGTCATATAAGCTCCCGTTCCCGACTATCTATCAATCTATCTATTTATCTGTCTGTCTGACCCGGCTTCGCCCAGCCCCTGATGGAGAGCATCTCATTTAATTCATGTAAGTAGTCATATAAGTTCCTGTTCCCGACTGTCTGTCTGATGACCCGGCCCGGCTGTCTGTCTATCTATCTATCTGTCTGCCTTCCTGCCTGCTTGCCCGTCTCTCCCACCCTCTCTATAGCCAGGGGACTTACCCTAAGATATAGCAATGATACTAAAAGTTATGTCCCTTTATATATTTTTTCTTTTGTTAAGTCATGTAATTTAAATATTAAATTTTAGTAAGTAAATTGCTGAATGTACACTAAAAAACTATGACAGTTGATTGCACGGGAATGAAAAGAAAACGTAGAAAATTTCATCTCAATCGGATGGACCGTTCGCAAACGCATAAAGAACGGACCCACATACATACATATATTGCGTTTTATAGATATAGATTTGATCTTCAGTGGATCTGTACTTTCTGAATCCTGCTTGGTGTGGTATTAAGAGTTGGTTTTCTTCCAGATGCCATTGATAATGCGTTCCATTAATTTTCCTACACAGCTAAGTAGACTGATAGGTCGATAGCCATTTGGTTCTTCAAGGTCTTTTCCTTTCTTTGGGACTGGTATTAGTATAGCTTCCTTCCATGCCTTTGGGACTATTCCTCTCTTCCAGCTTTAATTTAGGACTGCTAGTAGTTTCTTTTTTGCCTTAGTGCCTAGTCCTATTAGCATTTCATTTGTGATACCATCCTTTCCTGGTGATTTCTTCTTTTTTTAGGGTATCCATTGCCTGTTCCATTTCTTCCATTGTTAGATTTGCCATCATATATTCTGATGTTGTCTCTGTATTACTATGATGTATCTGTTTGTCATTGGTTGCTTTCTTCTGTTCGGTTGTAATATCAATGTGGTTTGCACTGGCATAGTGTTCCATTAGTGCATTTGATGCCTTTTTTCCTGTCAGCAAGGCATTTCCTTGTTTAATTGTTATTTGTTTGTTTCTAGGTCCCTCATTGTTCATGGCTTTCACTAGTTTCCATAGTTTGTTTCCATCCCTGTCAAAATTAAGGTTTTCTGTTTTTTCCTTCCAACAATTTCTTGTTGTTTGATTTACTGTTCTTTTATATTTTGCTGAGATGGCTTTGAAAGAGATGTTCACTTCAGTTGTTTGTTCTATACTGGACGGGTGAGGCCAGTACTGGAATATGGCATTGCAGCTTGGGCAACAGCAGCTAAGTCAAACTTTAACAAAATAAGTAGAGTCCAAAATCAAGGAATGCGAATCATAACTGGAAGCCTGAAGACAACGCCTATTAATGAATTAGAAAACATCACTTGTTTACAACCAATGCAGGATAGTAGAGATAGCAGAGCCCAGCAACAAGCTGAAAAATTTAGAAGATTGACAGACCACCCTAAAAAGTTTAGTGGTTTTGGAAAGGGAAGACTGAAGCGTAGCAACTTTGTAGAAACTGCAAAACGAAAGATTAGGGCAGATCCCATACTTAACATATCAACAGTCAAACCCATTTACAATGCAGACAAGTTATCAGCTTAGAGACAGCAGCAACTGCCTGAGATGATAGAAAACATTCCTGGTATTGAGAAAAAGAACACTCAGCATGAAACCGAAAGAAGAGAAATAACCCTAAACTACATAAAAGAACATTACCCAAGCAGCAATTGGACCCATGCATATACAGATGGATCAGCCAAAAATTCAGTAGAGAATGGAGGAGGAGGAATTCTTCTAAATTTAAAAAATGGAGTGAAAAAAACACATTCAGTGGCAACTGGAAAGTTTTCAAGTAACTTCAAAGCGGAGGTAGAGGCTCTGAAAACTGCAGCAGAAATGCTCTTGATGGAGGAAAATAAAGAGAAGCAAATAGCTATCTTTACAGATACAAAGTCAGCTGTCTCAATACTGAAGAACAATAACAGCACAGAAATAGCTGACCTAAGAGCAGCACTCCATGGTCTATGCCAGAAATACAAAAAAGTTGTAATACAGTGGATCCCATCACATTGCAGTATACCTGGAAATAAAGAGGCTGACAGACTGGCAAAAGAGGGCGGACGACTACCACAGCCTGACATAGACATAACCTATAATGAGGCAAAGAGGTTGATAAAAAGCACTTATAGAACCAAATGGGAATCAGAGCATCCAGGCCACCAGAAGGATGATGCATATTACAAACTCGACCGAAGAGAACAAGTAGCAATCTTCAGACTCCGCACAGGACATAACAGGCTGAAATACCACTTGTTCAACAAACTAAAGATAGGAGATACAGATGAATGTAATTGTGGAACTGGTAAAATCCCCTCTGCTGTGTGTCCACCGTGACGAGGTAGAGGGGCTTGTGCGTCCCAATGACCCCAAGAGCTATGCCGACGGTAGCACAGCTACTGGTAGGGCCACCCATGTCGGACAGGTCAAGGGAGAGGGACCAGACGAAGAGACACACAAACCTGCTGCCTTGTAGGTAGACTGGGGACAGTCAAAGGCTAGGGAAAGCATCCCGAATAAATGCTTGTCGAAATCGGATGTACTGAGCCACAGGCTTGACAAAGCAGTGCAACGTAACTTAATTCATGATGTCACAAATCAAAATTAATCGATATGGTGCTAATCCCGTGAAGTCCCATCAGGCGGCGATAGTGCCGGGCCCCCTGCCTCGAGGGGGTCCACCCATGACTACTGGTGGTCACCTTCCCCTGTGCTGTGGAGTCAAGGCACAGAGGAGTAGGTTAAGAGCTATTGACCAAATACCCCGGACACTCAACATACTACAGTGGAATGCCGAAGGATTTTACAAGAAGAAAGACTCCCTAACACAGCGTCTTCATAAAGATAGAATAGATGTGGCATGCATTCAAGAGACACACCTCAACGCCAATCACAAATTCTCAGTCAGAGGATATCAGGCCACACGTTTCGACCGCGAAGGACACAAAGGAGGAGTTCTAATACTTACACGAAATACAATACCTTGCAGCGAAGTATCTGTGATCTCTGACAACCAAACGGAAATTATAGGTGTTGATATAATGATAAAGGACGTGAAAATAAGAATCTACAATCTGTATAGCCCAGCAGATAAGGACCTTACACTCTCAAACATGAAAATAACTGACACAAACTGCATTATTGTCGGAGACTTTAATAGCCGTTCAGAAAGATGGGGATACCCAGATACTGACAAAAGAGGAGATGAATTGGAGGACTGGGAAATAGACTCAAATCTCCATCTACTCAACAAAGCGGATGACACACCGAGCTTCTACTCCAGAAGATGGCTTACCACTTCTACTCCAGACTTAGCTTTCTGCACAGGAGACATCCTCCACAAAATCGATCGCCATGTGCTGGACCAATTAGCAGGTAGTGACCACAGACCAATCAAGCTTGAAATGAATATGGAGTATGTTCCACAGGAGCAAAAGCCCTTGCCCCGCAGGAATTACAAACGAGCAGATTGGGACAGATTTGCCATACTAACAGACAAATATTGTGAAAACATAAATACACGATATGGCAACATAAAGCAAATGGTGGAAAGTCTAAACAGAGCGATAATACAGGCAGCCACGGAGTCCATTCCTAGAGGAGCGAGGAAAAATTACAAACCATACTGGACTGAAGAACTACAAAGTTTGGAGGACAAAGTTGAAGATGCCAGGAAGACAGCAGAGAGAGAACAAACAATTGAAGCGAACATCTCTCTCAAAGCCATCTCAGCAAAATATAAAAGAACAGTAAATCAAACAACAAGAGATTGTTGGAGGGAAAAAACAGAAAACCTGAATTTTGACAGGGATGGAAACAAACTATGGAAACTTGTGAAAGCCATGAACAATGAAGGACCTAGAAACAAACAAATAACAATTAAACAAGGAAATGTCTTGCTTACAGGAAAAAAGGCTGCAAATGCACTAATGGAACACTATGCAAATGCAAACCACATTGATATTACAACCGAACAGAAGAAAGCAATCAAAGACAAACAGATACATCATAGAAATACAGAGACAGCAGCAGAATATATGATGGCAAATCTAACAATGGAAGAAATGGAACAGGCAATGAATACCCTAAAAAAGAAGAAATCACCAGGAAAGGATGGAATCACAAATGAAATGCTAATAGGACTAGGCACCAAGGCAAAGAAGAAACTACTAGCAGTCCTAAATAACAGCTGGAAGAGAGGAATAGTCCCACAGGCATGGAAGGAAGCTATACTAATACCAGTCCCAAAGAAAGGAAAAGACCTGGAAGAACCAAATGGCTATCGACCTATCAGTCTACTTAGCTGTGTAGGAAAATTAATGGAACGCATTATCAATGGCAGGCTAACATGGCATCTGGAAGAAAACAAACTCTTAACACCACACCAAGCAGGATTCAGAAAGTACAGATCCACTGAAGATCAAATAACCTATATAGCTCAGGAAATAGAGGATGCCTTCCAAGAGAAAAAGCACACACTAGCAGTCTGGATAGATTTAGAAAAAGCATTTGATAAAGTATGGAAGGAAGGACTGAAAGTAAAACTGCAAAAAATGCATGTTTGTGGGAAAATGTACAAATGGATCAGCCACTACCTTGAGAACAGAACTGCCAGGACAAAAGTACAAGGACAAACCAGCAAAATGATGCTGTTGGAGCAAGGTGTCCCCCAAGGAGGAGTTCTTTCACCAACATTATTCCTAGCATATATAAATGACATCACAGAAAATTTTCCAGCCAGAGTACACACATCCTCCTTTGCAGATGACCTAGCCATATGGACATCTGAAGAATATATTAGTACAGCTAACAGCAGAATACAGCAAGCCTTATTAGCGCTAGAGGACTGGTCAAAATCATGGCTAGTGAAGATAAGTGAGGAGAAAACAACATGCACAGTGTTCTCCCTCTCAAATAAAACTCAGCAACCTAAGCTGGTATTGAATGGAAAAATATTGCGCCATGAAGAAAATCCAAACTATCTAGGAGTCACCTTTGATCGTCGCCTGACATGGAAGACACAGGTTGAGAAAAATCGAACAAAAGCAAGGCAGAGAATGGCAATCATGAAAAAGCTTGCTGGTACAACATGGGGAGCAGATGAGAAAGTTCTCAAGAAGTTATATACTGGACGGGTGAGGCCAGTACTGGAATATGGCATTGCAGCTTGGGCAACAGCAGCTAAGTCAAACTTTAACAAAATAAGTAGAGTCCAAAACCAAGGAATGCGAATCATAACTGGAAGCCTGAAGACAACGCCTATTAATGAACTAGAAAAGATCACTTGTTTACAACCAATGCAGGATAGAAGAGATAGCAGAGCCCAGCAACAAGCAGAAAAATTCAGAAGATTGACAGACCACCCTATGTACAACAGATTTAATGGTTTTGGAAAGGGAAGACTGAAGCGTACCAACTTTGTAGAAACTGCAAAACGAAGGATTAGGGCAGATCCTATACTTAACATATCAACAGTCAAGCCCATTTACAATGCACACAAGTTCCCAGCTTGGAGACAGCAGCAACTGCCTGAGATGATAGAAAACATTCCTGGTATTGAGAAAAAGAACACTCAGCATGAAACCGAAAGAAGAGAAATAACCCTAAACTACATAAAAGAACATTACCCAAGCAGGAATTGGACCCATGCATATACAGATGGATCAGCCAAAAATTCAATAGAGAATGGAGGAGGAGGAATTCTCCTAAATTTAAAAAATGGAGTGAAAAAAACACATTCAATGGCAACTGGAAAATTTTCAAGTAACTTCAAAGCGGAGGTAGAGGCTCTGAAAACTGCAGCAGAAATGCTCCTGATGGAGGAAAATAAAGAGAAGCAAATAGCTATCTTCACAGATGCAAAGTCAGCTGTCTCAATACTGAAGAGCAATAACAGCACAGAACTAGCTGACCTACGAGTAACACTCCATGGTCTATGCCAGAAATCCAAAAAAGTTGTAATACAGTGGATCCCATCACATTGCAGTATACCTGGAAACGAAGAGGCTGACAGACTGGCAAAAGAGGGCCGACGACTACCACAGCCTGACATAGACATAACCTATAATGAGGCAAAGAGGTTGATAAAAAGCACTTATAGAACCAAATGGGAATCAGAGCATCCAGGCCATCAGAAGGATGATGCATATTACAAACTCGACCGAAGAGAACAAGTAGCAATCTTCAGACTCCGCACAGGACATAACAGGCTGAAATACCACTTGTTCAATAAACTAAAGATAGGAGATACCGATGAATGTAATTGTAGAACTGGAAAAATGACAGCAAAACATTTGCTGCAGGATTGCCCAACGTATGCAGAACAGAGAAAGATATTTTGGCCCACACCTGCTTCATTTGAGGACAAGCTCTATGGAGATATCAACAAGCTCAAGTTGACCGCAGCTTACTTTAACTACATACAGGTTGACATTTAAAGGTGCATGAAGACCCAGAGGCATGAAATGGAATATTGCTTGGATAGCAAATCCATTATGTGGAAAGTCCGAATCAAAAGCCCATTGTGTGGGCTTCATAAAAGGTAGAAAAGTGTCCTAGTGGCATGAAATGGAATATTGCTTGGATAGCAAATCCATTACGTGGAAAGTCTGAATCAAAAGCCCACTGTGTGGGCTTCATAAAAGGTGGACAAGTGTCCTAGTGGCACGAAATGGAATATTGCTTGGATAGCAAATCCATTACATGGAAAGTCCGAATCGAAAGCTCACTGTGTGGATGTCATCTGCAGACTGCATACTTCTGGTTTCCGGAAGAACAGCCTATGGTGAACGGAAGGCCCAATATACGGAAGTGAGGCTAAGCAGCCATGTGCAGGACGTGACGATTCCTTGGGTGAGCCCAGTACCAGAGCGCTATGTATCGGCTCTGCAAGTATGGAAGCCTCCTTGGATGGCGGGGAATGCCCATGGTCTGCCCCTGCCTTCCCTTGAGGGCTGACCAGGATCTTTGGCTGTTCTATATGGGCCAGCTGGGATGGGGGATAACACCACAACAGTGAGAGTCAAACGTCCTAAGAAACCCCCGGGAAGGTTAACCCGGTCAACAAATGCCCGCAGAAGTCGGATGTGTCGGCCTAACGGCGCAAGAACGCAGCTCTGCTGTAAACAGGCACAACGTAGTCACATCCGAAAAAAAACTCCGGATGATCGCAGAAGAAGAAGAAGAAGAAGAAGAACTGGTAAAATGACAGCTAAACATTTGCTGCAAGAGTGCCCAATATATGCAGAACAGAGAAAGATATTTTGGCCCACACCTGCTTCATTCGAGGACAAGCTCTATGGAGATATCAACAAGCTCAAGTCGACTGCAGCTTACTTTAACTGTATTCAGGTTGACATTTAAATGTACATGAAGAAGTATTTAGACTGCCACACTTCATACCACAGGCATGTCGGTTACACAAGCCTCCCAGAGGCATGAAATTGAATATTGCTTGGATAGCAAATCCATTACGTGGAAAGTCCGAATCGAAAGCTCACTGTGTGGGCTTCATAAAAGGTGGAAAAAGTGTCCTAGTGGCACAAAATGGAATATTGCTTGGATAGCAAATCCATTACGTGGAAAGTCCGAATCGAAAGCTCACTGTGTGGATGTCATCTGCAAACAGCATTCTTCTGGCTTCTGGAAGAACAGCCTATGGTGGACGGAAGGCCTAATATACGGAAGTGAGGCTAAGCAGCCATGTGCAGGACGTGACGATTCCTTGGGTGAGCCCAGTACCAGAGCGCTGTGTGTTGGCACTGCAATTATGGAAGCCTCCTTGGATGGCGGGGAATGCCCATGGTCTGCCCCTGCCTTCCCTTGAGGGCCGACGAGGATGCCTTTGGCTGTTCTATATGGGCCAGCTGGGATGGGAGATAACACCACAACAGTGAGAGTCTAACGTCCTAAGAAATCCCCCGGGAAGGTTAACCCGGTCAACAAATGCCCGCAGAAATCGGATGTGTCGGCCTAACGGCGCAAGAACGCAGCTCTGCTGTAAACAGGCACAACGCATTCACGTCCGAAAAAAAAAACTCCGGATGAACGAAGAAGAAGAAGAAGTTGTTTGTTCTCTCTCTCTCTGCTGTCTTCCTGGCATCTTCAACTTTGTCCTCCAAAATTTTTAGTTCTTCAGTCCAGTATGGTTTGTAATTTTCCTCGCTCCTCTAGGAATAAACTCAGTGGCCGCCTGTATTATTGCTCTGACTTTCCACCATTTGCTTCATGTTGCCATATCGTGTATTTATGTTTTCACAATATTTGTCTGTTAGTATGGCAAATCTGTCCCAGTCTGCTCGTTTGTAATTCCAGCGGGGCAAAGGCTTTTGCTCATGTGGAACATACTCCATATTCATTACAAGCTTGATTGGTCTGTGGTCACTACCTGCTAATTGGTCAAGCACAAGGTGATCGATTTTGTGGAGGATGTCTCCTGTGCAGAAAGCTAAGTCTGGAGTAGAAGTGGTAAGCCATCTTCTGGAGTAGAAGCCCGGTGTGTCATCCGCTTTGTTGAGTAGATGGAGATTTGAGTCTATTTCCCAGTCCTCCAATTCATCTCCTCTTTTGTCAGTATCTGGGTATCCCCATCTTTCTGAACGGCTATTAAAGTCTCCGACAATAATGCAGTTCGTTTCACTTATTTTCATGTTTGAGAGTGTAAGGTCCTTATCTGCTGGGTTATACAGATTGTAAATTATTTTCACGTCCTTTATCATTATATCAACACC
The DNA here is from genome assembly GCA_963921405.1 of Cepaea hortensis. Taxonomy (NCBI): domain Eukaryota; kingdom Metazoa; phylum Mollusca; class Gastropoda; order Stylommatophora; family Helicidae; genus Cepaea; species Cepaea hortensis. Next base: position 42,491,696 of record OY992882.1, read on the forward strand.
TGGGACGCAGAGGTGTTTCCAAGGCACCAGGGCTGGGTTATATACTGGCCAAGACCTCTTGACGCGTCCTCGTCGAGTGTCCTGGGCAACAGGTCCCTTTGGGGTCCTGGCTAAGGTCAGTAGGATCGCCGATTCCTCCGAAGTCGGAGAGTGTCTGCCTGTACGGCGAGGAACCACCAGCCTGCACACCAATAAGCCAGACATGGGACAACGGATACTCACGCAAACCTCAAGTCCTGTATGACATCACACTGATGTTGGACAACAGGATGCCTTCATTCGACATACAGGACTTCGCGTTGGAGCTCAAGCCAACGAACACAAGCAAGCATATCAACACCTATAATTTCCGTTTGGTTGTCAGAGATCACAGATACTTCGCTGCAAGGTATTGTATTTCGTGTATTAGAACTCCTCCTTTGTGTCTTTCGCGGTCGAAACGTGTGGCCTGATACTCTGACTGAGAATTTGCGATTGGCGTTGAGGTGTGTCTCTTGAATGCATGCCACATCTATTCTATCTTTATGAAGACGCTGTGTTAGGGAGTCTTTCTTCTTGTAAACTCCTTCGGCATTCCACTGTAGTATGTTGAGTGTCCGGGGTATTTGGTCAATAGCTCTTAACCTACTCCTCTGTGCCTTGACTCCACAGCACAGAAGTTGACCACCAGTAGCCATGGGTGGACCCCCTCGAGGCAGGGGGCCCAGCACTATCACCGCCTGATGGGACTTCGCGGGATTAGCACCATAACGATTAATTTTAATTTGTGACATCATGGATCAAGTTACGTTGCACTGATTTGTCAAGCCTGTGGCTCAGTACATCCGATTTCGACAAGCATTTTTTTTTGGTGCTTTTCCTAGCCTTTGACTGTCCCCAGTCTACCTACAAGGCAGCAGGTTTGTGTGTCTCTTCGTCTGGTCCCTCTCCCTTGATCTGTCCGACCCTACCAGTAGCTGTGCTACAGTCGGCATAGCTCTTGGTGTCATTGGAACGCGCAAGCTCCTCTACCTCGTCACGGTGGACACACGGCAGAGGGGTAAGCGAGAAGTATGCAACCGACACAAGTGGAAAGAACATCAAGAGAAATGCAGTGCAGCAGTGTCCGGATGCCTTGTAAGAGTGATACAAAGAGCGACCGGCTTTCATTGTGGAAACACCCTCCTTGATTGACTGAACTTACATTGTTTTTGTTGACCGATATAGTCACCGACAAACTTAATTCCTGAAGAATTGTCCAGATGAAAAAGATAATGAAGTGTTAACATTGAGACACTAAATAAACATAAAAGAAAACAAACATCGTCGTGGGACCCCTGGGGTTATTTGAATAACATCAGAAATAATGTCACAAGTATGGATTAGCAAACATTAACATACAGAAGACACGGAAGTATACACTACACGATAGATTGCACAACAGAAAAAAATCAAAGGTAAAACATGTATATAATCTACCTGAACGGTTCCAAATGTTGCTGTTATGTACCTAGGGGCGAATTGTTGGGGTGAGCGCCCAATCTTGCATAAGTACCCCATGGCTCTTCAACAAATGTCCAACTCCTGGCCAAAAGGCCAACAGGACAAAAGGCGGCGGCGAGTCTCTGGCGTCGAAATCTACCCAGTACGCTCTAGATGTGTGCATGCGTGCGCACCTACACACCTGAACTCGAATAAGACCAGTCTGCTCTAGTAAATGAAAGGTGCTGAAGACGGAGGCAACCAGGCAGGATGCCACGCAATTACACCATAAAATATGTCTACTGATAAACGTTATGGTGCTCGCCCTGCCTTGGACCCCTAGGGAGGTGCAGTGCCAGACAATGTGCCTCGAAAGGGTCCAACCGTAACAACTGGAAGTACTTCTCGGGTGTCCTGAGGAGCCAGGGGACCTGAGAATGGAGCGTCTGGTCATACCAAACAAATACTAAAAATATTGCACTGAAAATCGGAGGGAGTAAGCAACAACAAAATATAGAACTAGAAAACATCTTAGACCAAGAAAAAGTAAGCGTATGTTGCTTGCAATAAACACCTCAATATAGCCTTCAAAATCAGTTTTACCGATCAGACCGAAAGGGTGGGATACTGTGAAAACATCCATGTGCCATAGCAGGCTGGCTTTAGGGCTACTTTACGGAAGATCAGACAACCTACCTCTCGAGATTGCATTCCAAGAGAAGAAGCTTGCGGCATGGTTGGGCCTGAAGAAAGCCTTTGACAAAGTCTGATGATAAAACTATAAAGTGAATGGAAGAATGTACAAATGGGTGAAAGCAACAAGAAGAGCCAGAGTACAGATGGCTACTGCGTCAGTCTTCGCTCCCCTCCCCCCACCTTTTTTCTAATCTCCAGAAAAGATCTACCGCATGGAAATATATCGGCAATGTATGCTGATGACCTGGTTCTATGGAGCACAAATGAACATGCATCAGTGGCCACCAGATGCTGCAAACAGCTGTAGATACATTTGTTGCATGGGCAAAAAGATGTGTTAGCATAAACACTGACAAGTGCAGCACCAGTTGATTTACCCTCTCCGAAACAAAAGGAGGGATCATCCAGATAAATGGAACACCCATATGAGAAGATTAAAAAAAACCAACATACCTTGGAGTAACATTTAATGACAGGCTGACTTGGAGAAACGTTTGAGACGTAAGATGGTGCATGATGGTGGAAATGACCACGTGTTCACATGCACCCACTGTGAACGGACATTTACAGCGCAAATTGGCCTTATCAGTCACACTCGCTACCGCCATAGTTAAAAGTTATTATGCCTTTTTAAAGCACAAACTATCGTCTGTCAAGACGGCAAGGTGCCAATGTATACATGGAGAAAGCACAACAAAGCAGTAGCAAAAGCCAGAAGGAAAATAGCCATCCTGAGAAAACTAAATGGAACCACATGAGGAGCCAGAGGGGAAGTACTCAGCAAAGTTTATCAACCTACGAAGAACATATTTGAAAACTTGGTTATGGGGAGGTCGAAAAAAGTTTTGTCCACCACTCTCCAGTAAATCACTGACCTCCCACAGTTGGTATCCCCATGAAAACTATTCCAGAGGGAACTCCATGGACAGATGAACAAGACTACAAATGTGAGAGGAATATTTGACAAGGAATGCCAGAACAGTGTACAGCTCAGAACAGCCACCCTCAGCTTCCTTGATGAAGAATACTCACAGTACCTCTGGATCTGAGTCTATAGAGATGGGTCAGCACAAAATGGAGCGGGAGTACATAGAATACCAAAATAATACTAGGGACATGGCCAGAGTACCAGCAGGAAAGCACTGCCATAACAGTAGTATAGTATTCGATTCACAACAGCTGTTAAGCGGTGCATGGGGGACAGGAAAAGTCTCTTAAGTAGGGAGACAGGGTTGTAAAAAAAGTGAGTAGTGGTGTGTTGTTATATTTTGAACCATTAGCACATTGACAGTGTACATTAGTAGAATAGAAGGAATAGTTGCAGTGGTGATAGAAGGGTGTGTATTAAATATGTCTTAGTTATAATGTAACCAATGTAAAACAGTATACAAAACAGGAGCAACAAATCCGCCTTGAGTTATATTTTTATTATGACCAATAAAACAATCAGGGTCAAGTAACGCCATTCTCCTGGCGTAGGGATAGAGTCTGGTGAGGTGATCAGGGGGTGTGGTAATAATGTGTCTGCGCAGTGTAGGATTGGAGAAGTCTGGTGTGGAGGGACACGTATGGGCCATCTGGGTTGCCTGCTCCTCAAAACAACTGATGCAATAGTTAGCGATGTTGAGCTACAGCTGGAAGATGGCGGCATCATTATTGGTGCCAGGGTTCATGGTCTGTAACAATCAGAAATATATAGATATGAGAAATAGACATATATATCAATCACTTTAACCACCACCATAGTGTTAATCACATCCTCCTCTATAATTTAAGTGGTCATTCGACCACCTTTTGACTACTGCTTGACTATGTCATCGCCCACTTTTATCCACCACCATATCACTACAAGTACCGTACCCTCTCCTACAATTTAAGTGGACACTCTACACCACTGTTTCACTACACCAATAGTTGTTGCCCTAACAGTAGTAACGGGTGCCCTCATCAGACTCACTACCCATACACAAGGACCCTATGGAACCAATACAGCACGGGACCCTAAACCTCCTCCATTACTATTACTACTGTTGCTACAACTACTATCACTACCGCAACTATTACTACTAATGTACACTGCCAATGTGCTAACACTTCAAAATATTTTAAAACACCAATCCTCTCATCACATGACTTTACCCACCACTGATGCACTCCTTGTCTTTATGAACTGACCACCGTCACTTCACACCTGCCCGAGATTTTCCCACACTTCGCCAACTGCCAAAAAAAAAAACTTCCTGGTGCCACCTTTGGGACACACCGCCTCCTCCGTCCTAGAATAGGGCTCGCCATCGATATACTATACTACTCATAACAATGCTGCTGAACTTGACGCAATCAAGATAGCAACAGAGAAATTACTACCAGTACACAACATGTGGTGCTACTGACAGGTGCAAAATCAGTACTGGAGTACATTCTGAACTTAGCAGTCAGCATAAGGTCACCATATAGGAATCTTACATACATCTCACTGTGGAATACCCGGAAACGACAGAGCTTATTGATTGGCTAAGGAAGAAGCAAAAGAAGAACAGTCTGATGTGCCCGTTACATACCACCAAAAGAAAAGAATGATCAAATCGGTCAGAAAACGACCAAATCCTGCTCAAGATGACTACCATGTTATGGACAGTCTGAACAAGTAATTATTCTGCACCTCAGAACAGGACACAGATTACGCAACCACATGCATACAAAATCCACAAATGTGTCCACATGCAATCCTACATGGATTGGTGTAGCAGGCAGCAGAGCATATACTCCAAGACCGCCCAAAATACAACATATCTAGGCAAACCTTCTGGCCTAGAGAGACGACTGGAAGATAATGGACCGCTGAGTGAACTAAACAAGAGTTAAATTCACACAATAGACATTGCATTTATAGACATATTTCAAATGAACGAAAGAAGATACTCTATGCTACCAATGCCAAACATGGACGATGATAGAAAAAGAGAAATTACAACGTAAATGAGAGAAAATCAGAATTGAAGAAACAAGGACTAAAGTGGTGGTTATGGCAGTGTTAGATTTAATTAGAAAACAGAAAGTTAAATGGTTTGGCAATGATGTAAGACCAAATGGAACCAGATTAAGAGGTTGACCATGTAAATGATGGACAGTGTCAATGAAGCCCATAAATGGGGACTCCCCGTGCTTATGCTTCACCTTGACACCGCAAGGTACATGAGGAACAAGATCAAAAGCACCGTGTTTAAAATTTATGTAAACAAAATTATAGATTTTGGCGCTTTCGGTGGGTCGCCCTGCGGAAAGAGACCGAGCCCTATGCGATAAAGATAAAACCAATGGGGACGACCCGTTGCCGCGAAGCTGGAACAGCGAGTAACTAATTAACTAACAAAATGATATCACTGAATGAGATGAACAGTTTTCTCTCAGTGCATTTAGGGTCACCAAAGAATTCTCTGACATATGCTTGTCTAGAAATCATCATCAAGAAAACATGTCCAACCATGTCTCTAACTATGATATACAAAATTGTTGACTTTCTACATTCCCTGTCAGTATTCAGTTAACCAGCGAGCTATTGTGCTAGCACAGTGGTTCTTAACTTTATTTTGCCCATTCCCCCCCCCCCCCACATTCGTATTTCCTCCCTATAAATTCCCATCCCCCAAACCTGCCACTACATAGTATATGTAAAAATGGAAGCTACCTTTAATAACACATACTAGAACAAATTTAGACGTCTACATAAAATGTGATTTGTGGGTCTACTTACATTATAAGACGAATATCAGAAGAACAAGGAGTATAGAACCGTAAATTATGGAGAAATTATGGGGAAAAATAATATCAAGTAACCAGTTCCTGTATTAACGCGACCTTGAAATAATCTTCATTACACACGTTCTAAAAATATGGTATGGGGGGGAATGACGTCCTAAAAATATGGTAGAGGGGGGCACGGGCCATGTGTGTGTGAAAATACAAGTACCTTTGAAGTCGGAGTGGGTTAGCCAAGTGGTGATTGACACTGGTAAAAGGGAAAGCTTATCCACATTCTAAATCAGACCAGTGCGCTAGAAGTAATACATGTATAGACTAGACTACACACTTGAGTTCAAAGAGTGGCGAAGACACAAAAATGACCAAATTCCTCAAATCAATTAATTCCAATGTTCTTTTAGAAATGTTTAATCCCTTTAGTAATATATGCATACACTCATGCGTACAAAGGCATAATATAATAAAAATTAGGAACATGATCTAGTTACACAACTATCATTTCTCTCAAGAAAATATAACCAAACAAATGTACAAAGTGAATATTCAATTTAACTTGTTTACTATGATTATCTCATGCAACAATGTAAGGAGAATTGTCCCTTCATGCAGACAGCAACTGTATATGTAAGAAGACCAAGAGCAAGTCTTCAGATACAGAAGCAAATGCAGTCTACAACAAAGAGGTACAATAATGTTGCATGCCAATGACTCAAGCACACTCCATGAACAGCCGGTAAGGTTGTTTGGGTGATGGGTGAATACATGGGCCAGAGCAGGACCCACGGACACCACTAACACACCCGGATGTGTGGATCTAAGGCAGCATGCCAGCTCAACATTAGAAGCATTTAAATCAATCAACAGACATTTTTACTTAGCAGAAGCAATGAAAATATCTTACCATTGCCGGTAGATATTTTATAAATCTACTAAATTTTGGGGGAAAGAGACTTGAGGTCACGCACTGAAAAGGCCTGCGGAATAATGAAATAAATCTAAATGTGCCTTAGAAAATAATGTCACTATAGCAGTCAACTACAATGAGGCAGGAGAACATGTTTCTCTCAGTTGTTTGTATGTCATCAAAAAGCTCAGACACGTGCTTGTAAGCATCATAGAGAAACAATGTATATGTAATCACCTGACCAAAAAAATCCTTACAATCCCATCACAAATTGTTTTATAAGAAAAAGGCCTCTTTTTCAAAGTTTATATAAGTTTACAAACAGATAAGGACATTTTACTGGGTACGCACTCAATGTGGCAACTTTAATGCGTACTTTTGACACTTTTTAATGAGTACTTACTTGACACTTTATGTGCCTATAATAAAGCTATCATTAACACTAGAACACATACGTTCAAACCACAGGTAATGTAGAGCTAACTAATTTAGGATTTATTAACCATTGGAAATATAACAGATATGACACACATATTGCAAACAAAAATATGAACAGCTGTCAGGGAATACCATCATTGTCTTAAAGATCTGCAGTATGAGAGAGATCCAATAACAATCAGTGACAGGCAATCACCAGAACAGGACGTTGAAGACCAGGCTTGCAATCTATGCTGTAGTGTAGACTACTGGCACTTAATTCCTAGCGAAACAGTGCTTTAGTGTCTTGTAATGGATCAGCAATTACTTGTCACACAGAAAACATGTATCCTTTTTAACAGTCCACATATCACAGTGGGTAGCACTTGCTCACCAGCCAGGTGTTTAATTTGTCTTTCGATATGTTCAAAGACTGGTTCTTTTCCTACATGCTCCCTTATATACAAATGCCAGTCACTATAGTCAAAAAGTAAATATGTGGCTGTCTGAAATTAACAATGAGGGATAACAAATTGTCAGAGACTGAGCGAGTTAACATGATAAATGTTAACACATACATATAATTTGCTCTATGTTACTGTTGCAGTCTTTGACTTGACCAACTCACCAGTGAAATGAGTAGTAGTTCTCAGACTGCATCATGTGTGCACAATACTACGTTTAAATACATATGATTAAATGTTACAGAAACAATAAATATTAAAAATTAAAATATACACTTCCACTATAAAGTTTATAAACAAAAAAGCAATACCTTTGTTTCAGAGAATCATTCCCACGCAAGTGCCTCCATTTGTTCTACCCTTTCTCCTACACAAACCAAAGATATAAAGAGAATGCATTTTTTTAAATGAGTAATGATATAACAATAACAAAAAAATAACTTGTTTATATTTACAACAGATTATACTATAAAATAATGACCTGGAGGTTTTTTAGTTTCAATATAAATTCAGTGTACAGTTCCAACATATGCACGCCATGGTTAATCATCAAGGAACTGCCCATAAGTATATATTTATTAGAAAATTCAACTAAATTATCAATATATCCTATAAAATAAAACACTAGTGTAGTCACCTAAATTGAGGCATAAGAACATTTGTTTTTGTTGTTTTATGTCACCCTCATCTCATCATACAATAGATTTTACAAACCGATCTGGCATATTTGCACTCAGTATTAAATTCACAAAGTGTTTTTTTTTAATAAAACCAAACATGGGATTTTGTTTAGGGAGAGTTTATTCTTGGTTGCGAGTAAACAAAGTCTCTATTCGCAGCCTAGAGTAGATACAAAGCTGTAGGAAATCCTTAAACAATATGGAATGAGTACACATCTAACAAACCAATGTAGAAGCTTATACAATTAAGCAGCCTTGTGCAGGGAATGCCCAAGTCTGCTAATTATGTTTGTTTCAGAAGGTACAGTTAGTTGGATATCTTTTACAGGACATCAAAATCAACCACTGCATTTATTCCAGTTGTTGCCTTCCACTTATGCTGTTATGCGTCGTGGAGATGGTTAATTGAAGCTCCAGCACCTGTGACTAACGCCTTTCGGAAAGGCTTTTCTCCAGTTTCCTACCGGATAAGTAATTACTATCAGTTACCAGTAAGTTAGCTAATTTTGTCAAAATGCCGAATAACTATCTTTTACATAGTTATCTTGTCGCTTTCACTTAATTTCTGAAAAATGGAAGAAAATCTGGGAATCCAACCAAGGTAACCACAGTTACAAGCGGAGATACTCACGACTAAGCTATTGGGGGCCATGATGAAAGTTTAACACAAATGTATAATATAGTCAAACATGTCCCGATGACGCCAGGTATGTCACGTAATTAGCCTTTGGTTGCGAATAGAGACTTCCGTTTATTCGCCAGTTCTTAATAATATAAAAATCCAGAATATACTGTGTATGTTTGTGGTATAAAGTTGAACTTTTCAAATAAATGTGATAATGCATGAAAGAAAACAGATGTCAGAGACAGCATGAGTTGCTTAACATGTCAAATGTTAGTCAACACACGCACTTTGCTCAGTTATACTGTTGCAGTCTTTGACATGACAACTCACCAGTAAGATGAGTAGTTGTTCTCAGACTGCACTAACGGGAGTGCTAATACATTATACTATGCTAATGCAGTATATAAACTGAGGCTGGTAACAGTCAAGCATTGTGATCCGAAGAGGACTACAGACCTCAAGATTGTGTCTGCTAACTGGGTCTACATGACTCGTAGTGGTGAGACTATTAGACCAGTAGGCGGTGGTGAGTCTAATGCAAAAATGTTTAAATATTTACATGTTTTAGATGCATCTTCGGACTACCTGGTCAAGGTGTTATAAGTTTTTCCGTAATCCTGTATACTCTCGTGAGTGATGTGACGTGCGCAAGAATAGGTAGCGGCTCGCTCCATGTCTAACTTGCGGGGTATGTGAGGCGGTCACTCAGAAAGCAATGGCAAACTACTGAGGGTAATCTTGCCAAGAAATCAACAATCATGATGGAGGATATGCGAACAACAACAACAACAAAAGATGCATCTTATCAAGGCTTATAGTGTTTTACTCAATACACTTCCACCAGTAGTAATACCTTTCACACTTGGAGATTCAAAGAATCATCATATTCCCACATCATAAGTGTCCTCGTGTGCTCCACCCGTTACCTACACAAACCACCAAAGAAAGCACCATCATTAAAAAAAAATGTCATGACAACAATGGATTGTATATAAAAAGTTTGTGACTGATAAGCTACATAATTCGAATTACCACCATATCCAAGTATGAGTAGCAAAATAATATTGGCTCGTGAACAGTTTACAGCAAATTATAATATAACCACAGATCTCTGGGGGGTCTTTCAGTGCAAATAAGTCAACATACAGTTCTGACATATGCTTGTCATTGCTAATCATCATCAAGGAAGTCCAGAAATTATCACTTTTTACAATACAAAATTATCTAAATGTACCTTATAAAATATGTTAATGTAATCAAGTACAATGGAGAATGTGTTTCTCTCAGTTGTTTGTATGTCATCAGAAAGCTCAGACACGTGCTTGTAAGCATCACAGAGAAACAATTCAACCACTTTACCTGACAATAAGCCTCAACAACCTCACGCCATAAATGTTTACAAGGCTACATGTGTTTGTTTTCCCTTTTGTAGCTACTGGAAGTCAAGGAAATCAAGCACACTGTGGGATATGAGCTCCACGTCTGGCTTTCAGATTTTTTGGTGAAAAGCCAGGATGCTGTGTGCTGGGAGTTTACACGCAGGCTATTTAGCAGCCACAACATCAGCAATGGTACACATGCACTAATCGGAGCAATTTGTGTTTTTGTTTTTGGATCTCCAAAAGTATCTACAGGCCAGGGTTTACATGTTTAATTAGATTATATTTCCAAATTAGCCCGAATTATCTTTCCAAATTATCCTGAATCATTAAATGTGCGTTAATATTCTTTTAACATTTATCATAATAGATTTTATGCAAATTGAAACTACATATTTACTAATTACTAAACTCGCTTACCATTTTCTTTATGAAACGCAAAAATTACACATGACATTGCGGTTTCTTCGCCCAGTTTGCTGTTTTATGTTTATAACAGATCATAATATAAAAAGAGATCTCTGGAGGGTCTTTCAGTGCAAATAAGAGATTCAACATAACAGTTCTGACATATGCTTGTCATTGCTAATCATCATCAAGGAATCCTCCAGAAATTATCAGTTTATTAGAATCGTTTTAACATTTGTTTTCTATTTCAAAGTATTTCTAGTTTTTGTTACACATGTATTTCCTAACAAATCAAGTCGCATGAATATATTAAAGCTATTATAAATATCAGAAACTTAAATGTTCTACCCACGCACAAACTACAGATAATGTGCAGCCAATTAATTGTGCTGGGTATTAGTTGGGCAATCCAAACTTAAAAAAGAAACATGAAAAACAATTCATATATTACACACACTAATCTATGCAGTGTTGCACACTGGCTACCATTAATACAAATTCTTAGCGTTGCAAACGCTGTAATTTCTAAAGAATCATTTAGATCAAGCAAATATAGCTGTATCCTGCTTAACATTCCAAGCAGTAATCGCTAGTAAGCTATTCTTTTGGCCTGGTGGCTATGTGTTCAAGACCAAACCATCAGATTTGTTGGTTTTACTGGTGCTATATACTACTTGCGTCGTGGTATTTAAATGTCACTATAAAAAGAACATGCAACACAATGTCTGTGGCAAGAAATACGTGACTTTAGCAGGATGCCCAGATCAACCTTTAGAGTGATTCTCCATGAAATTTTACATTCAGTAGTTTCCCATTACTTTGTGAAAGAGCTACTACAGCAGCTTAAGCATGGGCGAGATACAGCTGTGGAGAATGTTGACCTGTTTGTGACTAGAAGGTAAACTTAAATATAACATGCTGTAAGAAAGGGATAGATGTTAGAGACACGGGATAAATATTGTCAGAGACAGCACAAGTTGTTTAACAGAATTAATGTTACTCAACACATGTACTGTGCTCAATTATACTGTCGCAGTCTTTGACATGACAACTCACCAGTAAAATGAGTAGTTGTTCTCAGGCTGCATAACAAGTGCTGATGCAAAAGGTATATGGTTGTGGTGTACATTTTACTCAATACACATACTGTAAAGCTCTGCTCAATCCCTGACTTACCATAAACACTCAAGCTCCTTCCTGGCCAACACATGAATCAGTACAGTAGCAATACCGTTCAAGACAGTTTAAGGGAATCGTCACATTCCCACATCGTGTCTCCATCTGTTCTCCTACACAAACCACAACGATAAAGTTAAAAAAAATAAGCTTGTGTACAGACTTTATTGATGGTAAAGTATATTTTAAAATAATGAAAACTGAACTATAACAAGTGATAATCTCATAGATGAGTTAAAATTCACATCAACACTATATATAAGTAGGTGCAGTAAAACTGGTTGGTATTTATAACAATACAATAATATCTCTGGAGCGTCTTTCAGTGCAAATAAGAGATTCAACATACAGTTCTGACATATGCTTGTCATTGCTAATCATCATCAAGAATCCTCCAGAAATTATCAGTTTATATCAATACTCTTAATGTTTTCCATTACAACATGTATTTCCAGTTTGTTGCTCATGCATTTCCTAACAAATCAAGTCACATGAATATATTAAAGCTATCATAAATACCAGAACAGATTAACTTAAATGTTCTACCCACGCACAAACTACAGATAATGTGCAGCCAATTAATTGTGCTGGGTATTAGTTGGGCAATCCAAACTTAAAAAAGAAACATGAAAAACAATTTATATATTACATTTACTAATCTATGCGGTGTTGCACACTGGCTACCATTAATACAAATTCTTAGCGTTGCAAATGCTGTAATTTCTAAAGAATCATTTAGATCAAGCAATATAGCTGTATCCTGCTTAACATTCCAAGCTGCAATAGCTAGCATGTTGGTCTTTTGGCCTGGTGGGTATTTGTTCAAGACCAAATCTTTCAGATTTGCTATTTTTACTGGTGCTATACTATTCATGTTGTGGTATTTAAGTATCACTATAGAAAGAACTTGCAACACAGTGCCTGTGGCAAGAAAAACGTGACTTTAGCAGGATGCCCAGATCAACCTTTAGAGTGATTCTCCATGAAATTTTACATTCAGTAGTTTCCCATTGCTTTGTGAAAGAGCTACTACAGCAGCTTAAGCATGGGCGAGATAGAGCTGTGGAGAATGTTGACCTGTTTGTGACTAGAAGGTAAACTTAATTATAACATGCTGTAATAAAAGGATAGATATATATAGTCAGAGACAAAAAGGATAACAGATATTGTCAGAGACAGCACAAGTTGTGTAACAGAATTAATGTTACTCAACACATGTACTGTGCTCAATTATACTGTTGCAGTCTTTGACATGACAACTCACCAGTAAAATGAGTAGTTGTTCTCAGGCTGCATAACAAGTGCTAATGCAAAAAAATGTCTTAGGTGTATGATTGTGGTGTACATTTTACTCAATACACATACTGTAAAGCTCTGCTCAATCCCTGACTTACCATAAACACTCAGCTCCTTCCTGTCCAACACATGAATCAGCACAGTAGCAATACCGTTCAAGACAGTTTAAGAGAATCATCACACATTCTCACATCGTGTCTCCATGTGCCCCATCTTTTTTCCTACACAAACCACAAAAATACGTTAAAAAGAATAAGTTTGTGTACCGACTTTACTGATGGTAAACAGTATATTTTTTAAATTAATGAAAAATGATATGAACTATAACAAGTGATACATAGATGAGTCATAACATTCACATCATCACTATATAAGTAGTAAACTGGTTGGTATTTATAACAATACAATAATATCTCTGGAGCGTCTTTCAGTGCAAATAAGAGATTCAACATACAGTTCTGACATATGCTTGTCATTGCTAATCATCATCAAGAATCCTCCAGAAATTATCAGTTTATATATCAGTTTATATCAATACTCTTAATGTTTTCCATTACAACATGTATTTCCAGTTTGTTGCTCATGCATTTCCTAACAAATCAAGTCACATGAATATATTAAAGCTATCATAAATACCAGAACAGATTAACTTAAATGTTCTACCCACACAAACTACAGATAATGTGCAGCCAATTAATTGTGCAATGTAATGCACAATGGTTGGGCAATGCAAACTTAAAAAAGAAAAACGAAAAACAATTCATATATTACACACACTAATCTATGCAGTGCTGCACACTGGCTACCATTACTACAAATTCTTAGCGTTGCAAAAGCTGTAATTTCTAAAGAATCATTTAGATCAAGCAAATATAGCTGTATCCTGCTTAACATTCCAAGCGGTAATGGCTAGCACACTAGTCTTTTGGCCTGGTGGCTATGTGTTCAAGACCAAACCATCAGATTTGTTGTTTTTCTGGTGCTATATACTACTCGCATCATGGTATTTAAATGTCACTATAGGAAAAAAACATGCAACAAAATATATGTGGCAAGAAAAACGTGACTTTAGCAGTATGCCCAGATCAACCTTTAGAGTGATTCTCCATGAAATTTTACATTCAGTAGTTTCCCATTGCTTTGTGAAAGAACTACTACAGCAGCTTAAGCATGGGCGAGATACAGCTGTGGAGAATGTTGACCTGTTTGTGACTAGAAGGTAAACAAATTTAACACGCTGTAAGAAAGGGATAGATGTTAAGAGACAAGGGATAAATATTGTCAGAGACAGCACAAGTTGTTTAACAGAATTAATGTTACTCAACACATGTACTGTGCTCAATTATACTGTCGCAGTCTTTGACATGACAACTCACCAGTAAAATGAGTAGTTGTTCTCAGGCTGCATAACAAGTGCTAATGCAAATGTCTTAGGTGTATGGTTGTGGTGTATATTTTACTCAATACAATTATACTGAAGTTCTGCTCAATCCCTGACTTACCATAAGAACTCAGCTCCTTCCTGTCTCCAACACATGAATCAGTACAGTAGCAATACCATTCAAGACAGTTTTTGAGGGAATCATCACATTCCCACATCGTAAGTGTCTATCCATGTGTTCCATCTTTTGTCCTATACAAACCAAAAAGATAACGTAAAAAAGAATAAGCCTGTGTGCCGACTTTATTGATGGTAAACAGTATATTTTTTAATATAGTGAAAACTGAACTATAACAAGTGATAATCTCATAGATGAGTTAAAATTCACATCAACACTATATATAGTAAAACTGGTTGGTATTTATAACAATACAATATCTCTGGAGGGTCTTTCAGTGCAAATAAGAGATTCAACATATAGTTCTGACATATGCTTGTCATTGCTAATCATCATCAAGAATCCTCCAGAAATTAGTTTCATTCAGATAAATGTCATGTATGTTAGACTACATTAAAAGTTGTACATTTTCCCCCAAATTCAAACTAGTTACTTTTTGCTAAACATGTTTTGCAAATGTCAAAGCAGGTTAATCTGTAACTATAAGATATATGTTCAAACTATAATAAATGCCTTAACAGATCTTTGTGACAATATTCCTCAAAAAATACATGGCACAGATGTTTTATGGTTGCAGATATGGGCGGTCATGTTTTGCTACGTCAATCACCAGTGTCGTGGATCAGCTGTGTTTCTGTCTCGACTATGCCACATGGCCAAGTCATCCAGGTATTTACTTCTCGGTCTTCAACTTGTCTCTCCCCTTCGATCTTGCCAGTTGTCTCGGACTGCATAATACAATACTCAACATATGGTATAAAAGCCATGTTAGGCAAACATGGTAGTGTCATATTTGTCATCATGTCCTTGTATTCATGATTCTTCCATGCAATCAAATTGTTTCAGTTGTGATTAATTGATAATAAAGACTATTTTGGATAATTTGTCAGGTGCAGCCTCCAATAAGTGGGTTTTTATCAAATAAAGGAGGTCAGCATGGCCAAATGGATAATTGGTCGTTATACATCCAGTGTGCTGATGCTGTGTTCAACTCCTACACTGGTCAGTTGCACTAAAAATA
The DNA here is from genome assembly GCA_963921405.1 of Cepaea hortensis. Classification (NCBI taxonomy): domain Eukaryota; kingdom Metazoa; phylum Mollusca; class Gastropoda; order Stylommatophora; family Helicidae; genus Cepaea; species Cepaea hortensis. The sequence goes on from OY992882.1 coordinate 42,507,544, forward strand.
ATGCTTCTCGTCCTTGATTTGGGGGGGGGGGGGGGGGGTATGTGTGTGAAATTACAAGTGCCTTTGAAGTCAGAGTGGGTTAGTCAAATGGTGATTGACACTGGTAAAAGGGAAAGCTAATCCACATTCTAAATCAGTCCAGTGCGCTACAAGTAATACATGTATAGAGTAGACTACACTTGAGACAAAGAGTGGTGAAGACACAAAAATGACCTAATTCCTCAAATCAATCAATTCCAATAATGTTCTTTTAAAAATGTTTAATCCCTTCAGTAATATATGTATAATATCTGATGGGAGATGCCTTGAAGAGATTAGAACAAGAATCGCCATGGCGAAAGTAGCCTTTAGCAAGATGAAAAACATTCTGACCAATAAAAAGATGTCAATTGAAACGAGAAAAAGAGTGTTGAGGGGATACATAGAGCCTGTTCTTATGTATGGATGTGAAACTTGGACAATGAACAGTCAAGCTGAAAAGCATCTGATGGCTGCAGAAATGTGGTTTCTGAGGAGAATGCAAAGAATACCATGGACAGACAGAAAAACCAATGACCAAGTACTACAGGAGACAAATGAACAACGTAAACTGATTAGAGAAATTAGACGTAGACAGTCAAAATTTTTTGGACATGTTATGAGAAGAAATGGATTGGAGAACTTAGTGACAACTGGCAAGATTGAAGGGAACAGACCAAGAGGAAGACCGAGAGGAAAATACCTGGATGGCTTGGCCACATGGCATGGACGAGACAGGAACACTGAGCTGATCCACGACACTGGTGATCGAGTGAAATGGCGAGACATGACCGCCCACGCTTTCCGGCATGGCACATGATTGATTGAATATATGTATACACTCATGCAAACAAAGGCATGAGAATAAAAACTAGTAACATGATCTAGTTACACAACTATCATTTCTCTCAAGAAAGTATAACCCAAAAAAAATTTACAAAATGAATATTCAATTTGACTTGATTACTATTATTATCTCATGCAACAATGTAAGGAGAATTAGAATTGTCCCTTCATGCAGACAGCCACTGTATATGTAAGAAGACCAAGAGCAAGTCTTCAGATACAGAAGCAAATGCAGTCTACAACAAAGAGGTACAATAATGTTGCATGCCAATGACTCAAGCACACTCCATGAACAGCCAGTAAGGTTGTTTGGGTGATGGGTGAATACATGGACCAGAGCAGGACCCACGGACACCACTGACACACCCGGATGTGTGGATCTAAGGCAGCATGCGGATTACAACACGGCATATGCTAAAGATTTATGTCACTCACCATGATTAATGTCACATATATGAAACTTTTAATGAAACAAAAAAGTTAGCTAGCAATGTCTATGTGTGTGCAAACTAATGCTCTTCTTACTGCCATGAGTAATTCAATTATTTCACTTGTTAAGAGCCAGCTAAAATTATCCTACAAATTAGGTCAATAAGAAAGCTTCAGGAACATAAATCAGGAGAAAGAGCAAACTAGAAGTCGACATATCACGATTCGTTTTAAATTACTTAAAAGAAAATGTCTCTCTAGGCAATACTTGATTATCGTCAAATACAGGTTCTCTGCTACAAGCAAAATCTGGCTTATCCAGATGATTTACACATTACAACTTACATCTATGATCAAGACCGTCATGTGTTAAGTTGTCATGAATTCCACTTATTACAGTTGAAAAGTCTGCCATACATACATATGTGGGTTTTATCTGTAGAAGAAAACATGCATATGAATACAAAAACCAGGTTGTGTCATATGACAGGTTATATAGAAGATTATTAAAACAATGTTACAGAAAGGCAGTTTCTCCTCAGTAAATTGGTATGTGATGTCTACACAAATGTTAAGACACGTGCTTGTAAGCATCATTGAGAAACAAGTTCCATATACAGATCTTTAACAAACCGGGACACCAAAAAATTTCATTCTTTCCAGTTATGTTTGCACCTTTGTGATGTTCAGATATGTATGATCATCTGCTGTTAACATCTCAATGAACCATAGGCCCTCAACTGCAGCAGGTGTTCTTGATAATAATTTACAAGTTCTAGAACTCAGTCATGTGATGAGAAGAGAGGCATTGGAGAACACCGTGACAACTAGAAAGATCGAGAGGGAGGGGGGGAGGGGGGGACACGTAGAGCCAGACAAAGAGAAATGATGCTTGATGGATTGAGATGGTGGCATGGAGGAGGAATATCACCAGCAGAGATGATCCAGATAACCAAAGACAGATCTCTGGAGAGCCATGAATGCTGATGACTAGAACTAGATGAAATGATTGCACTTTTTTGAAATTACTAAAATACAATTAATGCTGACAAATGACACTACTGCAGTGATCTATGCAAATATTTCTAATAATTTTTCTTTATGGGGATGTTCCAAGACATCATGGACTACACTACAAGTGTTAACCACTAGCCTTGTAAAACTTCAGAGGTACTTGTAAAATAAAAGTCTCTAAAATTGTAAAATAAAAACTGCTACCTGACAAGGTGAAATAAATTTCAATTCAAGACTTAGGGGTGGGGGGGGGGGATATTTTTAAATGAAATTTGTGAATTGCTGAAAGTGTTTTGGCGTGCTCATTTATGAGTAGACAAAGGCAATGACATGCTATGACATATAACAGTGATACATTACTGTACTAAATTCTAAGCTAATGGCGCTGCAGTGACTCGGTGAATGATTTCTAACTAACTAATGAACCTCGTGCTGTGCTCCTCACTTTACAGATCTGCTATACAAAATTATGAACATGAGAAAATATTCAAAGGAATTTAAAAATAGCATTAACATTAAATTAATCAGCAGTCTTGTATATTTTAGCACCATATAAACTGATTTCTTCGATTACAAACCTCAAAAGTAGTTGGCTTCTAGCAAGCTGTCGACGCCAACCAACGACCAGACTTGTCGACCACGCTGTGCTGCCCAAGCGGAAATCTCGACATAACGGAACAGGAAGTGCTGAAATTCCCATATGGTTAGTCACATTCTTATATGGGTTAAAACATTATCATCTTTAAAGTTTTAACTTAAAGACAAGTACAATATGTCAAAATTGAAGATGCTAGGTCGTAAGAAATGGATAACTGAAGACATCTTTAAATTAACAGAAATAAGAACAAGAAAAAACAAATAATCATGAAGATATGTTTCAAATGAAAATTATGCAAATGAAGCATGGCTTGCGCAAGAAAATTGAAAAACTACCACCACCCGAAATATCAAATTAATGACACAAGAATGAATTACTTCACTAACAACTGAACACACACATTATTTATTAATGGATAGCCTGAAAGGCAAATTCAGAATGGACAAGGATCATGCTTTAAATATATGTACGTAAAAGACCCCTACAATGATTCACGTGAGAAACCGTATAATAATCCATATATTATAATAATATTAATAAAGGACCACAAATTCTGAAGATCGAAGTTTAGAATACTCTTTATATATGAAAACTGGCAAGACCCAGGTTATAGACAACATTACAAAAGAAATAGTCAGTATCTTAGAAAATTATAAAGACAAGACTGCTATAGTGCGTTCACACATGTTTGCCTTAATTCACGCTAATTTTAATTTTTTTTTTTAAATATCTGTTGCATCGTTATGAATTTTTCTTGATGTCTTATATTTACTCCCACCCAAGGAATTTCTTTGATAGATCCAAAGGTAACTGAAATTATGGAAAGCAACGAAATGTCTTTGATGTTGTTGAGAAAATGTATTGAATTCATGCTAACAAACTTCTTTTACAGTAATGCACGTCAATTCGGGTAATGAAGGCACATCCGTTCCATTATGTGACATGTTTCTGATAAGGAAATTCCCGTGTACCATGGAGAATATTCGTTATTGAACGCTGATGTCCGTTGCCCTAACGGAGAACTGTACACCCCATCTCTGACCCGTAAATTATATACCGCATATAAACAGACATTAAGGTCCGCTGAATCTCCAGAACAGATAATTATTTGTTGGTTGTACATAACAATACGATTATATACTAAATCTCATCATTTTCCTTCAGCTGGTTACTGAGTTATGGATTTTTATACGGGGGCAGACATTTGTGAACGCGTTATAGCACAATATGTGATACAGGCGATATACCTTCCGGGGTTTGTAAATCCCCGGGTGTGTTGTTTGCAATTCCGAAGAAACCAGGAGTCTTGAGATGTGATTAACATTGAACAATTAGCATAATGGGGCAATCACTTAGATTTTGCCAAGAATCATCATGCAAAGTGTAAAAATGCAACCGAAACAGGGGGAGAAAATGATGGTTTGTAGAAGGAAAAGATAAACAGATGCTGTGCATTTGCTAAAAACATTGATGGAGCATTTCTTGGAAGCAAACCAAGACTTACATATTTGCTTCGACATATCGACATAATTTTTTTTTGCGCTCGCTCGGTTTGAACTCAAGCGTAGTCCATAACACTATTTTTATAGAATTGATGGACTGAATTTTGCGTGTTGGTTAGCTTTCCCTATTAACAGTGCCCCTCGCCATTAAGCGAACCCACTCCGACTTCAGAGATACTTGTAATTTACGTCCCCAAGTCAAGGACGACAGGCCAACATTTTAATCCAGCTGTCTGGTGTAGATGTTGAACCGCTAACCTCGGCATCAGCACACGGATGTTTAAGAACACGCGTTCATATCCATTCGGCCATGCGGACTAGACATCGTTCACACATGATTTGGGGTGTACCGATAAGTGTCAGAAGCGTTTCTGACCACAGCATGTTTAGGTGCCACAAACTCCGAGATCCCCTGCCAGTTCGGTTTAGACCAGTGATGGCCATTTATCCGTGGTATGCGGCGTGCACGCATGCTAGAAGGGGTTTCGTAAAACCAGCACAGAACTTGCTGACGCCCGAGGTGTCGTACAGGGTATCCCTTTATACGCATCACACCGGCCGTAAACCCACCACCCTCCACCCCATGCATGTGAACGAAGTCACCACACCACTATCCTGCATCTGATTTCATATGTGAGACAGGAGGGGAAATGACGCAAGCTAACCTAAATCTAAACCGATTCCGATTTGTCAAAAAAAAAACAAAAAACTTTCCACCTCGTTCAACCCGTCTTAATGACGTTGGTTATAGTTGTGGTGGTTCATAGTGCGGTATAGGTTTTCTGGTCTTTTGTGCGTTGGTCAGCTTCTATTTCTGCATGTCTGGCCGAGTTCCTCTTTTTGCCATCCTTTTTGCTTCTGTCGTTTTGCTGGTGTGTCTGCTGTCATTATCGGTTTGCCCATTCCTCTCGTTTGGTGTTTTCTTGTCCGGGGCTGACCCTGGGGGTGGGGAGGGGCTGTCTTTTATCATCTGTTTTCTTGTGTTTGCCCTGGGGGGGGGGGGGGGGGCGCCTGTTATCGCCTGGGCTTGTTTTCTTGGATCTTTGTTCAGCGGTTTTTTGTCAAGCGTGGGGGTCGGATTGTATCATCTCTCTTGTCCATCGTTGGGGAGGTTTCCTACCGTCTCCTCTTGTCCCACTCCGGAGGGGTTTCCTGTACGTCCCTCTTATCCATCGTCAGGGAGGTTTCCCATCGTCTTTTCCATCGTTGGGGCAATTTCCACCCTTCTCCTTGTCTCCCCCGTCGGAGAGGGTCTTTTCGTCTCTCTATTGTCCACCATTTGAGAGTTTTAACGCACCCCTATATATTTCCTATAGTCTGGTTTTCGTGTGGTCGAGTTTTACCTCACTGTATTTTTATTTTGCTGTTGGCTTTATTTTATGTTGATTATATTTCTTTCCCTGTTCTTGCAATGAATTGTTTTGTAAGCTTTTGTATTTCTTTGTCGCCTTCCACCTGTAGGCATTCCTTCATCGTCATCGTAGTGTTTCTTGTTTGGAAGTATTCTACTAGGTCCCTGCGTTCCTGGGCATAGGCTGTGCACGATAGTAGGTTGTGTTCTATAGTGTTTTCCTCCTGGCAATCAATGCAATGTGGTCGGGTGATTTTATCTTTCCATTTCCCGATTCTCAATCTCCATAGTTTCTTGTACGTTGGTATTTTTGTGTTGTCTTTCACTTGACTTTTCATACTTGGCTCTCTGAGCATGTGGTACGCGTGTCGTCCTTTATTGCTGTCTCTCCATTGTTGTTTCCATTTGTCGATTACTTGTTGTTTGATAATGCTTTTTGCCTCAAGAATGCCGAGTCCTGTGTTTACTATATTCTGGCTGCTTGTCCCGCGTTTTGCGGCCCTGTCTGCCCTCTCGTTGCCAGTTATCCCTCTGTGTGCTGGTATCCATGCAATTGTGACCTGGCATCCCATACTTTTTAGTTTTGTTGTTAGTGTTAGTATTTTCTCTTTCAGGTCTTGTCTGTTCACTTTAGAGTGGTTGCCTAGCGCTTGTACTGCAGATAGTGAGTCCGTCAGTATAGTTAGTTTTATAGGGGGGTTCTCTGTTGCTATTTCTAGTCCTTTCATAATTCCTACTAGTTCTGCCGTGTATACCGATGCATTGTCTGTTATTTTGTACTCCTTTTGGATGTTCCGGTATGGTACTACTACTCCTGCTCCTACCCCCCATTCTCGTTCTTTGATCCGTCTGTGTATATAGTGAGGTTGTCCGTGCTTATTTGTCTTATGTATTCCTCCGCTATGTCTTTGGCTTCCCTGTCCTCTGTAGATTTACTAATTATGCTCGCGAGTGTCGTATCCGTAAATGGTAGTTCTAGCTCCCATTGGGGTGTTGTTTGTCTGTGAACTTTCGTTCGTGCCAGTGCCCTCGCTAGTTTCTCGTCCGCGTTCATCTCTTGTGCAGCTGTCCATCCTGCTGGTGTTTGCGTCTTTTGTATGGGTATTCCTCCCCATTTGCTTCTGTTTTCTTCGAATGCACTGAACGCGGGGTGTCTTGTATCCTTCGCAGCCTTCATCCAGTAGTTGTACACTAATTGCTTTCTTCTCAGTTGTAGTGGAAGTACTCCTAGTGCTACCTCTAGGGCTTCCCTTGGTGTTTGCTTGCCTGTTTCTAGGATAATGCCCAGCGCTTGGTTCTGTATTGAGTCCAGTCTTCGTTTGTTGTGTTCCGGTGCAGCGTCGTATACTATGCTTCCGTATTCTATTCTTCCTCTGATCAGAGATTTGTATAGCATTAGCATCGTTTTTGTATGGGCTCCCCATCCACTGCCTTTAATTACTCTTAGAATATTTATTGTTATTTTGCCTTTTTCGACTGTCTGGTCTATATGTTTTCTCCAGCTTAGTTGTTCGTCTAGTGTCATCCCGAGGAATCTTGTGTTTTTTGTTCTCTTTATATTCTTCCCTTGGATCTTGATGTCCCCGTCCGTGTAGTTTCGTTTTCTTTTCGCGTTGAATATCATAATGGCCGTTTTGTCTGTGTTGATCTGGAAGCCCCATTTTTCCATCCATTTGGCAATTCTGTTTATTTGGCTTTGTAGTCGGTCTCTTGTAGTTTTTATGTGTCTTCCGCTTCTCCATATTGCACAGTCGTCGGCGAATTGCGATATCCCTATCCTGTCTTCCAGTTTTTCTTCATCTAGGTCATTTTCTAATATTGCGAATATTGTCGGTGATATTACCGATCCCTGTGGTATTCCGTTTTCTTGCTCATAGGTTCTGGATTCCTCGTTTTTTATTCGTACGGTGAAGCTTCTGTTCTGTAGGAAGTTTTCGATATATCGATACGTCCTGCCTACTATCCCTATTTTGTTGATTTTGATCAGAGCTGCTTGTTTCCAGCATTGGTCATATGCTTTGGCCAGATCTAAAAATACTGCTATCGTTTTCTCTCCTTTTTTGAATGCCCTCTTTACGTGGTTTTCTAGTTTAATTATTTGGTCAATTGCGCTTCGGTTGGCTCTAAACCCCGACTGTGTGTCGCTAATTAGTCCGTTTTTCTCCAGGTGGTGTGTGATTCTTTTATTGATGGCTGTTTCCATAATTTTTCCGAGGTGTGATGTCAGGGATATTGGTCTGTATGAGTCGATTCTTTGTGAGTTCTTGAACTGCTTTTTGACTGGTATAACAGTCGCCCTCTTCCATTGTGCTGGTATTTGTCCCGTGTGCCACACTTTGTTGTAGAGAGCTGTTATTGTCTCTATTGTTTTTCTTGGTATCCTTTTCAGTATTGTATAGTTTAGGATGTCTGACCCTGCTGCTGTGTCGTCCTTTTCCTTGATTGCTGAAGTTACTTCGTCAATCGTTATGTCCGCGTCCATGTAGAAGTCCTCTATTTCTTGTTGCAGTTCTTCCAACTCTTCAGTGTATTTTTCTCGTCTTTGTTTTTCCTGCTCTCCTAGTGACATGTTGGAGCATACCTCGTAGAAGTATTTGCCGAACGCGTCTGCTTTTTCTTTGTCTGTTACCGCTAGTGTTGGGATTTTTATTGTTGAGATGTTGCTGTTTGTTTGGTTTCTTTGTATAGCTTTTATTTGCGCCCATACTTCTTTTGTGGGTGTGTCTGGTGACAATTTCTGGCAGTATGTTTTCCGTGCTGTTTCTTTGGCTTTGGTTATCAGTCTGTTGGCTTCGTTCCTCTGAATTTTGTATTCGTAATCTAAACCAGGGGTGGCCACCTTTTCAGCAGGCGGGCCAAATTTCGGAAATAATATTTCCTGCCGGGCCACGCACCTAATTTTTTTTAAATTGTTGTTATTGATTAAAGTAAATAAGTAAGCGTGCTACAACTTCGACCACATAGTCGCTTCCCGGTAGGTGAGATCGTGCTCAAACGCTTGCCTGGTTTAATGTACGCCAAAAAAATATATCTTGTTAATTAATTTACAAAAATTAAAATGCAAAAAATATGTACAGACAAATCAGTGAGCTTACAGGAAGAAAAATAAGAATAAATACAGGGTGTTTGAAATCAAAAACAGGAAAGATATTATTAGAGGAAGGTGCTATAATGAAGAGGTGGAATGAGTATATAAGAGAATTATATGACGGAGAAAGGGAAGAATTAACAGAAGATAGTAACTTAGAAGGTCCACCTATTCTGAAGGAAGAAGTCGCTGACGCTATGAAACGTATGAAGAAAGGAAAAACAGCTGGGCCAGATGAAATCACAATAGAAGAATTAGTGTTGGGAGAATTTGGAGTAGATATATTAACCAAAATGTTGAATGATATTTACAATAGTGGATATTTACCCAGTGATATGCTGGAATCTGTATTTATAGCTATACCAAAATGACCAGGAGCAATTGATTGTGAAGATTTTCGTACAATTAACCTCATAAATCATATCACTAAGCTTCTACTCAGAATCATAATGAGAAGAAACAAAAAGAAAATAAAAATGGAAATTAGTGAAGAACAGTATGGATTTGTGGAAGGAAAGGGCACAAACAATGCAATTTATACATTACGGACACTAATAGAAAGGTCAATAGAGAAACAGAGAGACATATATTTGTGCTTCATAGATTTTACTAAGGCATTTGATAAAGTAAAACATGATGAACTGATTAAAATGTTGAAAGATATCAACATTGATGGAAAAGAATTAAGAATAATAAAGAATGTTTACTGGAACCAATTAGCAGCAATTAAAATGGGAAATAAAGAGGGTAGTTACGAACAGATAAAGCTAGGAGTACGACAGGGGTGTGTCTTGTCACCAGATCTTTTCTCCCTGTATAGCGAAGTAATAATGAGAGAGATCAAAGAGATGCCAGGAATACTAGTTGGAGGTTATAATATAAATAATATACGCTATGCAGATGACACAGTATTGGTGGCGGATAATTCAACAGACCTACAGCAATTATTAGACGTTGTAGTAACAGAGAGTGCAAGGAAAGGACTCTCCTTGAATATCAAGAAAACAGTAACAATGGTAATATCAAAGAAAATGGTGACACCAAAATGTGACATAGAATTAGAAGGAAAAATCCTTAACCAAGTGGATAATTTTAGATACCTAGGGACATTTATACCATCAGATGGAAGATGTACAACAGAGATTAGGAGCAGAATAGGGCAGGCAAAAGCCGCATTTCAGAAAATGAAGAGTATCTTGTGCAATAAGTCACTATCACTGAATGTAAGAAAGAGAGTGCTGAAATGCTATGTAGAACCAGTTTTGCTGTATGGCAGTGAATCTTGGAATGTAAATGAACAAAGTAAGAAGAAATTAGAAGCAACAGAGATGTGGTTCCTGAGACGAATGTTGCGAATTCCTTGGACTGCCAGAGTAACTAACGATGACTGCCTGAAACAGGCTAATGAAACTAGAACATTATATACAACAATAAGACAGAGACAAACATCTTTCTTCGGTCACGTGATGAGAAGAGAGGCATTGGAGAACATCGTAACAACTGGAAAGATCGAGGGGAAGAGAGGCAGAGGCAGACCAAGAGAAATGATGCTGGATGGATTGAGACGGTGGCATGGAGGAATATCAGCAGCAGAGTTGATCCAGAAAACCAAAGACCGAGATCTGTGGAGAGCCATGAACGCCTACACCAGCTGGCACGGCACTTGATGATGATGAATTACTTTACCTTTCCCTTGTTGATGAGTATTATTATTAACGTCATTTAGGTGGCTAGTTATATCGACCAGAAATGCAAAGTCGCAAACCCACTCTTTGTCTTCAAACTCTGGCATACTTTTCGACTTGCTTGCAAAGAATGATTGTATTTCGAGTTGTAAATCAAACAATCTTTTCAACAATTTGGCACGGGTCAGCCATCTTACTTCTGCATAAAATGTAACGTCATGATAATCTGAGTCCAAAGAATAGAAATTCTTGGAACTGACGGTGACTCAACCCGTTCGACTTCATGAAGATCACTATTTTGACGACTACTTTCACGACATGGTCAATTTTGAGGGGCTTCGAAAATAAATTCTCCTGATGATTAATGCAATGAAAATTTAGCATTGAAGTGTTACCTACTTTGGAGGCCTCATTCTCAATCAATTTTACTAAACCTTCGGGTTTCCCAACCATTTCTGGGGCACCATCCGTTGTTAAGCCCGATAAGTTGTTAAGTTGTAACAAAAAGCAATTCAATGTCGATGTAACTACTTCTAACAAATCTCCTAACTTAGTAGTGTCCTTAGGTGGATTCAGCGCCGCTAATTCTTCTGTCTTTTTAAAATGGATGTCAACTATTATGCTATTATCAGACAGACTGTGGGATCAACACCTCGTGCCACATTTATTGAAAGACAGAAGATCAAGTGGTTTGGCCATGTTGTTAGAATGCAACACCAGCAACTACCATCACTGGCCTTACATCACAGATCATCTGCGACGAGACCAAGAGGACGTTCAAGAAGAAAATGGATTGACGACATCAAAGACATTGTACAGCCACACAGAATGACACTATTAAGTGCCGCCCACTGGGCTCTGGAACGCAAATTATTCCTCCCCACGACGTTTGATGGCAGAAGTGGAAGAACATGATGATGATCAACACCAACGATAAAAATTGCCAGTTGTGCAGTATCTGCCATATCTGTGCTCTCATCCACTGCTAGACCATAAAATATAAACTCGGATGCTCGACTTTTCAAATTATCTTCAATATATTTTCCAATGTCGTCCACACGCCTAGTTATAGCCTGACGAGACAGACTTATTTTTTTAGAAATCCTTCTTCTTTTCTGGACACAGAGTTTCAACGACGCTCTCCAAACATTCCTTAACCATTTCACCATCTGAATATTGCCTCGTTTTTGTTTTGTTTTTTAATAACACATAACTAGCTTTTACATAGCATGTTGACTCTGAACCGGCTCTAGTAATTATCCTTTGTTGTGCAGAAATGTTTTTTGTAAAGTCATTTACTTGGTCTTGTCGAAATTGCCCTTTGTACTTATAAAACGTATTTGCATGTTTAATCTCGTAGTGCCTTTTGATGTTATTCTCTTTCAACACAGAAACAGGTTCGTTGGATATCAAGCATATGAGCTTTGTTTTAATTTCCACGAAAAAATAGTATATAATCCACCTGTCTTGAATACTTCTTAATTCTTCTGTGATTCTTCTCTTCTTTGGTCCAACGTCTTTACTAGCTGACGCCATGGTTACGTAATACCCCAAATACACATAATGAATATTCACACAACAAAAACCCACATCAAAATAATATTAATAATCTATATTAATCATACCTTTCTCGCTGATGTTCTCAGCCAATATCCAACCAATATTATTTCTTCCTTCAACAACATCCACTCAGAGAAATGTCAGGAACAGAGAGTTTATATCTAATACCACAAGGTCTTTTCACAAACTAAACCACCATGGTTCCTACAGTCTATGGTCCATAATATTCCCTTTACGAATGTTCATGTTTAAGTTACTGGAGTCCCCTCTGCTGTGTGTCCACCGTGACGAGGTAGAGAGGCTGTCACGAGATAAATAAACTTGTTCGTGTCGATCGATGACAAACTAGACCCGACCTTAGTCGGCAAAAACAGCAACCCTTTGAGGTTGAACAGACTGAGAAAAATACGTTGTTAAAACTGTCTGCACCTGGTCAGCATTGGGGTATGAGATCAAAGTGAGTCACATCGCGATGTCTGCACACGGTCGTCAATTTGTTGACAGGTTGTTGTTCGAGAGATGTGCACTGGCGTAATCTGTTTACACAGCGGGAGTTGGCCGTTGCAAGTGATAGACAGAATGTCTGCTAGAGGTCGGAAGGATTCTGTGATGTGAGGGAAAGGTCTCTGGCTCAAAGACAGCCGGGATATTTGTTGGATGAGACAAAGAACTCTCCAGATGAAAAGGAAACTTGACAGCTAATTGACTCTGGTTAGTCTAGAAACAGGAGGACAAAGCCATATTCTGGACTGATTGGCGTCTGGACTTTTTGGTGACGTCACTCAAGCACCCATATAAAACCCAGTTGCGGTAAACAGGTGGAGGGAGTCGAGAAAAACATTCTGAAGTGTTAGGATAGGTGCATTATTCCGAGTTGCGTTACATGAGTGAAACTATAATGTCTTAGTGGTGATAGTTATCCGCGGACATAGATCCAATTTGATTGCATAGTTTCTCGAGTGGCAACAGAAATAAACATATGGTAGGCTATTACTAATATCCAACTTAAGAGTATGATTAGGGATAGAAATAATGTATTATAGGTGCGGTGATATAATGTATTATAATTAGTGATAGAATGTTCTATAAGTGCGGTGCTAGAAAGTATCATAGGAGCGTCGGCACTAGTATCCTATTGTGTGGCTTCAACTAGCTTAAGTGATATATCATTTTACTCAGGGAGTTGAGGACAATGTAGTGGAATAATAATTAGAGAGATTAAGGATGGTTGAGAGGGAGGAGAGGAATGTGAAATGGTAGGATCTTCCAGTAGGGCATCTGCTGGGTTTCTACCCGTTCCTTTATTCTTTCCTGGTGTTGCCATGTCTCAGATCATATGATTCCCCTCTGCTGTGTGTCCACCGTGACGAGGTAGAGGGGCTTGTGCGTCCCAATGACCCCAAGAGCTATGCCGACGGTAGCACAGCTACTGGTAGGGCCACCCATGTCGGACAGGTCAAGGGAGAGGGACCAGACGAAGAGACACACAAACCTGCTGCCTTGTAGGTTGACTGGGGCCAGTCAAAGGCTAGGGAAAGCATCCCGAATACATGCTTGTCGAAATCGGATGTACTGAGCCACAGGCTTGACAAAGCAGTACAACGTAAAACCTGCTGCCTTGTAGGTAGACTGGGGACAGTCAAAGGCTAGGGAAAGCACCCTGAATACATGCTTGTCGAAATCGGATGTACTTAGCCACAGGCTTGACAAAGCAGTGCAACGTAAAACCTGCTGCCTTGTAGGTAGACTGGGGACAGTCAAAGGCTAGGGAAAGCATCCCGAATAAATGCTTGTCGAAATCGGATGTACTGAGCCACAGGCTTGACAAAGCAGTGCAACGTAACTTAATTCATGATGTCACAAATCAAAATTAATCGTTATGGTGCTAATCCCGTGAAGTCCCATCAGGCGGTGATAGTGCCGGGCCCCCTGCCTCGAGGGGGTCCACCCATGACTACTGGTGGTCACCTTCCCCTGTGCTGTGGAGTCAAGGCACAGAGGAGTATGTTAAGAGCTATTGACCAAATACCCCGGACACTCAGCATACTACAGTGGAATGCCGAAGGAGTTTACAAGAAGAAAGACTATCTAACACAGCGTCTTCATAAAGATAGAATAGATGTGGCATGCATTCAAGAGACACACCTCAACGCAAATTCTCAGTCAGAGGATATCAGGCCACACGTTTCGACCGCGAAGGACACAAAGGAGGAGTTCTAATACTTACAAGAAATACAATACCTTGCAGCGAAGTATCTGTGATCTCTGACAACCAAACGGAAATTATAGGTGTTGATATAATGATAAAGGACGTGAAAATAAGAATCTACAACCCCTCTGCCGTGCGTCCACCTTGACGAGGTAGAGGGGCTTGAGCGTTCCAATGACCCCAAGAGCTATGCCGACGGTAGCACAGCTACTGGTAGGGTCACCCATGTCGGACAGGTCAAGGGAGAGGGACCAGACGAAGTGACGCACAAACCTGCTGCCTTGTAGGTAGACTGGGGACAGTCAAAGGCTAGGGAAAGCATCCCGAACAAATGCTTGTCGAAATCGGATGTACTGAGCCACAGGCTTGACAAAGAAGTGCAACGTAACTTTATCATTTCATGATGCCACAGATGAAAGTTAATCGATATGGTGCTAATCCCGTGAAGTCCCATCAGGCGGTGATAGTGCCGGGCCCCCTGCCTCGAGGGGGTCCACCCATGACTACTGGTGGTCACCTTCCCCTGTGCTGTGGAGTCAAGGCACAGAGGAGTAGGTTAAGAGCTATTGACCAAACACCCCGGACACTCAACATACTACAATGGAATGCAGAAGGAGTTTATAACAAGAAAGCCTCCCTAACACAGCGTCTTCATAAAGATAGAATAGATGTGGCATGCATTCAAGAAACACACCTCAACGCCAATCGCACATTTTCAGTCGAGGGATATCAGGCCACACGTTTCGACCGCGAAGGACATAAAGGAGGAGTTGTAATACTTACACGAAATACAATACCTTGCAGCGAAGTATCTGTGATCTCTGACAACCAAACGGAAATTATAGGTGTTGATATAATGATAAAGGACGTGAAAATAAGAATTTACAATCTATATAGCCCGGCAGATAAGGATCTTACACTCTCAAACATGGAAATAACTGACACAAATTGCATTGTTGTCGGAGACTTTAATAGCCGTTCAGAAAGATGGGGATACCCAGATACTGACAAAAGAGGAGATGAAGTGGAGGACTGGGAAATAGACTCAAATCTCCATCTACTTAACAAAGCGGATGACACACCGAGCTTCTACTCCAGAAGATGGATTACCACTTCTACTCCAGACTTAGCTTTCTGCACAGGAGACATCCTCCACAAAATCGATCGCCATGTGCTGGACCAATTAGCAGGTAGTGACCACAGACCAATCAAGCTTGTAATAAATATGGAGTATGTTCCACAGGAGCAAAAGCCTTTGCCCCGTTGGAATTACAAACGAGCAGATTGGGACAGATTTGCCATACTAACAGACAAATATTGTGAAAACGTAAATACACGATATGGCAACATGAAGCAAATGGTGGAAAGTCTAAACAGAGCAATAATACAGGCAGCCACTGAGTCTATTCCAAGAGGAGCAAGGAAAAATTACAAACCATACTGGACTGAAGAACTACAATTTTTGGAGGACAAAGTTGAAGATGCTAGGAAGACCGCAGAGAGAGAACAAACAACTGAAGCGAACATCTCTCTCAAAGCCATCTCAGCAAAATATAAAAGAACAGTAAATCAAACAACAAGAGATTGTTGGAGGAAAAAAACAGAAAACCTGAATTTTGACAGGGATGGAAACAAACTATGGAAACTAGTGAAAGCCATGAACAATGAAGGACCTAGAAACAAACAAATAACAATTAAACAAGGACATTCCTTGCTTACAGGAAAAAAGGCTGCAAATGCACTAATGGAACACTATGCCAGTGCAAACCACATTGATATTACAGCCGAACAGAAGAAAGCAATCAAAGATAAACAGATGCATCATACATATACAGAGACATATGATGGCAAATCTAACAATGGAAGAAATGGAACAGGCAATGAATACCCTAAAAAAGAAGACATCACCAGGAAAGGATGGAATCACAAATGAAATGCTAATAGGACTAGGCACTAAGGCAAAAAAGAAACTACTAGCAGTCCTAAATTACAGCTGGAAGAGGGGAATAGTCCCACAGGCATGGAAGGAAGCTATACTAATACCAGTCCCAAAGAAAGGAAAAGACCTGGAAGAACCAAATGGCTATCGACCTATCAGTCTTCTTAGCTGTGTAGGAAAATTAATGGAACGCATTATCAATGGCAGGCTAACATGGCATCTGGAAGAAAACCAACTCTTAACACCTCACCAAGCAGGATTCAGAAAGTACAGATCTACTGAAGATCAAATAACCTATATAGCTCAGGAAATAGAGGATGCCTTCCAAGAGAAAAAGCACACACTAGCAGTCTGGATAGATTTAGAAAAAGCATTTGATAAAGTATGGAAGGAAGGACTGAAAGTAAAACTGCAAAAAATGCATGTTTGCGGGAAAATGTACAAATGGATCAGCCACTACCTTGAGAACAGAACTGCCAGGACAAAAGTACAAGGACAAACCAGCAAAATGATGCTGTTGGAGCAAGGTGTCCCCCAAGGAGGAGTTCTTTCACCAACATTATTCCTAGCATATATAAACGACATCACGGAAAATTTTCCAGCCAGAGTACACACATCATCCTTTGCAGATGACCTAGCCATATGGACATCTGAAGAATATATTAGTACAGCTAACAGCAGAATACAGCAAGCCCTATTAGCGCTAGAGGACTGGTCAAAATCATGGCTAGTGAAGATAAGTGAGGAGAAAACAACATGCACAGTGTTCTCCCTCTCAACTAAAACTCAGCAACCTAAGCTGGTATTGAATGGAAAAATATTGCGCCATGAAGAAAATCCAAACTATCTAGGAGTCACCTTTGATCGTCGCCTGACATGGAAGACACAGGTTGAGAAAAATCGAACAAGAGCAAGGCAAAGAATGGCAATCATGAAAAAGCTTGCTGGTACAACATGGGGAGCAGATGAGAAAGTTCTCAAGAAGTTATATACTGGGCGGGTGAGGCCAGTACTGGAATATGGCATTGCAGCTTGGGCAACAGCAGCTAAGTCAAACTTTAACAAAATAAGTAGAGTCCAAAATCAAGGAATGCGAATCATAACTGGAAGCCTGAAGACAACGCCTATTAATGAACTAGAAAAGATCACTTGTTTACAACCAATGCAGGATAGAAGAGATAGCAGAGCCCAGCAACAAGCAGAAAAATTTAGAAGATTGACAGACCACCCTATGTACAACAGATTTAATGGTTTTGGAAAGGGAAGACTGAAGCGTAGCAACTTTGTAGAAACTGCAAAACGAAGGATTAGGTCAGATCCTATTCTTAACATATCAACAGTCAAGCCCATACACAATGCACACAAGTTCCCAGCTTGGAGACAGCAGCAACTGCCTGAGATGATAGAAAACATTCCTGGTATTGAGAAAAAGAACACTCAGCATGAAACCGAAAGAAGAGAAATAACCCTAAACTACATAAAAGAACATTACCCAAGCAGGAATTGGACCCATGCATATACAGATGGATCAGCCAAAAATTCAATAGAGAATGGAGGAGGAGGAATTCTCCTAAATTTAAAAAATGGAGCGAAAAAAAGACATTCAATGGCAACTGGAAAATTTTCAAGTAACTTCAAAGCGGAGGTAGAGGCTCTGAAAACTGCAGCAGAAATGCTCCTGATGGAGGAAAATAAAGAGAAGCAAATAGCTATCTTCACAGATGCAAAGTCAGCTGTCTCAATACTGAAGAGCAATAACAGCACAGAACTAACTGACCTAAGAGCAGCACTCCATGGTCTATGCCAGAAATCCAAAAAAGTTGTAATACAGTGGATCCCATCACATTGCAGTATACCTGGAAACGAAGAGGCTGACAGACTGGCAAAAGAGGGCGGACGACTACCACAGCCTGACATAGACATAACCTATAATGAGGCAAAGAGGTTGATAAAAAGCACTTATAGAACCAAATGGGAATCAGAGCATCCAGGCCATCAGAAGGATGATGCATATTACAAACTCGACAGAAGAGAACAAGTAGCAATCTTCAGACTCCGCACAGGACACAACAGGCTGAAATATCACTTGTTCAATAAACTAAAGATAGGAGATACCGATGAATGTAATTGTAGAACTGGAAAAATGACAGCAAAACATTTGCTGCAGGATTGCCCAACGTATGCAGAACAGAGAAAGATATTTTGGCCCACACCTGCTTCATTTGAGGACAAGCTCTATGGAGATATCAACAAGCTAAAGTTGACCGCAGATTACTTTAACTATATACAGGTTGACATTTAAAGGTGCATGAAGACCCAGAGGCATGAAATGGAATATTGCTTGGATAGCAAATCCATTACGTGGAAAGTCCAAATCAAAAGCCCATTGTGTGGGCTTCATAAAAGGTGGAAAAGTGTCCTAGTGGCACGAAATGGAATATTGCTTGGATAGCAAATCCATTACGTGGAAAGTCCGAATCAAAAGCCCACTGTGTGGGCTTCATAAAAGGTGGAAAAGTGTCCTAGTGGCACGAAATGGAATATTGCTTGGATAGCAAATCCATTACGTGGAAAGTCTGAATCAAAAGCCCACTGTGTGGGCTTCATAAAAGGTGGAAAAGTGTCCTAGTGGCACGAAATGGAATATTGCTTGGCTAGCAAATCCATTACATGGAAAGTCCGAATCGAAAGCTCACTGTGTGGATGTCATCTGCAGACTGCATACTTCTGGTTTCCGGAAGAACAGCCTATGGTGAACGGAAGGCCCAATATACGGAAGTGAGGCTAATCAGCCATGTGCAGGACGTGACGATTCCTTGGGTGAGCCCAGTACCAGAGCGCTATGTATCGGCTCTGCAAGTATGGAAGCCTCCTTGGATGGCGGGGAATGCCCATGGTCTGCCCCTGCCTTCCCTTGAGGGCTGACCAGGATCTTTGGCTGTTCTATATGGACCAGCTGGGATGGGGGATAACACCACAACAGTGAGAGTCAAACGTCCTAAGAAACCCCCGGGAAGGTTAACCCGGTCAACAAATGCCCGCAGAAGTCGGATGTGTCGGCCTAACGGCGCAAGAACGCAGCTCTGCTGTAAACAGGCACAACGCAATCACATCCGAAAAAAAACTCCGGATGAACGAAGAAGAAGAAGAAGAATCTACAATCTGTATAGCCCAGCAGATAAGGACCTTACACTCTCAAACATGAAAATAACTGACACAAACTGCATTATTGTCGGAGACTTTAATAGCCGTTCAGAAAGATGGGGATACCCAGATACTGACAAAAGAGGAGATGAATTGGAGGACTGGGAAATAGACTCAAATCTCCATCTACTCAACAAAGGGGATGACACACCGAGCTTCTACTCCAGAAGATGGCTTACCACTTCTACTCCAGACTTAGCTTTCTGCACAGGAGACATCCTCCACAAAATCGATCGCCATGTGCTGGACCAATTAGCAGGTAGTGACCACAGACCAATCAAGCTTGTAATGAATATGGAGTATGTTCCACAGGAGCAAAAGCCCTTGCCCCGCTGGAATTACAAACGAGCAGATTGGGACAGATTTGCCATACTAACAGACAAATATTGTGAAAACATAAATACACGATATGGCAACATAAAGCAAATGGTGGAAAGTCTAAACAGAGCGATAATACAGGCAGCCACTGAGTCCATTCCAAGAGGAGCGAGGCAAAATTACAAACCATACTGGACTGAAGAACTACAAAGTTTGGAGGACAAAGTTGAAGATGCCAGGAAGACAGCAGAGAGAGAGAACAAACAATTGAAGCAAACATCTCTCTCAAAGCCATCTCAGCAAAATATAAAAGAACAGTAAATCAAACAACAAGAGATTGTTGGAGGGAAAAAACAGAAAACCTGAATTTTGACAGGGATGGAAACAAACTATGGAAACTAGTGAAAGCCATGAACAATGAAGGACCTAGAAACAAACAAATAACAATTAAACAAGGAAATGCCTTGCTTACAGGAAAAAAAGGCTGCAAATGCACTAATGGAACACTATGCAAATGCAAACCACATTGATATTACAACCGAACAGAAGAAAGCAATCACAGACAGATACATCATAGAAATACAGAGACAGCAGCAGAATATATGATGGCAAATCTAACAATGGAAGAAATGGAACAGGCAATGAATACCCTAAAAAAGAAGAAATCACCAGGAAAGGATGGAATCACAAATGAAATGCTAGTAGGACTAGGCACCAAGGCAAAGAAGAAACTACTAGCAGTCCTAAATAACAGCTGGAAGAGAGGAATAGTCCCACAGGCATGAAAGGAAGTTATACTAATACCAGTCCCAAAGAAAGGAAAAGACCTGGAAGAACCAAATGGCTATCGACCTATCAGTCTACTTAGCTGTGTAGGAAAATTAATGGAACGCATTATCAATGGCAGGCTAACATGGCATATGGAAGAAAACAAACTCTTAACACCACACCAAGCAGGATTCAGAAAGTACAGATCCACTGAAGATCAAATAACCTATATAGCTCAGGAAATAGAGGATGCCTTCCAAGAGAAAAAGCACACACTAGCAGTCTGGATAGATTTAGAAAAAGCATTTGATAAAGTATGGAAGGAAGGACTGAAAGTAAAACTGCAAAAAATGCATGTTTGTGGGAAAATGTATAAATGGATCAGCCACTACCTTGAGAACAGAACTGCCAGGACAAAAGTACAAGGACAAACAAGCAAAATGATGCTGTTGGAGCAAGGTGTCCCCCAAGGAGGAGTTCTTTCACCAACATTATTCCCAGCATATATAAATGACATCACAGAAATTTTCCAGCCAGAGTACACACATCCTCCTTTGCAGATGACCTAGCCATATGGACATCTGAAGAATATATTAGTACAGCTAACAGCAGAATACAGCAAGCCTTATTAGCGCTAGAGGACTGGTCAAAATCATGGCTAATGAAGATAAGTGAGGAGAAAACAACATGCACAGTGTTCTCCCTCTCAAATAAAACTCAGCAACCTAAGCTGGTATTGAATGGAAAAATATTGCGCCATGAAGAAAATCCAAACTATCTAGGAGTCACCTTTGATCGTCGCCTGACATGGAAGACACAGGTTGAGAAAATTCGAACAAGAGCAAGGCAGAGAATGGCAATCATGAAAAAGCTTGCTGGTACAACGTGGGGAGCAGATGAGAAAGTTCTCAAGAAGTTATATACTGGACGGGTGAGGCCAGTACTGGAATATGGCATTGCAGCTTGGGCAACAACAGCTAAGTCAAACTTTAACAAAATAAGTAGAGTCCAAAACCAAGGAATGCGAATCATAACTGGAAGCTTGAAGACAACGCCTATTAATGAACTAGAAAAGATCACTTGTTTACAACCAATGCAGGACAGAAGAGATAGCAGAGCCCAGCAACAAGCAGAAAATTTAGAAGATTGACAGACCACCCTATGTATAACAGGTTTAATGGTTTCGGAAAAGGAAGACTGAAGCGTAGCAACTTTGTAGAAACTGCAAAACGAAAGATTAGGGCAGATCCCATACTTAATATATCAACAGTCAAGCCCATTTACAATGCACACAACTTCCCAGCTTGGAGACAGCAGCAACTGCCTGAGATGATAGAAAACATTCCTGGTATTGAGAAAAAGAACACTCAGAATGAAACCGAAAGAAGAAAAATAACCCTCAACTACATAAAAGAACATTACCCAAGCAGAAATTGGACCCATGCATATACAGATGGATCAGCCAAAGATTCAATTAAAAATGGAGGAGGAGGAATTCTATTTAATTAAAAAAATGGAGTGATAAAAACACAGTCAGTGGCAACTGGAAAATTTTCAAGTAACTTCAAAGCGGAGGTAGAGGCTTTGAAAACTGCAGCAGAAATGCTCTTGATGGAGGAAAATAAAGAGAAGCAAATAGCTATCTTCACAGATGCAAAGTCAGCTGTCTCAATACTGAAGAGCAAAAACAGCACAGAACTAGCTGACCTAAGAGCAGCACTCCATGGTCTATGCCAGAAATCCAAACAAGTTGTAATACAGTGGATCCCATCACATTGCAGTATACCTGGAAATGAAGAGGCTGACAGACTAGCAAAAGAGGGTGGACGATTACTACAGCCTGACATAGACATAACCTATAATGAGGCAAAAAGGTTGATAAAAAGCACTTATAGAACCAAATGGGAATCAGAGCATCCAGGCCACCAGAAGGATGATGCATATTACAAACTCGACCGAAGAGAACAAGTAGCAATCTTCAGACTCCGCACAGGACATAACAGGCTGAAATACCACTTGTTCAATAAACTAAAGATAGGAGATACCGATGAATGTAATTGTGGAACTGGTAAAATGACAGCTAAACATTTGCTGCAGAAGTGCCCAATATATGCAGAACAGAGAAAGATATTTTGGCCCACGCCTGCTTCATTTGAGGACAAGCTCTATGGAGATATCAACAGGCTCAAGTTGACTACAGCTTACTTTAACTACATTCAGGTTGACATCTAAAGGTGCATGAAGATGTATTCAGACTGCCACACTTCATACCACAGGTATGTCGGTTACAAAAGCATCCCAGAGGCATGAAATGGAATATTGCTTGGATAGCACATCCATTACGTGGAAAGTCCGAATCAAAAGCTCACTGTGTGGGCTTCTTAAATGGTGGAAAAAGTGTCCCAGTGACACGAAATGGAATATTGCTTGGATAGCAAATCCATTACGTGAAAAGTCTGAATCGAAAGCTCGCTGTGTGGGCTTCATAAAAGGTGGAAAAGTGTCCTAGTGGCACGAAATGGAATATTGCTTGGATAGCAAATCCATTATGTGGAAAGTCTTATTCGAAAGCTCACTGTGTGGATGTCATCTGCAGACTGCATTCTTCTGGTTTCCGGAGGAACAGCCTATGGTGAACGGAAGGCCCAATATACGGAAGTGAGGCTAAGCAGCCATGTGCAGGACGTGACGATTCCTTGGGTGAGCCCAGTACCAGAGCGCTGTGTGATGGTTCTGCAAGTATGGAAGCCTCCTTGGATGGCGGGGAATGCCCATGGTCTGCCCCTGCCTTCCCTTGAGGGTTGACCAGGATGTCTTTGGCTGTTCTATATGGGCCAGCTAGGATGAGGGATAACACCACAACAGTGAGATTAAAACGTCCTAAGAAACCCCCGGGAAGGTTAACCCGGTCAACAAATGCCCGCAGAAGTCGGATGTGTCGGCCTAACGGCGCAAGAACGCAGCTCTGCTGTAAACAGGCACAACGCAGTCACATCCGAAAAAAAAATACGGATCAACGCAGAAGAAGAAGAAGTCACTGGAGTAGAACTAGCCAGGTTAATAAGTTCCCAAGGTACACATATTCATTCTGCTAAATGTTCCGGATTTGGGAGTATCCAGTGAAACATTCCTCAAGCGGTAAATATACCTGATAATAAATTTCCTCAGAAGTTATGAACATCCACAGGGCAGATTAACTTCAGGAGTTTTAAATGGCCATAGTTCAGATAAAGTTCAGACGTTATAAATATCCACAGGGCTGGTAAACTTCAAGAGTTATAAATATCCAAAGAGCATATAAACTTCAGGAGTTATACACATCCGTAGGGCAGATAAACTTCTAGAGTCATAAATATCCATAATGATACCAGTCAAGGATGGAAATTATCCATACATGATAAACGACGGGCAGTAATAAGTTTCAGGCGGTGAAAAATATCCCCGATAATGCCGTTCAGGTTTTCAAAATGTCCTCATATATAAAGTTCAGGTTTTAAAAACGTCCAGGTGGAAACAATCCATGTTTTGTAAATGTCCATCTGGATAACTGCCAGGTTTCGACAATGTTTATAACCCTTCTCCTGAATTTAACAACTAGCCATGAAGGGAGGACTCAGCTGGTGCATTTACTTGAGTAGTAGGTACATTGGTGTTGGCAAGGCCATCCTCTTATATACATTGATCATTCACTCAATAGACTTCTGTAATGTTGAGGTTGTTGTAAACATGGAGAGCAAATAATATTAAGGAAATTCCGCTCTTACAGCAATATAAAGGTGAATCATTTTCATCATATGCCGATGAATCAGCCACTCCAAATGAGAACTAGATCATTTGTACTATGCTTCAGGTTCGGCCAAGGCACAATCCACCATCCTGGAGTCCAAAGAACCCCACTGTATGCAATACGGAAATTACAGCTGGTCGCTAGAAAAGAATTCTCAGACTCCTTACAGTTCTCAATGTTAAAACCTTAAAAACTTCTCAATTCAATCCACACACTCGATTTCCTTTCATGTACCTATCCTAGGCGCACTTTTAGCACGAAACATGACAGCTTGATGGGGATGGTGTATCGGAAAGGGCCGAGCTGGAGAAAGAGGTGTGTGTGGGGGGGGGGGGGGAGCAGTAGTGTTACTATCTCCCGTCTTCTTGTCACCAACCAGATGGTCGTGTGGACGCAGTTTCCAACTCCTGTCAACTTCAAACGAAACGTACCGGCGGCTTAAGGTTGTGGTTAGAAAATTGGGCTTAGCCTCGAATTAATATTGTGACCTCTGAATACACAGTTTAATAGGGAATCCAAGTGTCGTTGATAGGCAGACAATATTTAAAATATGTCACAACGACTCATGATGTAATGTTCTTTTGGTGATATGTAGGCCTACTAGACAACGTAAGTTCTAGTCTGGACACAATAACTTCTAGTCTCTACTTCTTTCTTCTATTACTATAAGCGCCAGACAATCATCATCATCATCATCATCATCATCATCATCATCATCATCATCATCATCATCATCATCATCATCATCATCATCATCATCAAGTGCCATGCCGGCTGGCGTAGGCGTTCATGACTTTCCACAGATTTCGGTCTTTGGTTTTCTGGATCAACTCCGCTGCTGATATTCCTTCATGCCACCTCCAACCAGCATCGTTTCTCTTGGTCTCCCTCTGTCTCTCCTGAGTAAATAATTCTATACTTATCTAAACATGTTCCCTCCGCACCTGGCTTTCGCAATTCATTAATCTTTGAAATGTTTATCTTCATTCTTTCAATTTCTTTCTTGACACAAGGCAGATCATGGGGAAACATTTCATCCAACACACAGGGGGAGGAACTCGAGACTGCACTTGAAACCATTGACCTGGTTTGTATCAACAGTGGTTGTGTCACCAGGACAGCAAGCCGCCCAGGCAATGAGGACAGTGCTATTGATCTGGCGCTGGTTTCTCCTTCACTCACTGCAGTGTGTACATGGGGTGTCCTAGGACACCACGGCAGCGGCCACCACCCTTGCAGCATATTGGTGGAGAAAGGCAGAACCAGGCAGCACAAGCTGACGGTCAAGACTTTCCAGTATGACAGTACAGGGCAAGCTGTGGTGAGTAAAATAAGACGTGACAAGCGCAGAAAGATTCAGGGCAGGAAATAAAGCTGGGAGCAGCCACCTTGGTGGAATTTCGAGGTGGAGAAGGCTTGGGTGGATAAGCGTAGTGCTGTAAGGAGATGGCAAAATGCCAAGAAGAACAGAGCTGGCCATCCTAATCCCTGCATGCACTTAGAAATAGAGATGCACACAAAAGTAAGCTATTTAAAAAAAACTGGTCATGGTGGTTAAAAGTGAAAAATAGGCAGAGGTGTGTCAAAGAGTAGCACAGACAAGTCACTGAAATTGTTCTGGCGACTACATAAAAGCATTAGTGGGGTAGTCAAGAATAAGAGCATTTCTGACTTCCAAGGTGCTAACCTCGTCTGGCAGAGGACTGACGAGGACAAGGGCAAAGCCCTCTTTGAACGCTATCTAGAGCAGAGCAACCAGACAGACATGGGAGGCCGAAATCTTGCCAAGGAGGTCACCTCAGACAGGTACAAGGCCCAGAACACTTCGGATGAAGACACAGTGACAGTAAAAGAAATCAAGGCTGTGCTTCGACGATCAAAAAACAGCGCTCCAGGGCCTAATGGCATAAGATACGACATCAATAGGTGTACCGACAACGAGCTAGAGAAACTAGCAGACATGTACAACAACAGTATAGGGAGTGCTAGCATCAAGGAGGAGTGGTTACACGGCTATCTGATTCCCTTTGCCGAAGCCTTGCAAAGACCACACAAAAATTCAGGGATATCGAGTAATCACCATGCAGAATACAATAGGCAAGCTGCTGGAGAAGTTAATTGCCAAGAAAATATCAAGCCAGCTAGAGAGGCAAGGTGTTTTCCCACCTACCCTGGGTGGGTACCGTCCAAAAAGAGAAACCTGGACGAATGTAGCAGTTTTTGCCCATGATGTCTATGAAGGTTTCCACTCCGGCATTGAAACCTCTGCTGCAGCGATTGATCTTGAGGACGCGTACAACAGAGTACCATTGGATTTTTTAATGCCTCAGCTTCTTGAACTCAAAATAAGTCCATTCCTCCTTAGTTGGATCGCTGCAGCCCTCTTCCAACGGAAAGTAGTTTTTAGATGTGGCAGTTGGACTTTAGAACCAACAATATATCCTGACCTACCACAGGGATCACCATTATCTCCGGTACTGTTCAACGCCTACACAGTGAGAATCACCAGTGAGCAGATCACTGGACCTGGTAAGACATTGTTATATGCCGATGATGTTTTAGTGTATCGTCAGGGTAAGGATAGAGAGCAGGTTGCTGTGGAACTAAAAACCGAACTCAATCGCACAAGTACTTGGTGCGATGAAGCTGGGGCAATGGTCAACCCAACAAAGGCAACAGTGACTTGGTTCTCGTTGAATAATCATATTGTCAACACTCCAACACCAACTTTAAAGCTGTGTTCAGAGACGGTGGAAAGAACGCAGGTAATGAATTACCTGGGGATACAGTTTGAGCGAAGCCTTGCTTATAATGAGCACATAGAAAATAGACCAGGTGAAAACAAAGGCCAAGCGGAGTTTGGCTGCGATGCGGGTGATGGCGGCAGCAAACTGTGAGCAGCGCCATCTATGTCTTCTGTACGAGAGGCTGGTCATGTCTGTTTTTGACTATGCGATGGAAATCCTGACTCTCAGCCGTAAGCAGATAGAAAGGATGGAAAGGATACAGAATGAAGCTATGCGCATTATTCTTGGATGTACAAGAGATACAGCATGCAGGGCGATTCCCTACCTTCTTGATTTTCCAACCATTGAAGACAAAATGCAAGTTTGCAGAGCACGCGCCTACCGCAGAGGTAACGCAAACACACAACATCCACTGCATAGTGAAATTATGAAGGTGAAGGGCAGCAGGTTAAAAAGAGGACGGTTGTGGATGGGTCAAGCCGAAGACATTCTTCAACAGGTGTGTTCACTTGAGGACTTAGAACCTGGCGAGAAGTGGGTACAAGTGCCAACAGATTTCTGCACATCCTTTTAAGTTTGCATCCAACTAGATAGAAAATGCAGACAAGAAAATCCGGCTGCTGAGGAGGCTGAAGTACAAGCGTTGATTTTCGAGAATTCGCTAGACGGTGATGCTGTCATCTACACAGATGGGTCGGTCGTCCGCCATGTGAGAAGCTCATGAGCCTTTACGGCTCGGGCCAGAGGGAGAATTGTGAAGGAGGACTCTGGTGCTTTCACTGAAACCACAAGTAGCCTGACTATGGAAGTCATGGCAGTAAGTAAAGCAATAACATGGCTCGAGACACAGACATTCACTAGGGCATGTTTCCTTAGCGACTAATTGAACATTATCAAGAGGATAGAGGTGGGGTGGATCCGAAGAGAATGGTTGCTGTCTCTGGAGCGGTCTCGGTTGGCAAAGATTAGTTTCATCTTCGTGCCAGGGCATGCGGAAGTACAAGGAAATGAGCGGGCTGACAAGCTCGCAGGTGAGGCTACGGTGGAGGGCGGACGCGCCGTGGACCAGGCAGACATTCTGAAAGCTCTTCGAGAAATAAGACTTTTGCGTGAACCAAGTGATGACTGTGAATCTACAACCATGGCCAGACTGCGAGAACAGCAAATTAAAAGAGGGGTGGCCAAACAAGAACACTACGCAGGAAGCCAAAGAAGATTGATAAACCACCACATAACTGGTGTCGTTAGCCGCTACACGCTGCGGGATTTGCTGAGGAGGGGATCCGAGCACTTATGGACTGAATGGTTCGATATGCAATGATGATGATCTGTCGACTAACTAACTAACTAACTAACTAACTAACTAACTAACTAACTAACTAACTAACTAACTAACTAACTACCTACCTAACTAACTAACTAACTAACTAACTAACTACATACCCACCTACCTACCTAACTAACTAACTAACTAACTAACTAACTAACTAATTTTGCATTCTGGCTAAGAGTTCTGACATTCCATATACTAACATTTAGTGTATTTTTAACCTTTAATTTGCATACAGTTGCTTGACGACGATCGGGTATCACCTGTAGCACACGATGCTCCCTACCGAACGAAGAGGCTCCAATGGAATCTCCACCCAGGAAGTTTAACCCGGTCAACAAATACCCGCAGAAGTCGGATGTGTCGGCCTAACGGCACAAGGGAATCACGTCCGAAAACAAAAGAAAAACTCCGGATGAACGCAGCAGAAGAAGAAGAAGAAGAATCCCCATTAACGTTGTTACTTTTATCGATTTCATTTACAGGCATAATTTTCTTTGGAAAATACAGTGGTGGTTTCCCCTTACCGTCTCCAGTTTGTGTATGGTTGACTCTAATAACCTTTGTCTAAAAGTTAATATATGAGATCTATTTCCCGCGGATGGCCACGTCATAGAGTTTTGAGGTATTTTATATAGATAGCTGCCCCACCAGCTAACTCGCTTCCTCTCAGTGATCACGGCTGCTTATTCAACATATTCACAGCTAACCCCTTTCCAAAATGTCTAGAGGCCACTACACCATCCGCCACCCGGTGGACGCGCCTAGTTGTAGGACAGGCTAGACAGGACTGACTGACAGATATAATGAACAGACATGACTGACAGCACAGACAAGCATACAGAATAGACATGCGTACAGAACAGACAATCATACCAGGCAGACGGAAAAAGTCAGAGAGAGAAAGAAAGATAAGGAGACACAAGAGCAGACAGACAGGACAGGCAGACGTAGAGACTAACATACAGACAGATGAGACTAACAGACAGACATAACTGACAGGCTGGCGTGTCAGACTTGTATACACGCCCCATCCCCCACTGGTCACAGCCTGACACCCAGCTCACGCCTGTGGCTCCTAGTAGCTGTCAGCATGCGACAGCGGCCACCCTCCCCTCTCCCCCCCCCCCCCATCCGTGCAACAGTTGTGAGAGACTGGCTAAACCAGGCGTGGGTAGCCGATTTGGTGTCAAACCAAGCAGTGAACTAGGGTCCAAACAATCCAGTGTACTCGAGTTCAAAGCGAGCGAACTTGTAAAAAAAAAAAAAAAATAAAGGGACTGCTTATTTCTTTGGATTTATTCATGTTGGCGTCTGGTTGTGTTCGACATGTACTCTAATATATTGTTCCATATCAAATGGTGCCACAGTTGTACTTTTGCAGGAACACTGGTTGTCGCCAGCACAAAACTTGGATCAAGTATAAACAGATCATTGGAGTTACTGACAGTGTAGCTTGGTTAATTCCTTGCCCAACACAACACTACAAGTAAGTACGTTTCACTTGTGGAGTTGACTTATACTTCTTACCACATGGTGTATTGGTTTTTGTCCATCAAGAATGATGATGACCATTCATTTCATCCAGTGGCGTTGAAAGTTTGCACCGTGAGTTCTAAGAAAAATGGTTGGTCTGGTACTGAGGTACACTGAGTATGAGTAAAGTAATTAACTGGTATTAATTAGTGGTAAGGACTATTTTGGCTCGAGCGAAATGTTCGTTGATAGTGTGGGCAAATAATGCTTGACGTTTCGGGAGGAGGATCTCTTGCAGTGCTATTTCTGTCCAGTACTTTTTTTCCCCAGCTCTTACACCCTTGCGTGATGATCATGTACACCACTAATTAATTTCTTTCCTTGACAGAAGTCTCCCTGTCTTGATGAATTCCAAAAGATTTTATTGAGTGTTTCCCACAGCGCAGCTCGCTGTAAAAATTTCGTTTATGGAGCCTGTGATATGGCATGGGAAAGTTGACCAGCCCAGCGAAGTGGATTCTTCATGAGTAGAATATGGATACTGGGCATGGCTGCTATTTCTAGGACTTCATATAGGGAGGTGTTATTCGCAATCAAATTGCAAATACTACTGAACGTTATTCTCAATTGTGGCTGGTCACGTCACGTTTGGGAAAATGGGCACTCTTCCGAATAACAGTCCCCAATTATTGATTGTAAAAAGTATCCCTTACAGGGCCTAATTAGGTGATTATGCTAGTTGCGATATGCTGATTCAGGGGCGATATTTCATTTGGCAAATAAAATTTACGTTAAACAAAGACATCTATTGGATGCATCGATACCGACGCTCAAACCCCCCCCCCCCCCCCCCCCCCCCCCCCCCCCCGGCAGCTTCTGCAGATCCATAGAGCACACTTTATTCACAAGCTTCGAGGTTCTCAGTTTTATATTTTAGTCCATAATGTTTAATATTTTTTATTATATCAGCTAATTAATTTCTGAACAATGAAAAACAAAATTGCCACCCCGGCAGGGAATCGAACCTGGGTCTCCTGCGTGACAGGTGGAGATCACCACATACCACTATGCTATTGAGGACACAACATTATCTCAATAAAAATTAATAATATAGTCAAACACATGTCCCGATGACATCATGCACGTCACTTGACTAGCCGCAATTGCGAATAATGCTCAGTATTATTTGCAATTTGATTGCGAATAATCACTTCGCTTCATATAATAGGAAAGGGATGTTTACAAGCTTTATATTGTAGAATTTCAGTGCAGTCTGCTGCATCATACCATTCCATGTTAACAAGTCATACGACGTTAATAAAAAAAGTATTACTAATTAATAATCCATCATCACCATCAAGTGCCATGCCGACTGGCATAGGCGTTCATGACTTTCCACAGATCTCGGTCTTTGGTTTTCTGGATCAACTCTGCTGATGATATTCCTCCATGCCACTGTCTCAATCCATCCAGCATGATTTCTCTTGGCCTGCCTCCACGATCTTTCCAGTTGTCACAATGTTATCCAATGCCTCTCTTCTCATCACATGATCAAAGATAGCTGTTTGTCTCTTTCTTATTGTTGTATATAATGTTCTAGTTTCATTAGCCTCTTTCAGGCAGTCATTGTTAGTTACTTTGGCAGTCCAAGGAATTGACAACATTCGCCTTGGGAACCACATCTTTGTTGCTTCCAAGTTCTTACTAATTTGTTCATTTACATTCTAAATTCACTGCCATACAGCAATACAGGTTCTTCTTCTTCTTCTTCTTCTTCTTCTTCTTCTTCTTCTTCTTCTTCTTCTTCTTCTTCTTCTTCTTCTTCTTCTTCTTCTTCTTCTTCTTCTTCTTCTTCTTCTTCTTCTGCTGCGTTCATCCGGATAATTATGTTGTGCCTGTTTACAGCAGTGCTGCGTTCTTGTGCTGTTAGGCAGACACATCCGACTTCTGCTGGCATTTGTTGACCGGGTTAACCTTCCCGGGGGTTTCTTAGGACGTTTGACTCTCACTGTTGTGTTATCCCCCATTCCAGCTGGCCCATTTAGAACAGCCGAAGACATCCTGGTTAGTCCTCGAGGGAAGGCAGGGGCAGACCATGGGCATTCCCCACCATCTAAGGAGACTTCCATAATTGCAGAGCCGATACATAGCACTCTGGTACTGGGCTCACCCAAGGAATCGTCACGTCCTGCACATGGCTGCTTAGCCTCACTTCCGTATATTGGGCCTTCCAGTCACCGGAGGCTGTTCCTCCTTAAACCAGAAGGATGCAGTCTGCAGATGACATCCACACTTTTGATTCAGACTTTCCACTTAATGGATTTGCTAGCCAAGCAATATTCCATTTCATGCCTCTGGGACGCTTTTGCTACCGACATACCTGTGGTATGAAGTGTGGCAGTCTAAATACATCTTCATGCCAACCTGAATGTAGTTCAAAAAAGCTGCGGTCAGTTTGAGCTTGTTGATATCTCCATAGAGCTTGTCCTCAAATGGAGCAGGCGTGGGCTAAAATATCGTTCTTTGTTCTGCATATATTGGGCACTCTGCAGCAAATGTTTAGCTGTCATTTTACCAGTATCACAATTACATTCATCGGTATCTCCTATCTTTAGTTTATTGAACAAGTGGTATTTCAGCCTGTTATGTCCTTTGCGGAGTCTGAAGATTACCATTTGTTCACTTTGGTCGAGTTGTAATATGCATCATCCTTCTGGTGGCTCTGATTCCCATTTGATCTTCAGTGGATCTGTACTTTCTGAATCCTGCTTGGTGTGGTGTTAAGAATTGGTTTTCTTCCAGATGCCATGTTAGCCTGCCATTGATAATGCATTCCATTAATTTTCCTACACAGCTAAGTAGACTGATAGGTCGATAGCCATTTAGTTCTTCCAGGTCTTTTCCTTTCTTTGAGACTGGTATTAGTATAGCTTCCTTTCATGCCTGTGGGACTATTCCTCTTTTCCAGCTGTAATTTAGGACTGCTAGTAGTTTCTTTTTTGCTATGTCCTATTAGTATGTCATTTGTGATTCCATCCTTTCCTGGTGATTTCTTCTTTTTTAGGGTATTCATTGCCTGTTCCATTTCTTCCATTGTTAGATTTGCCATCATATATTCTGCTGCTGTCTCTGTATTATTTGATGTCTTTGGTTATCTTTTATTGTTTTCTTCTGTTCGGTTGTAATATCAATGTGGTTTGCACTAGCATAGTGTTCCATTAGTCCATTTGCAGCCTTTTTGCCTGAAAGCAAGGCATTTCTTGTTTAATTGTTATTTGTTTGTTTCTAGGTCCTTCATTGTTCATGGCTTTCACTAGTTTCCATAGTTTGTTTCCATCCCTGTCAAAGTTCAGGTTTTCTGTTTTTCCCCTCCAACAATCTCTTGTTGTTTCTTCTTCTTTTCGTTCATCCGGAGTGTTTTTTCAGATGTCATTGCGGTGTGTCTGTTATGCGCCCTTGGGCCGAAACCCGTAGGCCAACACATCGACTTTAGCGTGCTTTTTTGACCAGGTAGCATACCTGGGAGACTCTCACTTTTGTGGTGCCATCTACAACCATGCTGGCCAAGGTTGAACGGTCGAAGACAACGGTCATCCCTCAAAGGAAGGCAGGGACAGTCCATAGCATTTTCCGCCATCCAAGGTTGCTTCCATAGTTGCAGGGCCGACACATAACGCCCTGGATCTGGGCTCACCGAGGGAAATCGTCACGTCCTGCTCATGGCTGCTTTGAATCCTCACTTCTATATATTGGTCATTTCGTTTTCCCCGGGCCATTCCCGCACAAACCAGACATGTTCGCAGACGGCATCCACTCAGCGAGTTTTCGGACATGTGCTTGTCGTTGCGCCCATCAGAGCTCTTCCAGGCACGACAGACATTCGGAAACTACCTAGTCAGAGCTGTTCCGAACAAGAGCGGCATTCGGAAACTAGGTAGTCAGAGCTGTTCCTAGCACGAGAGACATTCGGGCGAGACATTTCACTCGGACGTAATTGCGTAGTGTCAATTTTTAGTTTGCCACCCGTAGGACGACACTTCCGACTTCTGGCGGGCATTTTTTAGTGAGGTTAGCCTTCCTCCGGTTTCGAGACACGTTAGACTGTTGTAATGTCACCCACATCTCAGCTGGTCAAGATAGAACGATCAACGATATCGCGGACGGCCCTCAAGAGAAGGCAGGGGCAGACCATGGGCATCATCTCACTATCCGAGGAGGCTTCCATAATTGCAGAGCCGGCACATATTGCTCTGAGACTGGGCTCACCCAAGGAGTTTCCACGTCCTGCTCATGGCTGCTTTTGTTCCTCACTTCCATGTGTTGAGCATCCCGCTTGCCACTGATCGCTCGAGCACACACCAGGAGCGGTCAGATTGCGGGCGACATCCACTCGGTAAGCTTTTGCTTGTGACTTCAACCCACGCAATAGGTTCGCTCGCCGTGCGTTCCATTTTGCGTTGAGACGTTCTTCCACTTATATCTACACTCTCTATGAGTTAGATACAGAGTTTCCGTGACCATGCCCTTCGACTGGGGCACTTTTCTGTCTTTTTTGTACTCGCTCACGAGGTAGGCTACATGTGCTGCCGGCTCAGCACCTTACCTTCGTGCAGCAGCGAACGGGAAACGGTCAGGCCCTCTCATCCGGGAATCCCTCATATCCCCCAGCTGAGAGCCTTCGAACATGTATTAGACCTGAGCATGTAGCTTGCTCAGTATCACGTTTCTATTTTCCGGTAGACGGGTATCGGCCTGGCTCTCAGATCCGAGGGTTTGTGGCTTAGAGGCGTTCAGCCACAGCCCTCGACAGGGAGCCCTATGAGTTTTGTCCGAACCAAGAAATTCTGCCTTCGTGCACCTGATTTAAATTTTGACTGCTATCCTCAGTCTATGCCTGCAGAGCAGCAGGTTGTGTCTCTCTTAGTCTGGTCCCTATCCCATAAGCTGTCCGATATGTAATTTTTCACCCATCGGCAAGCAAATGGGGTCGATGGGACACGCAAGCTCCCCCACCACGTCAAGGTGGAGACACATCGGGGGAGTCTTGTTGTTTGATTTACTACTATTTTATATTTTGCTGAGATGGCTTTGAGAGAGATGTTCGCTTCAGTTGTTTGTTCGATTCAGTTGTTTGTTCGATTTCTGCTGCCTTCCTGGCATCTTCAACTTTGTCCTCTGAAATTTGTAGTTCTTCAGTCTAGTATGGTTTGTAATATTTCCTCGCTCCTCTTGGAATGGACTCAGTGGCTGCCTGTATTATCGCTCTGTTTAGACTTTCCACCATTTGCTTTATGTTGCCATATCGTGTATTTATGTTTTCACAATATTTGTCTGTTAGTATGGCAAATCTGTCCCAATCTGCTCGTTTGTAATTCCAGCAGGGCAAGGGCTTTTGCTCCTGTGGAACATACTCCATATTCATTACAAGCTTGATTGGTCTGTGGTCACTACCTGCTAATTGGTCCAGCACATGGCGATCGATTTTGTGGAGGATGTCTCCTGTGCAGAAAGCTAAGTCTGGAGTAGAAGTCGTAAGCCATCTTCTGGAGTAGAAGCTCGGTGTGTCATCCGCTTTGTTGAGTAGATGGAGATTTGAGTCTATTTCCCAGTCCTCCAATTCATCTCCTCTTTTGTCAGTATCTGGGTATCCCCATCTTTCTGAACGGCTATTAAAGTCACGGACAATAATGCAGTTTGTGTCAGTTATTTTCATGTTTGAGAGGGTCATAAGCAAGATGTTCCACGTCCGATATATCCATCTGGAGATCATCTGTCACATCCTGCACCCATCTTCTCTTTGGCCTTCCTCTTCTTCTCTTCCTGGGCATATACCCCTCCATGATTGTTCTCTCCAAACTTTCATGATGTTTCAAGTGACCAAAATATTTCAGTTTTATTTGTTTTATCGTCTTTTTTCTGTATCCAAGATATTCTTTTAACTTGTTTATAACATTTATATTCAAAGGCATTAATGCGCTGTTCAGCTTGTTTAGTAAGTATCCAGGTCGCACCAGCATATGTTGCAATGAGAAAAATGCATGCTCTTAAACATCTAATTTTTGTAGTTCAATCTGTCTCACTCCACAATTTATTCAGTTGCTTTAGTTTCTGAAGAGCAATAGATATTCATCTTTTAATTTTCTTCATTGTGTCACCATTGTTGGTAATTAATGGCCCAAGATATTCAAAATTTTCCATCACCTCCAGTTTTTCCTCATTATCATATATTTCTTTCTCCATAGTAGTTTTATCTGTATGCATTATCTTTGTATTTGCTATGTTAAGATATAAGTTGTGATTTTCACTATTTAATATTCACTATTAGGTTTTCTATACCATTCTGTGTTGTGGATAGCAATACTGTATCATCAGCACACGGAATCTCTGGTATGCATGACCATCAATATTTAGGGCATCATATAGCTCCCTGTTTATATCATCTCTTACATTTCTCATATTTTCAGCATACAGGTTAAACAAATAGGGGGACAGCACACATCCCTGTATGGACACCTTGCTTGATGTCAAACCAGTCTAATGTCTCACCATCTATTCTATCTGCTGCTTATTGGTCTAGATAGAGCATTCTTATTAGTTGTATTGCATGTGATGGAAAGCCCATATTCCTCATGATTTCCCAAAGTTTCTGATGTTGTAAACAGTCAAATGCCTTTGAATAATCTACAAAACATGAGAATAGGTTTACATTAAATTCTCTGCACTTCTCTATTATTAAACGCATGTTGAGAATGTGATCTCTTGTTCCTCTTCCTTGTCTAAATCCTGCTTGAACCACGTTAATTTCTTCTTCCATTTTCTTACGAAGTCTTCCCATTATGATGTTTAGTAGAATTTTACTCTCATGACTGATCAGGGCAACAGTTCTATAGTTGGTGCATAATTTCAGGTTGCCTTTTTTTGGTATTGGAATGAAGATAGTTCTCTTCCAATCTTTTGGCCATATACGATATTTCCATATCTTTTTACATAATGCGTGATAGATTTGTATGCTTTCTTCTCCTCCTGCTTTAATTAGTTCAGCTGGTATCTCATCACATCCAGGTGATTTACCATTCTTCAGGTTCTTTATTGCCCATGCAATTTCATCTAATGAGGGTTCAGCTGTTAGCGGGGTAGGGGTATCCCCTATCAAAGGAGATGTAAGACGCCTCCTTTCCTCCGCTAGTCTATGGGACACCCTTGGGCAAGGTGGAGTACCCGTTTAGCCCCCCCTCCCCCCATCAGGATTACTTGAAGCTATGTAAGCAGGTGGTGGATGGAGTGTGAGAGCAGCCGACAGATTGTTGTTGGTTATGGTCTGCACTCTGCGGCGATAGGCAGATGATCTCATCAGTAGAGACGGTTCCAAATTGCTATATGTAGCCGGGGCGCAGTGTTGGGGTGAGCGCCCAACATTGCTTAAATACCCCAATGGCTCGTGAATACATAACCTCTGCAGCAAAAGTCCAACTCCTGGCCTTCACGTGGCGGAACTGTTTTAACTAACAGGAGAAGGGGCGACGGCGAGTATCTGGCGCCGGAAAATAACCAGTGTGCTCTAGATGTGTATACACATACATGCATGTGCAGACACGTGTGTGCGTGTGTACACATCTAAACTCGAGTGAGACCACAGTCTGCTCTAGCAAAGGAAAGGTGCTGAAGACGGAGGCAACCAGCCAGGAGGCGCACCACAGAAATCAGGATGCCACGCAATTACGCAAAATGGAATATGTCGACTGCTGCTAAACGTTATGGTGCTCGCCCTGCTTTGGACCCCCAGGCAGGTGCAGTGCCGGGCCCTATGTCTCGAAAGGGTCCAACCCCAACTACTGGAGGTCCTTCTCAGATGTCCTGTGGAGCCAGGGGACATGAGAATAGAACAGCTGGCCATACTAAACTAAGACTTAAAATAATGCACTGGAATGCGGAGGGAGTCAGCAACAAAAAAGTAGAATTAGAAAACATCCTGGACAAAGAAAAAGTAAGCATATGTTGCTTGCAAGAAACTCACCTCAACGAAAATATAGCCTTCAAAATCAGAGGCTACCAGTGTTACTGATCTGACCGAAAGGACAGGCGAAAAGGTGGGATACTTACCCTTGTAAAAAATAACATCACTGCTTCCCAAATCGAAGTCTACATGGAAGGGGCTGAGTATCAGACACTTAAACTTAAAACAGGCTATACAGACCTACATCTGATCAATTACTACTGTCCAAGTGACCGTCCACAGGCACTGGACACACTACCATTAACAGAAAAAATGATTGTGTGCGGCAATTTCAAAAGACACTCGCAGAGTTGGGGCTATGATCACATGGACCAGAGAGGAGAGAGACTGGAAGACTGGCAGGATGAGAATAGATTCATCTTGGTTAACAAGCCGTCCGACCCACATACTTTCTACTCGAGATCATGGCACTCTACAACTACACCTGACCTGGCTTTTCATTCACCAGACCTGGAGTGGAACATTACACGAAATGTTGGGAAACAACTAGGTGGCAGTGACCATCGACCAGTCTTTCTAACTGTAGAAAATGAGCTTGTAAGTGAAAGCAGCACCCTCTCGAGGTGAAACTACAAAAAAGCAGACTGGGCAGTGTACAAGCATCGCACCAGCATACTGGTTAGAAACCTGAACACTGAGAAAGACATAAATAAAGTAGTTGAAGAGTTTGGAAAATGCATACTACAGGCAGCGCGAGAAACAGTACCAAGAGGAGCCCGTAAACAATATAAACCCTACTGGAGTAGTGAACTGGAACAGTTGCATAATGATGTGGAAGTATGTAGAAAGCAAGCAGAGGCCACACCCAGCCAAGAGCACCACAATAAATTCCAGCATGCAAAAGCCAAATTTAAAAACGCCAAGCTGCAGGCTAGACGGAAAAGCTGGCAGGAAAAAACAGAGTCCCTGAACTTTGAAAGAGACACAAGGAAATTGTGGAAGCTAATAAAACAACTTAACGATGAGGGCACAGGGAGAAACTCAAAAATTGCACTACATAAAGATGGAAACATCTTAACAAGAAAGCAAGCAGCTGACCATTTTGCGGACTCATTCGCACAAGATAACAATATCAAAATCAGTCCAGAGAAACAACAAGAGATTCAAGAGAAACGGCAACATACAGGACAGAAGGAAATAGTACATGAGGTTCTGGAGGCACCCATCACAATCAGCGAACTGGAGCTAGCCATATCAAAACTGAAAATGAGAAAGTCACCAGGAGCTGATGGTATCTCCAATGAAATGATCAGGAACCTAGGAACAGAGGCCAAAGCAAAGCTGTTGCAGATCTTCAATAACAGTTGGACCTTAGGCAGTGTTCCACAAGCCTGGAGAGAAGCAATCATGATACCCCTCCTAAAATCAGGGAAAGATAGTTCCATTGCCTCTAGCTACAGACCAATTAGCCTCACCAGCTGTCTCTGCAAAACACTGGAGCGCATCATCAATCACAGACTGCAGTGGTACATTGAAAGTAAAAACATCCTTGTGCCACAGCAGGCTGGCTTTAGGCAGTGCTACTCTACGGAAGATCAGACAACCTACGTCTCTCAAGAAATTGAGGATGCATTCCAAGAGAAGAAGCTGGTGCTTGCGGCATGGATAGATTTGAAGAAAGCCTTTGACAAAGTCTGGAAAGAAGGTCTGATGAATAAACTGAGAAATTGCAAAGTCAATGGAAGAATGTACAAATGGGTGAAAGCATACTTGCACAACAGAAGAGCCCGAGTACAGATAGACGGACTCAAGAGCAAGAAAGTACTACTGCGTCACGGAGTTCCCCAGGGCGGAGTATTGTCCCCCACACTCTTTCTAATCTTCATCAATGATCTCGTTGCTAATCTACCGCATGGAATTAAAGCGGCAATGTATGCCGATGACCTGGTTCTATGGAGCACAAATGAACATGCATCAGTGTCCACCAGATTACTACAAAGAGCTGTAGATACATTTGTTGCATGGGCAAATAGATGGTGTGTCAGCATAAACACTGACAAGTGCAGCACCACCCTATTTACCCTCTCTCCAAAACAAAAGGCAGGGACCATCCAGATAAATGGAACACCCCTACATACCTTGGAGTAACATTTGATGGAAGGCTAACATGGAGAAAGCACATCAACAAAGCAGTAGCAAAAGCCAGAAGGAAAATAGCCATCCTGAGAAAGCTAAGTGGAACCACATGGGGAGCCAGTGGGAAAATACTTAGCAAAATGGAATATGGGTCAACTGCATGGTGTTCGGCAGCAAAAACCACTATACAAGAGCTGGACAAAGTGCAAAATCAAGCACTTAGAGAGTCACCACAGGAGGGATGAGATCAACCCCTATAGTGGAAATGGAGAAGATGGGGAGGACACAAGCACTGAGTGAGCGCAGAGATACGAAAACGCTAATACAAGCAGAAAAGTTCCTCAGCTTGCCAGGCCACCCTATGAAGAACAGATTTGAAAACCTAGCTATGGGGCAGTTGAAAAGAAGTAGTTTTATCCACCAGGCCAAACGACTCTGCAGAGAAACCACAGATCTGCCCACAGTTGGTATCCCCCTAACAACTATTCCAGAGCGAACTCCATGGAAAGATGAGCATAGACTATCATTACAAATCCAGACAAAAGTGAGAGGAATATTTGACAAGGAAGATCAGAACAGTGTGCAGCGCAGAACAGCCACTCTCAGCTTCCTTGATGAAGAATACCCACAGGACCTCTGGATCCGAGTCTACACAGATGGGTCAGCACAAAATGCTGTTCGAAATGGAGGAGCGGGAGTGTACATAGAATACCCAAATAATACCAGGGACACAGCTAGAGTACCGACAGGAAAGTACTGCCATAACTACGATGCTGAAATTGAGGCAATCAAGATAGCAAAAGAGAAATTACTAAATACCAGCAATGGTACACAACCTGTGGTGCTATTGACAGATGCAAAATCAGTACTCGAGGCGCTCCTGTCTGGGAAATTGCCAGTACTAAGGACACTACTTTCTGAACTTAGCAGTCAGCATAAGGTCACCATACAGTGGATACCATCCCACTGTGGAGTACCCGGGAATGACAGAGCTGATAAATTGGCTAAGGAAGGAGCCAAAGAAGAACAGCCTGATGTTCCTGTAACATACCACCAAAAGAAAAGAATGATCAAATCAGTCAGAAAGCCACCAAAACCTGCTCAAGATGACTACTACGTTATGGATAGACCAGAACAAGTCATTATTCTGCGCCTCAGAACAGGGCACAATAGATTACGCAACCACATGTATACAAAATTCAAGATTGGTGAAACAGCCATGTGTACATGTGGATTGGCGTCGCAGACAGCAGAGCACATACTCCAAGACTGCCCAAAATATAACATATCTAGGCAAACCTTCTGGCCTAGAGAGACTACAGTGGAAGATAAACTCTATGGACCTCTGTGTGAACTGAAAAAGACAGTTCAATTCATACAAGAGACAGCACTGCAGTTATAGACATATTTCAAGCGAACGAAAGAAGAAGAAGAATCAGTAGAGACAATGGCTGTGGCCACCGACTAGTACAGCCACTGCCCAGAAGGAAAGCAATGGCAAACTACCTTCTGCAAAACTTGCCAAGAAACCATAGCAACCATGAAACTATAAAACATAGTGGACAAGGAATATATTTTGAATCTATGAACAGTTGCTAGTTGAAGACACAACATAAAGCATAGTGGAAAAGGAATATATTTTGAATCTATGAACAGTTGCTAGTTGAAGACACAATAACATAAAGCATAGTGGAAAAGGAATATATTTTGAATCTATGAACAGTTGCTAGTTGAAGACACAATAACATAAAGCATAGTGGAAAAGGAATATATTTTGAATCTATGAACAGTTGCTAGTTGAAGACACAATAACATAAAGCATAGTGGAAAAGGAATATATTTTGAATCTATGAACAGTTGCTAGTTGAAGACACAATAACATAAAGCATAGTGGAAAAGGAATATATTTTGAATCTATGAACAGTTGCTAGTTGAAGACACAATAACATAAAGCATAGTGGAAAAGGAATATATTTTGAATCTATGAACAGTTGCTAGTTGAAGACACAATAACATAAAGCATAGTGGAAAAGGAATATATTTTGAATCTATGAACAGTTGCTAGTTGAAGACACAATAATGTAACACAACATATTTAACAGATTCAGTGCCAAACCAAAGGTAGGTTTGAACATAACATAAATGGATGGCGGTAAATGTGGAGGTAGGGGCGTGACACATTTATGATTTAAAAGTTGTTAATATGGTAGCAGACATGTTGTATTGTACATCAAATTAAAGGGGGTAGCATGAGGAAATCTACTGCATATAAGCCCATGGCAGATACGGGAAGTTGCTTAAGATGATTAATTATCCCATGGCACTCAATCAGTTAAGGACGTGTGTGTTTAATTTTTCATTCAATTTAATTGTAAAGTGAGAAGGGATGGATGTGAATGTTTGTGATAAATTGTTCCCAGAGTAATTGGTACAAGAGATTATAAAAAGAAAGCCAGTTTCATAATCATCTATAATGAATCTGCACAATCCTGTCTTGCATCTTCTCATGATGCAGATCCGTTGGCTTCTTCCAGCTCTTGATGTTCTCTACCCACATGAGTATCTTTCTCTGGCATGCTTCCCTTCTACATTTCTTTCCAACACATCCTTTAATTTGGAGTTATGTTTCTTTATTTGCCTGAAGTGCTTCACTAAGTACTTACAGAACTGTTGTATATAAAGGGAACTGATTACATAATCTCATATAACTGAGACTTACTATCTGTATCAGGAACTGA
Source organism: Cepaea hortensis (assembly GCA_963921405.1). NCBI lineage: Eukaryota > Metazoa > Mollusca > Gastropoda > Stylommatophora > Helicidae > Cepaea > Cepaea hortensis. The sequence continues at coordinate 42,550,241 of OY992882.1, forward strand.
TTTACATCTATTACCGTGAAGACCTACATTTGAAAGGAGCTGATCTTACCATCACATAATAGTTCAGATCTGAGATGTATAAAGACATTAGTACTTCACACTACTATTATATCTTGATATTGATATCTTGAAAGAAATGAACTCGTAAAGAGAATTGGTTACTTGCACCAGAAGAAGACAGTCCACATTTCTTTAGCATTTCAGGACAAGGGGAAGCCTGGAGTACACCATGGCAATGAAAACGTTGTAAGGGAGGAAAAGCAATGGGAGACCACGAAGGAAGATGCTGGACAGTTTGATACAGCATGGAGAAACACCAGTATCAGAAATGAGTGGCAGTACATGAGCCAGAAGGCTGTGGACAGACATCATGAACACCACATGGCATGGACCTAAAAGAAGAGGAACTACAACTACAGATCTTCTACAGAAATACCTTTACCTAAAGTGTGAATTATCTTGTTGTATGTCATTGCATCAGATGCATATGTTTATAAATAACATCAAATTGTTAATTCATATTAAAAATGTTGTTTCGGTCACTTTGCTATTCTTTTGTGTATTCTTCAGGGATAGTTTGTTCAGTGCATGGTGATTCCTGGAGGCAAAGGAACTCTATGGGAAGAAAGCAAGATCAGGCTGTTAGTAGCAAGGTTGCACTTGTGTCTTATTGATGTGGAGTAGATAGTTATCATCATCACATCACTACCATTATCACTGTCAACATTACCATCTCTTTAAGAATTTTAAGTGGCCTGAAATGATTGATGAAGTTGGTTTTCATGGTTGTTAACAATGTATTAATGTTTCAGATTTGAAATATATTACATTGTCTGCAAAATAAATACTAAAAAGAATGTAGGATACATAATTATGAGGATGTGTCAATAAATGAGGTAACGTGGTAGCCATATGCATCCATTTATTCATACATAAGTGTAAAGAGAACCAATAATTAACATTCTCACTCATTAAGTTTCCACATAATTTCCACACTTTTCTAGACATTTGTTCAGTCAGTAGACATTTATCCCAGCTCACAAGAAATCATTCGGTTTAGTTTCATATAATTTTTAGCTTTTAGATGTTTAATTGCCGGTCTCCCTGGCCTAGAGGTTAGCGGCTTTCTCCGTAATCCTGTATACTCTTGTGAGTAACGTGAAGTGCACGAGAATTGGTGGCGGTTCTAGCAAAGTCGGTAACTTACGGGTTATGTGAGCTGGTCGCTCAGAAAGCAATGGCAAACTGCTGAGCGTAATCTTGCCAAGAAATCAACAATCAGCTGAAAGATGCTGATGTTGACAGCGATGTCCTGTAAAGGGATATGCGAACACATAAAAAAAAAAGGAAAAAAAGGTGTTTAACTGAAGATGTAAAGAGATGAAAGTCCCACTTGGTTCTTTTTGCCTCATACTGCCTATGTCTGGCTGAGGTAGTCATCCATGCTCTTTTGCCAATCTCTCAACCTCTTCATTTCCATGTATACTGTAATGTGAAGGGATCCACGGTATTACATCTTTTTTCCACCTTTGAAGCAATATTCCATTTCATGCCTCTGGGACGCTTTTGTTACCGACATACCTGTGGTATGAAGTGTGGCAGTCTAAGTACTTCTTCATGCACCTTTAGATGATAACCTGAATGTAGTTAAAGTAAGCTGTAGTCAACTTGAGCTTGTTGATATCTCCATAAAGCTTGTCCTCGAATGAAGCAGGTGTGGGCCACAATATCTTTCTCTGTTCTGCATATATTGGGCACTCCTGCAGCAAATGTTTAACTGTCATTTTACCAGTTCCACAATTACATTCATCAGTATCTCCTTTCTTTAGTTTATTGAACAAGTTGTATTTCAGCCTGTTATGTCCTGTGCGCAGTCTGAAGATTGCTACTTGTTCTCTTCGGTCGGGGGTTGTGTTGGTGTGGAATGTGTATGTGGGTGGGTGAATGAGGGATGTGTGGGGGAATGGGTTTGTGGGGGATGTGTATGGGTTGATGTATGGGTGTGGCGGGATGGCTTTGGGTATGTGTCTGGGCGGGGAAAATGTCTTTGTGGATGGAGGTGTGTGTGGGTGGTAAGGGTGTTTGTAGGTGGGGGATGTGTGGGCATGTGGGGAGATGTGTGTGTGTGGGTGGGGGTTGTGTATATGGGTGGGGTGTTGTGTGAGAAAGAAGATGTGCTTGTTGAGGGGTGTGTGGGTTTGTAGCAGAGGTGTGATTGGTTGTAGGATGTGCGGGTGGGTAAAGGATCTATGTGAGGGTGGGGGATGTGTGTTCGGCTGGATGGTTGGAGTGTGTGAGTGTGGGTGGTTAGATGGAAGATGTATGTGTTGATGGGTGGGGATGTGTGGGTGTGAGTGATTGAGGGATGAGTACGTGAGAGGATGGATGTGTGTGAGAAATGGGTGTATGGGTGGGGGAAGTGTCTGGGTGGGAATATGTGTGTGGGTGGGGGATGTGTGTGGGGGAATATGTAGGTGGTGGGGTGTGAGTGGTTGGGAGGTGTATTTGTGGATTGGGGATGTGTTGTTGGAAGTGGATATGTGTGTGGGTGTATGGTTAAGGGATGGGTGGGTGGGTGGAGGATGTGTAGGTGAGTGGAGGATGTGTGGGTGGGTGAGTGTATGTAGGTTGGGGGATGGGTCAGGGATGTGTGTGTGGGTTCAGGATGTGTGGGTGGGTTGTGAGAGATTGTGTGGGTGGGGATTGTGCAAGTGGGGGAAATGTTGGTGAGTGAGGGTTTTGTGTGTGGGTAGATGCTTCGGCATTCCACTGTGGTATGTTGAGTGTCCGGGGTGTTTGGTCAATAGCTCTTAACCTGTGCCTTGACTCCAGAGCACAGGGGAAGGTGACCACCAGTAGTATGGGGTGGACCCCCTCGAGGCAGGGGGCCCAGCACTATCACCGCCTCTTGGGACTTCACAAGATCAGCGCCATACTGAGTAATTTTAATTTGTGACATCATGGATTGTGTTACATTGCACTGATTTGTCAAGCCTGTGGCTCTGTGCATCCAATTTCGAAAAGCATTTTTCGGGTATGCTCTCCCTAGCCTTTGACTGTTCCCAGTCTACCTACAAGGCAGCAGGTGTGTCTCTCTTGGTCTCATCCCTCTCCCTTGACCTGTCCGACATGGGAGACCCTACCAGTAGCAGGGCTACCTTCGGCATATTTCTTGGGGTCATTGGAACATGCAAGCCCCTCTACCATGACAAGATGGAGACATGTCAGAGGGGGCCCAATTGATATTAATTCATTCATATTTTTAAAAAAATGATATTCCTAGTTGGACAGTCATTTTAACATGCTTTTTCATTTCATATTTATAGATGTCAAAATTTGGTGTCAGAAAACAAGTGGACCAAGGGCATGTCAGAAAAAAGTAAGCTACAGCCTTTATAAAAGTCTATTTCAGTGTCTGTGTGTTAAAATTTCACAAGTAGTTTATAAACATTGTTCAGACTGTGTTGTTTGTATGTTTCTTTTATTTTTGCAAACGTGGCATGTGTATGTTATTTTGTCCTACATGCATGTGTGTATGTTATTTTATCATGAGTGTATGTGTTTGTTTTATACATACATATATATATGTGATACTGGATGTGATCGAAAACTTTTGCACTTTTGTATGAATGAGTCAAGGCAATTACCTGGAAATTTATTATTTCTTCTCTGCGTATTCACCCTCGAGGCGATGCACTTCTCTCAACTCTTCAACACCAATCTGATGCCCTGATTGTAGATGTCCCTTGTCTGGCTCAGAACCACATCTCTAGATCAGTTATCAAGTATAGGCATTGGAAATAAGACATCCACAAAGTGAATTCTTTAGGTTTGGAAAAAGGAAAAAGTCACTCGGTACCAAGCCATGTGGGTGTGGTGGATGGGGCATGAAGCTATATCCACACTGCTGGGCAATGTCGATGGTGCTGCATGAGTTGAGGCAATGTCCTGAATCAATGAACACCTCTGATAGCATCCCACATCTTTTGCACTTGATTTATTCTTTAACTGCTGGAGAAAGCTTTGGTAGCATTTGAAGTTGATAGTACAGGAAGTGAAAGGAAGGTAGTCATGAGTTTGCCACCATGGCAGTCCCAAGAGAAGGTGAGTGTGACCTCTTAAGCAGAGGGTATTGTCTTTGCTTTCTTTGGTGTTGACGAAGAGGAATGTTTCTATTGTTTTCTTTGGTTTTTAGTCTTGAGGTCATAGAAAAACACCATAATAACTAGTCTACAATAAAATCATCTACATCATGAGTTTACTTTGCTCTGCAGGTGCATAAATTTATTAATGCAACGAGGCTGTTTTGGCCTTGATGCTGCTTGATACACACCTGCACCAGTTTCCACCAATCTCACATGCACACCGAACCCCTGCATGCCATGTGCACACAAACTGTTTTAGTCAGTAGTGTCTTCAAAGTGATCCATCATATCACACCCACTTGTCTAAACAGTTTCTTAGTACTGGAGTGTTTATGCTTCTGACTACTGTTTGCAGTTGCATTTTCCTCATGTTGGACTGGTAGTGCAGGGTTTTTTCGCCCTGCTACTGAGTTGAGTGTGTGGGGCAACACTGTGAGTTGTGAATTTCGTTTGGAATGCTTTTACATCTGTCTGCGGTTGTTGTAGCGTGAACTGCATGTTATACTGCAACTGAATGATAGCTGTCGGCCTGTCGCTAGGAATTGACTGGATTTCTTTTTTGGTTCACGCGTGCATTTTTTTGGGAGACTGCTGGGGGCCGTCGCTGGAGCTACGGTGTTCGTGCTTTGTGCGATTCTTTCATCTGGCCGCTCTCCCGAAAGGGACCAAGCCATGTGGGGGTAAATCCCGGGGCAATGAAGTCGATACTCTCAACTTTTAATGCAGTCATGTGTGGCTGCTGGTTTTCTAGTGACTGCCGCTTCCATCGATGATGAACTGTATTTTCCATGGAAGACTTTTATGTTGGCATTCTGACGGCGGCATTATGCACAGTGTACCTGTGCGGGCTGTTGGCTTGTCGAGACTTCTGTCTATTCCACTTTTCACATGGGGCAGTGAGGAGCATTTCGGGTGTGATATTCACTGGTACAGGAATGGAGCATAATGGGGTCGACTCGTTGCATTGAAGTTGGAACCGCGACTGACTGACTGACTGACTGACTGACTGACTGACTCACATAGCAGGAGTCTGCTGTGTGTTTGTGAAGTGCTAGGCCTATCACATTTCTGTGTGCATGGAGGAATAGGCGGCCATTCTTTTCCTGCTGTACTTCGCTCATACCATTATCAATATTAACATCCTAACTGTTCCATCAACATGCCTGCTATATATGTGATTATATCAAAGAAATACTTGACACCATATTGTAATAATAGAAGGAAAATCTATTGTATTTGGCGCCTGTGTTTAAATTCACTAAGAGAACACATTGTTTTGAATCTTCTCCATCCACCTTCAACTGTTCCCTATAGGAATACCTGTGAGAGAATAACATGTCACATACACACACATTTATAGTATTGTTTTAATTGTCTGTGGACAGGCAGCAAGGCAAACCCAAGGACACTGAAGCCCTTAGGCAAGGTCCCCTGAAATCAAAGGCAGGTTTTACTCTTTACAAACATTGTTCTGATGCATTGAAAGAAAATAAGCCCTCTGGTAAGTGAACTGTTTTAATTTGACTAGCAATAGGAGTATTTTTTAAATTTTATTTGAATCTAAAAGCTCTAAAGTCAAGGCAATTATTTCAGTTCAGATTATCAACATTGCACTCAGGTGCTCCGATTTCCTCCATGGTAAATCACTATTGCACTCAGGGCTCCAATCTCCTCCATAGTAAATCACCATTGCACTTAGGTGCTCCGATCTGCTCCATAGTAATTCCATCTGTTACAAGGACTAACTGCGCTCCTATGATGTTGATTCATAGGCCTCCTCACACACTTGGTGTGCTGCTCTTTCCCGGCCACACCGATCGTCAGTCCAAGTGCCAGCATTCTGACTATTGATGCCAATTTATTCAGTTGAAAGTCCATGTTTTAATCAACCTCTTTAAAGGCGCTCATGATGACAGCTCAATTAATTGGTTCTAGACAATGTTATCTGAATTATTGTTGCTATTTGAAGTAGAATAAATCCTAACCATACATAAATTCAAATCCCAAGTAAGTTAAACAAAAAATTCAAATTTTACGATGTTTGGTAACATGGAACTAAATTATTATTATCTTGAGCTAACATTTAATCAGATTTTAGGGAGTAAATATGTTAGCAAAATTATGCTAATTTATGTAAGTTTGTTTTAAGTATTATATTTCCATCGTTGTTTACATCAGCAGTAGGATGAAAGAGCTGTATACATGTGGTTATATAGACAAGAAAAAAAAACAAAGAAGTATTACTGAAAAATGAGATTGAAGTAAACTTTATTGAATGAAATATGGATCAGACAGTTAAGGTATTTTGGCCACATAAAGAGACACAGCTCCTGGTTAAATGATGTTTTTAAGGGAAAAGTGCAGGGGGAGCATGCAAGATACAAACGTTAATTAACAACAGGTGGACAGAAGAAGCCTGCGTGCATGCACCTTGAAGATGTAGACTGAAAGTTTTGGCGTCTCATTGCAGCCAACCATCAATACCGAGATGACACGAATGATGATCGTGTCTATTTGATGCTGACTGATAATTTACACCATGTTGAAGTCATAGCTTTGAAACACTGCTCTAAGCCACCGTAACACTCGAGTTTCATTAATGAAATCAGTTTAATTATTGATTTTCTATAATCATTATAATAACACCCAGAGCAGCCATTCTGCTTCCTCCTCTTCTTCTCCTCATCCTCCTCTGCTGCTTCTGCTGTTTTTTACCCTATTCCTCCTCCTCCTCCTCCTCTTCCTCCTCCTCCTCCTCCTCCTCTTCTTCTTCTACTTCTCCTCATCAACCATCTCCATAGAATTTGCCGGGCAATCCCATATGTGCTTAGTTTCCATCAGTTAGTTAGTTAGTTAGTCGACAGATCATCCTCATTACACATCAAACCATTCAGTCCATAAGTGCTCGGATCCACTCCTCAGCAAATCCCGCAGCGTGTAGCGGCTAACGACACCAGTTCTGTGTTGGTTTATCAATCTTCTTTGGCTTCCTGCATAGTTTCCATCAGAGGAGGAATACTGGTTATTATAATAGCACAGCGATTGTGAACATGCTTGTGTTATCCTTGTATGCAGCCCTGCTTGCTACTGTAATGAGTAAAGCCACATTCCAGTCAGTTGAAATATATAGAAAACTAGGTCGTGTTTTTATGAGGAGTGCTTTTTTAAAATGAATATTATCATGGTTTTGAATGTTACTGCTTATTAAGAATTGACTTGCATGTTGATTGGACATTATTTCAGTTCACAAATCTTTGGTGAGTGGTCAGAAGCAGACGCAAGGCAAAAATGAAGCTGAGGATAAGTTCATGCAGCAGCCGGACGTGGTTTCACAGATGCAAATTCACAATGAGCAGACAAGGTCTGGGGAGGCCTCAAGTATACTGATTCCAACAGCAGACATTGACTGTAAGTTTGTCAGGGATAAGATGTTTTTTGTTTGCTATCTGTTGATATAAGCAACATCAGTGCATCCCAAGCACACTTGGTTTTGTCAGCCTTAGCAAATAACTTAAGATATGTTAGCTGCCTTCGAAACACACATCTATCTATCTTTCAAATACTCATTTATTGTGTTTTGACAGCCTTAGCATATATCTGAAGGTATGTTAACTGTGTTCACAGCACTCTTATTGTGTGCACATTTGACCATATCTCAAGTACCCATTTTAGCCTGGAGACAGCAGTACCTGCCTGAGGTGATAGGAAACAATGCAGGTATTGAACAAAAGAACACTCAGAATGAAATAGAAAGAAGACATAGTCTTGAACTAGATAAAAGAACAGTACCCAATTAGCTCTCGGACCCATGATTATACATATGGATCAGCAGAAAAATCAATAGAAAATGGATGAGGTGGAATTCTCCCAAATTTAAACAAATAGAGCAGAGAAAGCTAAGTCAGTGGCAACTGGAAAATTCTCAAATAACTTCAAAGCAGAGTTTGAGACCTTGAAAATTGCAGCAGAATGCTCTTGATGGAGGAAATTAAAGAGAAACTTATAGCTATCTTCACAGATGCAAATTCAGCTGTCTCAGTACCAAAGAGCAAAATCAGCACATACCTAGCAGTCCTAAAAGCAGCACTCCATGGACTTTGTCAGAAATCCAAAAAAGATGTAATACAGTGGATCCCATTACAATACAGTATACCTGGAAATGAAGAGGTTGAGAGATTGGCAAAAGAGCATGGACGACTACCTCAGCCAGACATAGGCAGTATGAGGCAAAAAGAACCAAGTGGGAATTAGAGCATCCAGGCCACCAGAAATATTATGCATATTACCAACTCGACCGAAGTGAACAAGTAGAAACCTTCAGACTCAGCACATATCAAGGTGAAATATCATTTGATCAATAAACTAAGGGTAGGGGATACTGATGAATGTAATTGTGGAACTGGTAAAGTGACAGCTAGACAAATGCTGCAGGAGTGTCCAACATGTGTAGAACAGAGAACATTATTTTTGCCTACACCCACTCCATTTGAGGACAAACTCTGTGGAGATGCCAACAAGCTCAATTTGACTGCTACTTCCTGTATGTTCGGGTTGACATTTGAAGGTGTACAAAGAAGAAGAATGTTCCTGGATTGCCACATTTCATGCTATCATGCCACAAGTATGCCGATAGCAAACGTGTAACAGTAGCTATGGGTTCCAAATGTTGCTGTATGTAGCCGAGGCGCGGTGTTGGGGTGAGCGCCCAACATTGCTCAAATACCTCAATGGCTCGTGAATACATAACCTATGCAGCAAAAGTCCAACTCCTGGCCTTCACGTGGCGGACCTGTTTAAACTAACAGGAGAAGGGGCGACGGCGAGTCTCTGGCGCCGGAAAATAACCAGTATGCTCTAGATGTGTATGCACGTACATGCATGCGCAGACAGGTGTGTGCGCGCGTACACATCTACACTCGAGTGAGACCACAGTCTGCTCTAGCAAAGAAAGGTGCTGAAGACGGAGGCAACCAGCCAAGAGGCGCACCACAGAAATCAGGATGCCACGCAATCACGCAAAATGGAATATGTCGACTACTGCTAATCGTTATGGTGCTCGCCCTGCTTTGGACCCCCAGGCAGGTGCAGTGCCAGGCCCTATGTCTCGAAAGGGTCCAACCCCAACTACTGGAGGTCCTTCTCAGATGTCCTGTGGAGCCAGGGGACATGAGAATAGGACGACTGGCCATACTAAACGAAGACTTAAAATAATGCACTGGAATGCGGAGGGAGTCAGCAACAAAAAAATAGAATTAGAAAAAATCTTGGACCAAGAAAAAGTAAGCATATGTTGCTTGCAAGAAACTCACCTCAATGAAAATATAGCCTTCAAAATCAGAGGCTACCAGTGTTACCGATCTGACCGAAAGAACAGGCGAAAAGGTGGGATACTGACCCTTGTAAGAAACAACATCATGGCTTCCCAAATCAAAGTCTACATGGAAGGGGCTGAGTATCAGACACTTAAACTTAAGACAGGTAATACAGATCTACATCTGATCAATTACTACTGTCCAAGTGACCGCCCACAGGCACTGAACACTCTACCACTAAAAGAAAAAATGATTGTGTGTGGCGATTTCAACAGCCACTCGCAGAGCTGGGGCTATGATCACATGGACCAGAGAGGAGAGAGACTGGAAGACTGGCAGGATGAGAATAGATTCATGTTGATTAACAAGCCGTCCGACCCACATACTTTCTACTCGAGATCATGGCACTCTACAACTACACCTGACCTGGCTTTTCATTCACCAGACCTGGAGTGGAACATTACACGAACTGTTGGGAAACAACTTGGTGGCAGTGACCATCGGCCAGTCTTTCTAACCGTAGAAAATGAGCTTGTAAGTGAAAGCAGCACCCTCTCGAGGTGGAACTACAAGAAAGCAGACTGGGCAATGTACAAGCATCGCACCAGCATACTGGTTAGAAACCTGAACACTGAGAAAGACATAAATAAAGCAGTTGAAGAGTTTGGGAAATGCATACTACAGGCAGCGCGAGAAACAGTACCAAGAGGAGCCCGTAAACAATATAAACCCTACTGGAGTAGTGAACTGGAACAGTTGCATAATGATGTTGAAGTGTGTAGAAAGCAAGCAGAGGCCACACCCAGCCAAGAGCACCACAATAAATTCCAGCATGCAAAAGCCAAATTTCAAAGGGCCAAGCTGCAGGCTAGACGGAAAAGCTGGCAGGAGAAAACGGAGTCTCTGAACTTTGAAAGAGACACAAGGAAATTGTGGAAGCTAATAAAACAGCTTAATGACGAGGGCACAGGGAGAAACTCAAAAATTGCACTACATAAAGATGGAAAAATCTTAACAAGAAAGCAAGCAGCTGACCATTTTGCGGACTCGTTCGCACAAGATAGCAATATCAAAATTAGTCCAGAGAAACAACAAGAGATTCGAGAGAAACGACAACATACAGGACAGAAGGAAATAGTACATGAGGTTCTGGAGGCACCCATCACAATCAGCGAACTGGAGCTAGCCATATCAAAACTGAAAATGAGAAAGTCACCAGGAGCTGATGGTATCTCCAATGAAATGATCAGGAACCTAGGAACAGAGGCCAAAACAAAGCTGTTGCAGATCTTCAATAACAGCTGGACCTTAGGCAGTGTTCCACAAGCCTGGAGAGAAGCAATCATGATACCCCTCCTAAAATCAGGGAAAGATGGTTCCATTGCCTCTGGCTACAGACCAATTAGCCTCACCAGCTGTCTCTGCAAAACACTGGAGCGCATCATCAATCACAGACTGCAGTGGTACATTGAAAGTAAAAACATCCTTGTGCCACAGCAGGCTGGCTTTAGGCAGTGCTACTCTACGGAAGATCAGACAACCTACCTCTCTCAAGAAATTGAGGATGCATTCCAAGAGAAGAAGCTGGTGCTCGCGGCATGGATAGATCTGAAGAAAGCCTTTGACAAAGTCTGGAAAGAAGGTCTGATGAAGAAACTGAGAAACTGCAAAGTCAATGGAAGAATGTACAAATGGGTGAAAGCATACTTGCACAACAGAAGAGCCCGAGTACAGATAGACGGACTCAAGAGCAAGAAAGTACTACTGCGTCACGGTGTCCCCCAGGGCGGAGTCTTGTCCCCCACACTTTTTCTAATCTTCATCAATGATCTTGTTGCTCACCTACCGCATGGAATTAAAGCGGCAATGTACGCCGATGACCTGGTTCTATGGAGCACAAATGAATATGCATTAGTGGCCACCAGATTGCTACAAAGAGCTGTAGATACATTTGCTGCATGGGCAAATAGATGGTGTGTCAGCATAAACACCGACAAGTGCAGCACCACCCTATTTACCCTCTCTCCAAAACAAAAGGCAGGGATCATCCAGATAAATGGAACACCCCTAAGAGAAGATAAAGAACCAACATACCTTGGAGTAACATTTGATGGCAAGCTGACATGGAGAAAGCACATCAACAAAGCAGTAGCAAAAGCCAGAAGGAAAATAGCCATCCTGAGAAAGCTAAGTGGAACCACATGGGGAGCCAGTACGAAAATACTTAGCAAAGTTTACCAACAGAGCATACGACCACACCTGGAATATGGGTCAACTGCGTGGTGTTCAGCATCAAATACCACACTACAAGAGCTGGACAAGGTGCAAAATCAAGCACTTAGAGTCACCACAGGAGGGATGAGATCAACCCCTATAGTGGAAATGGAGAAGATGGGGAGGACACAGGCACTGAGTGAGCGCAGAGATACGAAAACGCTAATACAAGCAGAAAAGTTCCTCAGCTTGCCAGGCCACCCTATGAAGAACAGATTTGAAAACCTAGCTATGGGGCGGTTGAAAAGAAGTAGTTTTATCCACCAGGCCAAACGACTCTGCAGAGAAACCACTGATCTGCCCACAGTTGGTATCCCCCTAACAACTATTCCAGAGCGAACTCCATGGAAAGATGAGCATAGACTATCGTTACAAATCCAGACAAAAGTGAGAGGAATATTTGACAAGGAAGAACAGAACAGTGTGCAGCGCAGAACAGCCACTCTCAGCTTCCTTGATGAAGAATACCCACAGGACCTCTGGATCCGAGTCTACACAGATGGGTCAGCACAAAATGCTGTTCGAAATGGAGGAGCGGGAGTGTACATAGAATACCCAAATAATACTAGGGACACAGCCAGAGTACCGACAGGAAAGTACTGCCATAACTATGATGCCGAAATTGAGGCAATCAAGATAGCAACAGAGAAATTACTAAATAACAGCAATGGTACACAACCTGTGGTGCTACTAACAGATGCAAAATCAGTACTCGAGGCGCTCCTCTCTGGGAAATTGCCAGTACTAAGGACACTACTTTCTGAACTTAGCAGTCAGCATAAAGTCACCATACAGTGGATACCATCCCACTGTGGAGTACCCGGAAACGACAGAGCTGATCAATTGGCTAAGGAAGGAGCCAAAGAGGAACAGCCTGATGTGCCCGTTACATACCACCAAAAGAAAAGAATGATCAAATCAGTCAGAAAGCCACCAAAACCTGCTCAAGATGACTACCACATTATGGACAGACCAGAACAAGTCATTATTCTGCGCCTCAGAACAGGACACAATAGATTACGCAACCACATGTATACAAAATTCAAGATTGGTGAAACAGCCATGTGCACATGTGGATTGGCGTCGCAGACAGCAGAGCACATACTCCAAGACTGCCCAAAATATAACATATCTAGGCAAACCTTCTGGCCTAGAGAGACGACAGTGGAAGATAAACTCTATGGACCACTGTGTGAACTGAAAAAAACAGTTCAATTCATGCAAGAGACGACATTGCAGATATAGACATATTTCAAGCGAACGAAAGAAGAAAAAAACAGTAGCTATGAAATAGAATATTGCTTGGCTAGCAAATCCATTACGTAGAAAGTCTAGATCAAAAGCTCAATGTAAGGGCATCATCTGCAGATTATGTTCATCTGGTCTCTGGAGGAGCAGCCTGTGCTGTACAGAAGGCCCAGTATACGGAAATGAGGCTAAGCAGTCACGTGCAGGATGTGACAATTCCATGGGTGTGCCCAGTACCAGGGCGCAATGTGCCAGCTCTGCAATTATGAGAGCCTCTTTGGATGGTGGGGAATGTCTATGGCCAGCCCCTAAGGGCCAACCAGCATGCATTCAGCTGTTCTAGATGTGCCAGCTGGAACATCTCTTTTAGATGGAGGGTTGAAGATGACACCACAACATTGAGAACGTTGAATATTCTACGAAACACCTGGGAAGGTTAACCCTGTCAAAAAAATACCAGAAGAAGCCGGATGTGTTAGCCAAATGGTACCTCAGCTCTACTGTAAACAGGCCCAACGCAAAATAAACTTTTTGGATGAATGAAGAAGTAGTACTCATTTTGTATATTAACACTTATTTTGCCAAGTTCAAACAGTATTTGCCAAGTCGATATCATTATCATAAAGTAAGCTGGCTTGAAATGTTTCAGCTTGACTGGCCCTGTATATTCTTCTTCTTCTTTCATTTGTTTAAAATAAATTGTCTATATCTGCATTATTGTCTCGTGCATAATTTCTTGGGAAGATAATGTGGTGGCTTACCCTTGACTTTCACATCCACATGGAGGTTTATTTACTTCTGCCTTGAAAAGCCATTTTAGACTATCAAAACATGTGGATGTACTGCTCTGCTCAGCTGCAGTTGTCCACTTACCCTAATATATACTTAGTCAACAGCATGCACTGTGTTTGCCACAGCATGGTAGGCTTGCCATCCTCTGCCACATGGAGTTGCAGTTGAGATTTTTTCTGCCTGAAGTTATGAGATTGCAACAACAGTGTGATGAATGGAAAGATTAGCAATTGAAGTTTAGTGTAGACTGATAGAAATGTTGTTGGATGGATCAGGACGAAAGTATGGAGGAATATCATCAGTGGAATTGATCCAGAACACCAAGACCTGTGTGAATGCCTTTGCCAGCTGGCAGGGCACATGATGATGATGATGTCTCTTGTATATATTTCACGACCAGTACATCCAACGTCAACCCCCCGTTCTTTTGGGATTTCTTTTCTTAACCCTTTACAGGGCAGGCGCTTGTCCATTTTTTAACCCTGAACGGGCAAGATTTTTTCAGGTTCGGTAAAATTTTGGGTTGCGTTAGTAAAATCATCACAAATAAGGTGTTAGTCAACCGATTTTAGTTAAATAAACAACACAATGAAGGGAAAAGCATGCAGAATATGTTACTCACGTGATTGTTGTCGGTAATCCATATATGAACACAAATATTTACGAAATACAGCATATTGTTTGTGATTTTCCATCATCTATACGGCAATTTACAAACACATTTTCAGAATCATAATCACTTTCTTTAAAGTCCGACTGGCGACTGCAAATGCAAAGTAACGCTTTTCACTGATATCTAGCTGCGATTAATAGTCAACTTCGTGCCCTTTAATGTCACTTAAATTGAACCTAACGAAATCTCGGCTATCACTTGAAGAATCGCGGAAATCCATTTTGAAAAACTAAGCGTAAAAATCCCGAAAACTATCAAAATAAGTCAGTAAAAGTCCGTTCAAATTCATAGTAGGCACTTACAAATGGCGGCCATGTTGTCAAGCTATCGGCGAAAGCGAAAGTAGCCGTCGGAATTGTCGGAAAGCCGAGAGATCGCGTTTTTACAATGCATAATAGTATCAGGTGGTTTCAGACGATCTGCTCGTTTAAGCAATCGGCCGCAAATGGACCTACAAAAATGTGATGATCCTAACACTTCACATACTCGCAGCAGATTTCTGTTACAATGTTTGTTTTGTTTGTTTGTTTTGGTACCTAATAGCAGGTCTTGACATGATCTAAGCTTGTGTTTGTAGTACTGAATTTTGAGTTACCATAATAAGTATATTATGATAAGATATGTTATTATAGTATGATACCATATTATTATCTACCTGTTATAAGCTAAAATTGATATATGTTTGAAAACTTTGTGTGTTTGTCTATTGGTGTGCAAACATGTGCACATGTGTGTTGAAGAAAATATAACTTTGATGGTTTGCTTTCAGCGTCTGCAGATAGTACGTGGTATGGGTATTTAGACAGACCAGAATTTGGTACGCCGTTTAACAAGCGTCTAGTTTCCTCCACACCCGATCCACAAAGTTTGCTTGAAGCAGAGCTTACGGAGCATCATATGAATCTGGCATCAGTAATGTGCCCACAGGTTATCCCTGAAAGAGACACTACTCTTTCCAGCAAACCCACAGAAGTGTTGACCACAGTGGCTGGCAACTTAAGTGAAAAATTGAAAATACAGAGACAGCAGTTTCAGGAAAATCAGCAGCTGCTTCAGCAGAAACAATGTCAGCAGCCAGGTAATCAGTGGCAAGAATACTCCCAACAGAACCAGCATCCTGTGCTGTTAAACCTGCAGGATGATGGTCTTGTCTTGCAGAAGCTTATTCACCAACCTGCCGTTCACAGCAGTGATGCGTTGAAGGCGGTTCCTACATGCGTGCCAGTTGCAAAATGCATTGGTGATCAAGAAAATTTGAAAAGACATGCAGCCACATCCACATCAGTTAATGATGCCATAAATTCTCAGCAAGATCGTCCAATGTGGCATACAAGTTCACGCCCAAATCATAGTTCAGCTCCAATGATACCAAAGATATCGGTTGACTCTGACACACTAGATAATATTGTGAGTATTAGAACAAAACTAGCACAGCCTGGCAGTCCTGTTTCAAAAGTAACCATTATGTGTCCACCAGAAAATACTCAACCAAGTTTATCTCAACATAATTTGCCAAATGATTATGAACCAGGAAGTGCTTTTTCTAAGCCAGAAACTTGTGCAGGGGCACAGAATTGTGTGATGTCATATCTAGAATCTTCTACAGTGAAGAAAAGAAAATTTCTTAAATTAGACAGCAACATTGTCGAAAATAATTTGCCTGACTCTCAAGTTTCAGGATTACCTGTGCATCAAGAGGTAACTCATATTATTGTCACTAATAATCAAGGTGACGGGAAAAAATTAAAATCTGGTTCAGTAAAGGAAATAAAACATAACTTCACTGCACAAATAGCTGGTGATCCAAGCAGGGGAGGAAATGCTTCACCAGTGAAATCAAAAACAATTTCCATAAAGGAAACAAATATCACATATAAATCTGGTGTTCAGAATAATGTAAAATATTCATTAGGAAAGGAAGCTAAAAATAATACAAAGTTTTCAGAGCAGCCTAGTAATCTGAACAGTGCATGTGTAGCTTCACCCTTGCAATCACAAAGACATATAAAAATAGTAGAGGACTTAAGAAGTTCATTACTGAATGAGGACAACCTGGATACAAGTAGCGATACTTGTGACCTGGAAGTTAATAATGTTTTAAAAGAACACACAAATAACACAGATGATAACAGCAAGGCGGGAAATTCAGGACTTCATGGAAATATAGATAATAAGAGTGGAACCGATAACAGAATGTCTGTGGCAAGCGTGTCTTCAAACTTAAGTAATGTGATAGCATTTTTGAAAACTAATGCTTTTAACCAGGCCAAAGAGAGTGAGGGCGATGGTTCGAGCATCACTGATAACAAGAAAACTGACAGTAAAGTTGCTTACATTCCCGCCACTGATTCCAGAAGCCCAGATAAAAAACAACCTGGTGATCAGGTTGCTTTAGATGAACTCATACGGCAGTATCTTCCCCAAACAGTCCAGAACAATGAGAGTAATAACAATAATAAACATTTGGATGCATGTAATTTAAATACCAAAAGCAGAGATCTGGATGGCAGTGATTGTGATACAGATTTCAAAATCAAAGATCAACCTGATGCTAACTTTCCTGAGGAAGCGGCTGAGTTAAATGTAAATCAGAACCACTTCCATGATGAAGACAGTGATTATGAAGTGCTGCCACCAGGGAGACGGAAAAACTTGCAGTACTTGGAGAAAATGGCTGATCCTGCACTTCGGGATGTAACCTGCAGACTTGCATTAAAAGCTACAGCACTACGTAAGTAAACCGTACCAGATTACCATAGTTTAAGTAAATAAGTTTACATTAGCAAATGGTGCTAATAAATAATTGTAATATTAAAATAAGAGCGTTTTGTTAACATGACTTAGTGTGATAGTATGACCGTTGATGCCTTAAATTACATTTCTTTAGGAGAATGTAGATTGTTCATGTCCATGCTTTGGACGAAACTACACTGTTCTAGATCTTCACATGGTACATGACATCTACAGATGCTAGCTTCTCCTCAAGACTGGATTAGTTCTCTTGGTGTATTGTCACAGCCTGGTGACTTTCCTTTCTTCAGACTTAGAATTGCTGATCGTAGCAAAGTTAAAAGTAAAGAACCATTGTCCATGTCTGGAGCCTTATTGGGTATAGAGTGCTAGTCCCGTATTGTTATAGACCAGCTGGAATATGATCAACATCACACTGACCTAGTTTACTTCCCAGGAGATGTTCTGATATCCTTGTTGGGCTGGGTCGACCAGGGAGCCTAGGTTTATTTAAACATCCCCAAATTCCTGAAGGTATTTCCTCTAATAAAGGTTCTGTCTCTCTCTCTCTCTCTCTCTCTCTCTCTCTCTCTCTCTCTCTCTCTCTCTCTCTCTCTCTCTCTCTCTCTCTCTCTCTCTCTCTCTCTCTCTCTCTCTCTCTCTGTGTCTCTGCCTTAGGTATATTATTTGAGGTTCTCTCTCTCTCTCTCTCTCTCTCTTTCTCTCTCTCTCTCTCTCTCTCTCTCTCACTCTCTCTCTCTCTCTCTCTCTCTCTCTCTCTGTGTGTGTGTGTGTGTGTCTCTGCCTTAGGTATATTATTTGAGGTCTTTGTCGTGTCTTCATACATTTCTCTACAGTACTACTTTAATCTTTTAAATAGTTTACTTTCTGTTAAAGTATTCTCATTTCTATAATTTATTACAAGAAATGATGGTCCGAATTCACATGTTAAAGTTCTGATTTCCTTAAACATGTCTCCATCTTTTCCTTGCAACTAGAGAAGATCTATTCCATGAGAGTGAGTCAATAAGTAAGTCACACAGTTCTGTGGGATGGCAGGTAAATGTAGTTGGTGTTTTCTACAAGTGTGATTAGGTGACAGTAACATCGAACTTTATATTCCCATTCGTCAGGTGGCGCTAGATGTCTCATGCGCATGCGCAGCGCATAAACAAAATGGCGACTGTACTTACAGAGTGTACAACCAAAGAGCAATGTGCTGTTGTGCTTGTTTTGTGGGCAAAAGGACTGCATGCAAAGGACATTCATAAGGAAATGCTTCCTGTTTATGCTGACTACTAGCTTAAATCAGAGCGTGCGTCAATGCGATGGAAACATCCTTCTTCGCCTTGTGTCCAAAAATTCAAGGTTACGCCATCAGCAGGGAAGGTTATGCTGACAGTGTTCTGGGATTGTCAAGGCGTGCTTTTAACCAGTTTCAAGAAGAAAAGTGACAATGTGAATTCTGAATTGTACTGTGAAGTTTGATCGATGCTTCATGATGCAAATCGAAGAAAACATCCAGGACTGCTGACTAGAGGAGTGTTGCTTCTTCATGACAATGCCATACCACATACGGCTCGATTAATTCTGGAGAAAATTACCCAACTAAGGTGAGAAGTTTTGGAACATACACCTTACAGCCCGACTTAGCCCCTAGCGATTTCCACCTTTTTGGTCCACTGAAAACCCACCTTGGCGGGAGACATTTCGCAAATGATGCCGAAGTTCAATGTGACGTGAAAACGTGGTTTAGAAAACAGAGCATGCAGTTCTATGCAGCCGGTTTGGGGGGACTGATAAAACAATGGGATAAGTGCATCAAAGTTGGTGGAAATAAAGGGACAATGTATGTATAAAAATAAACTGCTTAAAGTTGTTATCATATTTAATTATTTTTCCACAGCCATTTGTGACTTACTTATTGACTTCCCCCTCGTATTACAAGTATTCATCTTGTTCTTCTTTCGTTAATTTGAAATGTATTGTTTATATCTGCAATGTTGTCTCTTTTGTATAAACTTCACTGTCCATTTTTATTTGATTCAGTGGTCTATACCGTTTATCTTCCACTGTTGTTACTCTAGGCCTGAAGGTTTGCCTTGATGTGTCACATTTGAGGCAGCCTTGAAACATGTGATCTACTGTGTGGCACCAGTTCTCCACATGTGCACATGCACACGCATTCACTATAAACATGTCCTGTTTAGTAAATTATCATCTGGGCAGGTTTTTTCCAGCTCATGCCTGGATGAAAGATAATATATCTTGCATTGTTTCAGGTGATGTAGAACTCCGGGAGCTCATAGATGAGATGATCATTCTTACTGATGCTTCTTTAGGGCGGGAAGATGCCAGATTTCAATCTGCTCAGATGTTCTTTGCTGAAGAGAACAACAAATTGAAAAAGTTAGCTGGTATAGTATAGTTTATATAAGAATATATAGAGGTTGTTATTCAGGTGAAAACTGTGTTGTTGAATGAGTTTCTACGAGCAGACTTCAAATGAAAACCTTAAAAGTGTTATAGAAATTACAATAACCATGCCATTGTCTTGTTGCCTGTCAGTATTGTTGCAAAGGATGTCAAGAGTGTTAAGTATGTGACATCACAGTGCAGATGAACACGGTGACATCATAAGGACAGTGTAAAGATGGCCGCGTGACTTTTGACATGCACCAAAGAGGAGCAGTGGTCTGTTATCTGTGAATGAGTGGAACCTATAGAAATTCATTGGCGAATGAAGGTCCAGTATGGTGATGCATGCCTATCAGTGCAGCAAGTGTATGAGTGGAGTAGCAAGTTTCACAACAGCATGACTTCTGTGACAGACTGTTCACGACCGGGTCAAACACACTGAGTAGTGACCCCAGAGTCGATGTTTCTACAGGAATCCAAGCACTTTATCAGTGCTGGAGGACTTGCATTGAATGCATCGGTGAATACATTTAAAAAAATGAAAGATTTGTTCTTTACTTTTTCAGAATATAGTCACCCCCCCAAACAATTTTAGGTTTTCATTTGAAGCCCCCTTGTATAATGTTTTTTCAATGTGTTTTTGAATTTAGCGACTCCATCATTTAAGGGAAATTGTAATCAATGAGCTAAAATAGCATTTAAAAAAATAAATACAACAACTATTAAAGTAATAGAAATATAAGTAATAAAGATCAGTACCGTTTTTCGTGTCTTATGGTGCTAGACTCAAATTTGTATAGATCAGTTGGCACTCGTGGGTGATTTTGTCAGTATTACACTGACTGCCTTTACTTCCAAAGATGTTTTCTGATACAATTTTAGGTCTCAATCAGTCTGGAAGCCCAGGTCAATATTAACAATCTGCCACTAAATTTGTGGCACACTATTTAAG
This sequence comes from Cepaea hortensis, assembly GCA_963921405.1. Lineage (NCBI taxonomy): Eukaryota > Metazoa > Mollusca > Gastropoda > Stylommatophora > Helicidae > Cepaea > Cepaea hortensis. The sequence continues at coordinate 42,570,785 of OY992882.1, forward strand.
TTATGATGGTAAACATGTTTTGTCAAATAAACATAGCTACAAGCAAGCAAAATATCAATTAAAAGTAAAAAAACATGGACCCATTTTCACACCAAATGAAGATATAAAATATTGTGTCAAATGGAGCTGACACATGTAAGGTTCATGACCTTGAAACAAGTGTTCTCTTTGTTCGCTCATTATTAGTTTTAAATTATTGGATGGCATTTGTGTAGTGTTTATTTGTAGCAGAGTTGGGATACTTGTGTTTTTCCCTGACACATCCGACTTCCTCCCAGCATCTTGTTGACCGAGTTAGCTGTCCTGGATTAACATGTGATCAAGTGTGCCCTTAAGTGTTATGGACAGTAACTGAACAAGGTCAGCACGGACATTGATGCCAGACTGCCTTCATTGCCTTGCTAGGTGAAATGGCTCCACCATTAAGTGATATATTTTCTGTATATCCTGAAGTCGCCAGTCACTAATTCATTCAATTCTCTTTTCTTCATTTGTACATAACATTAAGTTTATGTCATACACATCACTACAGGCTTTTACTACAAAATGTTTTTGTCATCATTAGTGTCTATCACAATAGTTTTTGTTGAGAGCTGTGTGTTAAAACATGCTTGACAAGGTATTTACTACACAATGCTTTTGTCATCATTAGTGTCTATCATAATAGTTTATGTTGAGAGCTGTGTGTTAAAACATGCTTGACAAGGTATTTACTACACAATGGATGGACTTGGATTTTTTAAAAAGTGTAATCTCAGATTGATAAACTTCATTTATTCTACCAGGGATTAGAAGATGTGTCTCCGATGTGAGAGACCCATGTACTTACCATTTAATGATCATGCATGTGTGCACGCTTTCTAATATAGACAGACACACATGTGTGAACACTTATGCACGAATTCACACACTTGCATGTTTACATGAATGCTCACTCACACTTAGTCACAAACATTAGAAATTATGAATTTCCTTGAATGTGTCAAATATTGCTGTGATATAGACATGTAGAATTTGACAGTTGAGTGACTGCAAGAGATGACAGCTGGAATAAAAATAAGTACCATGAAATTAAACTTTTTGAGAACAAATCAAGAAAGTTAAATAGGGTTGTAGGGACTATGGACGAGACATAAAATCTAGAAAAATCATGATTATTAAATTGTGACTAGAGCATACATCTTGTCATTAACAAGACCTACAAGAAATTTCCAGTTGTCCTCTATCTTGCTTTATAAACTCATCATGAAAGAAGGACTGATCGTGTTTCATGAGAGTGGATGATAACAATGAAGATATGTATAATGATTACTCAAATGAAAATAGTTATTAATCTTATATTCTACCTATATTATTGGCCGTTTGAATTATTTCATGAGTAATTTCCACTTTTTAGACGCATACAAACCATAAACCAGCAACTGGATGCTAAAGAGAGACAGGAAAGATTGGGTACTTTCGGCCATTCAGATAATGATGGTAAGTAATGTGAACTAAACGTTTAAAAAGAAGAAATTATAATTTTATTTTCTAATCCTCGTGCTGTCTTATTGAGAAATTTAAAAACGAGATGAATCTTCATTGGAGGACATAACAGTTAAGTTTATTTGAGTCCAGAACTGAAATCCCAGCACTCAGGACATTCCCATACAAGTTCTGTCCCCATTTTCATCAACCAGCGAAGAGTCCCAAAACTCATGATACCAACTGCTGTGTTCATGTGGTCTTTTCTCTGAGTACTGAGCGTCAGTTTGATCCTCTGTTCACTCCTTGCCACACCATTCTCTCCAGGCCATGAAAAGAAAGACATCATACAAACCATAACAGATATGTCGATTTTCAGAGAATTTATTGCAGACAATAAAAAAGATCTTCACAGCTTTTTATTGGTATTTTTTCCACCTGGCAAAAAGACTGGCGTATCTTCCATTGTTATGACTGCTCCATGACAGTTGAAATGATTAACCTGTTTTAGATTGTTCCCATTTACATGGATATTGCATTGTGGTATTTCTTTCTGCTTGGAGATGAGCATAATTTCAGCTTTCTTACAATTTAGTGCTAACCCTAGATGTTCACTGTGTACAATAAGTAAGGTAAAAAGTAAAGGACCCCCATTTATTACAATTTAGTGCTAACCCCAGATGTTCACTGTGTACAATAAGTAAGGTAAAAAGTAAAGGACCCCATTTCTTACAGTTTAATGTTAACCCTAGATGTTCACTGTGTACAATAAGTCAGGTAAAAAGTAAAGGACCCCATTTCTTACAGTTTAATGTTAACCCTAGATGTTCACTGTGTACAATAAGTCAGGTAAAAAGTAAAGGACCCCATTTCTTACAGTTTAATGCTAACCCTAGATGTTCACCGTGTACAATAAGTCAGGTAAAAAGTAAAGGACCCCATTTCTTACAATTTAATGCTAACCCTAGATGTTCACTGTGTACAATAAGTAAGGTAAAAAGTAAAGGACCCCATTTCTTACAATTTAATGTTAACCCTAGATGTTCACTGTGTATAATAAGTCAGGTAAAAAGTAAAGGACCCCATTTCTTACAATTTAATGCTAACCCTAGATGTTCACTGTGTACAATAAGTAAGGTAAAAAGTAAAGGACCCCATTTCTTACAGTTTAATGTTAACCCTAGATGTTCACTGTGTACAATAAGTCAGGTAAAAAGTAAAGGATCCCATTTCTTACAGTTTAATGTTAACCCTAGATGTTCACTGTGTACAATAAGTAAGGTAAAAAGTAAAGGACCCCATTTCTTACAGTTTAATGTTAACCCTAGATTTTCACTGTGTACAATAAGTCAGGTAAAAAGTAAAGGACCCCATTTCTTACAGTTTAATGTTAACCCTAGATGTTCACTGTGTACAATAAGTCAGGTAAAAAGTAAAGGACTCCATTTCTTACAGTTTAATGTTAACCCTAGATGTTCACTGTGTACAATAAGTCAGGTAAAAAGTAAAGGACCCCATTTCTTACAGTTTAATGTTAACCCTAGATGTTCACTGTGTACAATAAGTCAGGTAAAAAGTAAAGGACCCCATTTCTTACAGTTTAATGCTAACCCTAGATGTTCACTGTGTACAATAAGTCAGGTAAAAAGTAAAGGACCCCATTTCTTACAATTTAATGCTAACCCTAGATGTTCACTGTGTACAATAAGTAAGGTAAAAAGTAAAGGACCCCATTTCTTACAGTTTAATGCTAACCCTAGATGTTCACTGTGTACAATAAGTCAGGTAAAAAGTAAAGGACCCCATTTCTTACAATTTAATGCTAACCCTAGATGTTCACTGTGTACAATAAGTAAGGTCGGTTTCAAGATGGCGACGGACGGTCGTGTTGTTTTGTGTTCGTTAACTTTTTCGCGTAAGGGATGGATTTATTCATTTCTTGCGTGTAATTGGTGTGCCAGGATGTAAAACCAGGAGTTTCTACTCAAGATCTGCGCGGGTGCTACGGAGTTCGTGCATCGAGCGAAGCCATCCTTGAGTGAATTTTCAGCAGCGTGTGTGGTTCTCAATCAAAAGTCAGTGTTTACGTTTTTTCAACATGGCGGAACAACGTGTGTTTTCCGAACGATCAGCAGTCAACATACCGAAGCGGCGTGGTAGCCGCGCAGGGAAAAAGAAGCCAGGTAAGCGCGGTGGCTTGAGACGTTTTAGACTCAAGTGTCACCGTCTAGGACTCAGGAACATCCGTATTCTATATTGGAACTGTGCCAGTGTAAAACAACGGGGCTCTATTTTAGAAACCCTAGTTTACAGGAACGACATTGTAGCACTCCAGGAGACGAGACTGGGCGATCAGCTACTCCGAATTGCCGGATTCAAATGTTTCTATAACAGACGACATCTGGGAACGGCGATTCTCGTTCGCGACAGCATGGTGGCGTCAGAGCTAGACATGTCCAGTTGGAACAGTGATGATATACAAATACAGGCGTTGAGAGTTCATTCCAGTACACCATTCGTGTTGGTTAATGTTTATGCCCGCAATGCGAGTGTGGACGCCCAGAAGTGGCAGTGCTTAAGTGGCATATTAGGCCACGAGAGAAATGTTATTTTCTGTGGTGACTTCAACGCTAAAGGCAGATCATGGGGAAACACTTCCTCCAATACACAAGGGGAGGAGCTCGAGACTGCACTGGAAACCATCGACCTGGTTTGTATCAACAGTGGCTGTGTCACCAGGACAGCAAGCCGTCCAGGCGATGAGGACAGTGCTATTGATCTGGCGCTAGTTTCACCTTCACTCACTACAGTGTGTAGATGGGGTGTCCTAGGACACCATGGCAGCGACCACCACCCATGCAGCATATTGGTGGAGAAAGGCAGAACCAGGCAGCACAAGCTAAAGGTAAAGACGTTCCAGTATGACAGTACAGGGCAAGATGTGGTGAGTAAAATAAGACGTGACAAGCGCAGAACGTTTCAGGGCAGGAAGAAAAGGAAAAAAAGCTGGGAGCAGCCACCGTGGTGGAGTTTCGAGGTGGAGAAGGCTTGGGTGGATAAGCGTAGTGCTGTAAGGAGATGGCAAAATGCCAAGAAGAACAGAGCTGGTCATCCTAGTCCCTGCTTGCACTTAGAAAGAGAGATGCACACAAAAGTAAGCTATTTCAAAAAACTGGTCACGGTGGTTAAAAGCGAAAAATGGGCAGAGGTGTGTCAAAGAGTAAGCACAGACAAGTCACTGAAATTGTTCTGGCGACTACATAAAAGCATGAGTGGTGTAGTCAAGAATAAGAGCATTTCTGACTTCCAAGGTGCTGACCTCATCTGGCAGAGGACTGACGAGGACAAGGGCAAAGCCCTCTTTGAACGCTACCTTGAGCAGAGCAACCAGACAGACATGGGAGGCCGGAATCTGGCCAAGGAGGTCACCTCAGACAGATGCAAGGCCCAGAACACTTCGGATGAAGACACAGTGACAGTGCAAGAAATCAAGGCTGTGCTTCGACGATCAAAAAACAGTGCTCCAGGTCCTGATGGCATAAGATACGACGACATAAATAGGTGTACCGACAATGAGCTAGAGAAACTAGCAGACATGTACAACAACAGTATAGGGAGTGCTAGCATCAAGGAGGAATGGTTACACAGCTATCTGATTCCCTTGCCGAAGCCTGACAAAGACCACAAGAAAATTCAGGGATATCGAATTATAACCATGCAGAATACAATAGGCAAGCTGCTGGAGAAGGTAATTGCCAGGAAAATATCAAGCCAACTAGAGAGGCAAGGTGTTTTCCCACCTACCCTGGGTGGGTACCGTCCAAAAAGAGAAACCTGGACCAATGCAGCAGTCTTTGCCCACGATGTCTATGAAGGTTTCCACTCAGGCACTGAAACCGTTGCTGCAGCGATTGATCTTGAGGACGCATACAACAGAGTACCACTGGATTTTTTAATGTTTCAGCTTCTTGAACTAAACGTAAGTCCATTCCTCCTTAGTTGGATCGCTGCAGCTCTCTTCCAACGGAAAGTAGTTTTTAGATGTGGCAGTTGGACTTCGGAACCAACAACAATATATCCTGGCCTACCACAGGGATCACCATTATCTCCGGTACTGTTCAACGCCTACACAGTGAGAATCACCAGTGAGCAGATCACTGGACCTGGCAGGACATTGTCATATGCCGATGATGTTTTAGTGTATCGTCAGGGTAAGGATAGAGAGGAGGTTGCTGTGGAGCTACAAACCGAACTCAATCGCATAAGTACTTGGTGTGATGAAGCTGGGGCAATGGTCAACCCAACAAAGGCAACAGTGACTTGGTTCTCGTTGAATAATCATATTGTCAACAATCCAACACCAACTGTAATGCTGTGTTCAGAGACGGTGGAAAGAACGCAGGCAATGAATTACCTGGGGATACGGTTTGATCGAAGCCTTGCTTATAATGTGCACATAGACCAGGTGATAACAAAGGCCAAGCGGGGTTTGGCAGCGATGCGGGTGATGGCGACAGCAAACTGTGAGCAGCGCCATCTATGTCTTCTGTACGAGGGGCTGGTCATGTCTGTTTTGGAGTATGCAATGGCAATCCTGACTGTCAGCCATAAGCAGATAGAAAGGATGGAAAGGATACAGAATGAAGCTATGCGCATTATTCTTGGATGTACAAGAGATACAGCATGCAGGGCGATGCGCTACCTTCTTGATTTTCCAACCATTGAAGAGAGAATGCAAGTTTGCAGGGCACGCGCCTACCTCAGAATTAACGCAAACACACAGCATCCACTGCATAGTGAAATTAGGAAGGTGAAGGGCAGCAGGTTAAAAAGAGGACGGTCGTGGATGGGTCAAGCCGAGGACATTCTTCGACAGGTGTGTTCACTTGAGGACTTAGAACCTGGCGAGGAGTGGGTGCAAGTGCCAACAGACTTCTGCACATCCTTTTCAGTTTGCATCCAACTAGATAGAAAATGCAGACAAGAAAATCCGGCTGCTGTTGAGGCTGAAGTACAAGCGTTGATTTTCGAGAATTCGCTAGACAGTGACGCGGTCATCTACACAGATGGGTCGGTCATCCGACATGTGAGAAGCTCATGGGCCTTTACAGCTCGGGCCGGAGGGAGAATTGTGAAGGAGGACTCTGGTGCTTTCACTGAACCACAAGTAGCCTGACCATGGAAGTCATGGCAGTAAGTAAAGCAATAACATGGCTCGAGACACAGACATTCACTAGGGCTTGTTTCCTTAGCGACTCAATGAACATGATCAAGAGGATAGAGGAGGGGTCGATCCGAAGAGAATGGTTGCTGCCTCTGAAGCGGTCTCGGCTGGCAAAGATTAGTTTCATCTTCGTGCCAGGGCATGCGGGAGTACAAGGAAATGAGCGGGCTGACAAGCTCGCAGGTGAGGCTACTGTTGAGGGCGGACGCGCCATGGACCAGGCTGACATTCTGAATGCTCTACGAGAAGTGAGACTTTTGCAAGAACCAAGTGATGACTGTGAATCTATAACAATGGCCAGACTGCGAGAGCAGCAAATTAAAAGAGGGGTGGCCAAACAAGAACACTACGCAGGAAGCCAAAGAAGATTGATAAACCAACACAGAACTGGCGTCGTTAGCCGCTACACGCTGCGGGATTTGCTGAGGAGGGGATCCGAGCACTTATGGACTGAATGGTCCGATGTGCAACGAGGATGATCTGTCGACTAACTAACTAACTAATAAGTAAGGTAAAAAGTAAAGGACCCCATTTCTTACAGTTTAATGTTAACCCTAGATGTTCACTGTGTACAATAAGTCAGGTAAAAAGTAAAGGACCCCATTTCTTACAATATAGTGCTGACCCGAGATGTTCACTGTGTATAATAAAAAGAAATGTTTGCATATCCTTTACAGGACATCGCTGTCAACATCAGCATCTTTCAGCTGATTGTTGATTTCTTGACAAGATTACGCTCAGTAGTTTGCCATTGCTTTCTGAGCGACCGGCTCACATACCCCGTAAGTTACAGATGCGGTTAGAACCGCTACCGATTCTTGCAGTCGTCACGTTACTCGCGAGAGTGTATGAAATTACGGAGAAAGTCGCTAACCTCTAGGCCAGGGAGACTGGCACTGTGTACAATAAGTAAGGTAAAAAGTAAAAGACCCCATTTCTTACAATTTAATGCTAACCCCAGATGTTCACTGTGTACAATAAGTCAGGTAAAAAGTAAAGGATCCCATTTCTTACAGTTTAATGCTAACCCCAGATGATCACTATATACAATAAGTAAGGTAAATAGTAAAGGATCCCATTTCTTACAATGTAATGCTAACCCTAGATGTTCACTGTGTACAATAAGTAAGGTAAAAAGTAAAGGACCCCATTTCTTACAATTTAGTGCTAACCCTAGATGTTCACTGTGTACAGTAAGTAAGGTAAAAAGTAAAGGACCCCATTTCTTGCCATGAGCAGTGTTGGGTGTATGGTGCTCACTCTGTGTGTTTAGACCACTTGGCACACGGTGGATGATGTGGTCAATATCACACCGGTTCCTTGTACTTCATGGGGAATTTCCTGTCACCCATTTTAGGCTGGGTCAACTTGGGAGCTTCGGTCAATGAAAAAAAAACAAACTCTGAATGTATAATAGCAGCTTCCACTAAAATGTGAAGATACTGTTTATTGTCCGCAGTCAATACTGTATCATCCGCATATCTGATACTATTGGTGTTATGTTCTCCATTTGTGATTCTCTTCCTGTCTTTTACGATTCCCATAATATTTTCACTATTTAGGGAAAGTCTGGGTAGATTACACATCCCTATCACAAAAGTATGTTTATTTTAAGATTAGTATGAGCATTGTTCAGAAGACTTCTGAAGAATTTGAAATCAAGAGTGGAGTTAAGCAAGGTTGTGTACTAGCTCCCACCCTCTTTGGAATATACTTTTCACTTCTACTGAAATATGCATTTCGTGATCAGGATGGTGGTATATACATTCACTCACGCTCAGATGGCGGCCTCTACAATGCTCAGAGATTGAAGGCTAAGACCAAAATTAGGAGGGTACTGATCAGAGAGTTGCTTTTTGCAGATGATGCTGCAGTTACGACCCACTCTGAGGAAGAATTGCAATGTCTACTATCTGCATTCTCCAATGCTTGTTCTGAATTTGGTTTAACAATTAGCAAAAAGAAGACACAGATTATGTCACAAGGTGCACATGGGGTACCATCAATCTTTATTGACGACGCCGAACTAGAGATAGTAGACCATTTTACATATCTAGGATCAGTGGTAAATAGCAAATTATCCCTAGATCAGGAAATCAACATACGGATTGGTAAGGCAGCAACAACAATGAACAGGTTAAGAAAAAGAGTCTGGGAGAACAGGAAGCTTACTGCCAAAACAAAAGTCCTTGTCTATCAAGCCTGTGTCCTTAGTACTCTTCTCTATGGCAGTGAAACCTGGACAACTTACTCACACCAAGAGAACAATTTAAACAGCTTTCATATGCGGTGTCTGCGAAGAACTCTTGGTATTAAGTGGCAAGACAAAATCACAAATACTGAAGTATTGGAAAGATCAGGTTGTGTGACAGTTTATTCCATGCTCAGTCTTCGTAGACTTAGATGGATAGGACATCTTAGGAGGATGGATGATGGTAGAATACCAAAGGATATCTTTTTTGGTGAATTACAGATGGGTAAGAGATCTCAGGGTCGGCCTCTACTACGATACAAAGATGTGTGTAAGCGGGACATGATTGATACAGGCATTGATAATGCACATTGGGAGCAAGTGGCCGCTGAGCCTGTTGCATGGAGGCAAATATCAGAAATGGAATAAAGTCAAAGGAGAAAATTATTGCAGAAAAGTCACACACCAAGCGTTTGAGACGTAAGATGGTGCATGATGGTGGAAATGACCACGTGTTCACATGCACCCACTGTGAACGGACATTTACAGCGCAAATTGGCCTTATCAGTCACACTCGCTACCGCCATAGTTAAAAGTTATTATGCCTTTTTAAAGCACAAACTATCGTCTGTCAAGACGGCAAGGTGCCAATGAATGAGCATTGGCTGTTGAGAAAGCCATGGGAAACTACTGAACATAAAATTGCTTATAAAATCACAAACAGCCAATAAATGCTGGAGCTGACTGCAACATCCTGTAAAAAAATGACTTGCATCTAACTATTAGGGAGGAGGGATTTCCCTTTGTTACATTAGAGTATTAAGTCAGTTGCATGTCCTTTTACAGGATATTGTAATCAATCCCAGCATTTTAGGGCTGTTTGTCATTTTTAAGCAGTTTTATATTCGTTAGTTTGCTATTGATATTGCAAGGCTTTTGATACAGTCAGCAGAGAAGGACTGTGGAAGATTATGACAAAATATGGCTGTCCATGTAAGTTTGTCCAAATAGTGCGGCTATTTCATGATGGTATGCAGGCAAGAGTACAAGAAAATGGTGAACTGTCTGAGCCCTTTCCTGTCACCAATGGAATGAAGCAAGGCTGTGTCCTGGCACCAACACTGTTCAGCATCATGTTTTCAGCTATGTTGACGAATGCCTTCGAGAACAATGACATTGGAATAGACATAAACTACCACATGGATGGAAAGTTATTCAATCTCAGAAGGCTGAAAGCTAAAACAAAAATTAACAGCAACACCGTCAGAGAGCTTCTGTTTGCTGATGATTGCGCTCTATATGCCAACTCAGAGGCAGACATGCAACACAATGTTTCAGCTTTCTCACATGCCTGTGCCAACTTTGGGCTCAATATCAACTTCGAGAAGACTGTAGTTATGTACCAGCCAGCTCCAGGGAATAATCACACTGTGCCGAATATCAAAGTGAATAGTCATAGACTAAGTGTTGCGGACAAATTCACCTGTCTTGGCAGCACTGTGTCACAAGCTGCCACAATTGATGACGAAGTGAATGCAAGAATCTCCAAGGCCAGCGCAGCCTTTGGCAGACTGTACAAGAATGTATGGGACAGAACTGGAATAAGCCTGCAAACAAAGCTGAAAGTCTACAAAGCAGTTGTATTATCCACACTGCTATATGCATGTGAAACCTGGACTGTTTATCAGCGACACGCTAGGAAATTAAACCACTTCCACACAGTCTGCCTAAGGAAGCTACTGAAGATTAAATGGCAAGACAAGATTCCAGACACTGAAGTCCTAGAAAGAGCATCCGTGCCCAGTATCTACACTCTACTGATGAAGAATCAGATTCGCTGGGCTGGTCACTTGACTCGCATGCCAGATCACAGGCTCCCTAAACGATTTTTTTTACGGTGAGTTGCATTGTGGTAAATGCTTCCAAGGCGGCCAGAGGAAACGCTTTAAAGACACTCTGAAAATCTCATTGAATGTTTTTGGAATTCATCATGACACTTGGGAGACTGCAACCAGAGACCGAAATTTGTCGCGTGCATCATTATGCAAGGATGCAGTTACATGTGAGTCAATCAGGACTGCAAGAGCTGTGAAGAAAAGGCAGAACAGAAAAACCACTGCAGGAAATCCTCCTCCAGAAACGTCAAGCATTCTTTGTCCACATTGTCAAAGAACATTTCGAGCCAAAATAGGCCTTATCAGCCATCTTAGAACTCACGGCTCCATACTTTCAACCCCACTGGCTGAAATGAATGGTCATCATCACTCTTGATGGACAAACAACAGTTTGCTATTGCTTTCTGAATAGCCAACGCTCACACCCATGTGAAAATCAACACAGAGTGGTCTGCTTCCAAACTGCCTGGACTGACTTTGAACCCAGCATGTTGGAATTGTGAGACTGCGATCACTACCCCTAGCCACAGTCGCTGGCACAGTAGAATATAAGAGATGCATGTTGTGATATCTGTATGGGGAGTGTAAGTAATCCAGGCACCATCTCATCCACATGAAGCTGTCAGTTGTTGGGGAACCCATGACTTAAGCAAGTGTATCATCTGACCTATACTTCTTTCCCTTCCTCACTATGAATGCTAATAAATAACTGTACATTTATTTCTTATCGTCTCAATAGGAAATGTCTAGTTACAACGTGTAGATAAATACCTGATATACTTTATGATATAACACAGACCTGGTAGCTTTAATTCTCTTTAGAACTTTTCTATTTCAACATAAGGAAGGCCATGGATTTGTTTTTGGACTCGTTCGGTTTAAAAGTGCAGTTTTGGAGACACCTGGTGGTCGTCGACGGAGCTTCAACGATGCTTTTGGCAGGCCATATGGAATATATCTTGGCGCAATAAAGTCAGCATTCTTGCCCTTAACCCCTTGTAAAAACAATGAACAGGAGAGGAAACCCATATATCATCATCTTCCACTTTTCCCATTCAGCATCATGGGGAGGAATAATTGGTGTTCCCACGCCTGATGGGTGGCACTGGATAGTGCCATGCTGTGTGATTGTACAATATCTCAATGTCTTTGCTGTCGTCAATCCATTTTCTTCTCGGGTGTCCTCTTGTTCTCGTCACAGATGATCTTTGATGTAGGGCCAGTGCTGGTAGTTAATGGTGTTGCATTCTAATGAGATGGCCAAACCATCTGATCTTTTGTTTGTCGATAAATGTGACACAAGGTGTTGATCCCAGTCTGTCTGATAACAACATTTCTTATTCGGTCTTGTATTGTTAAGTTGGCAGCTCTCCACAGACATCTCATCTCGCAGGTGTTGATTTTTTATGTGTGATTTGGATAATGTCCAAGTTTGAGATTGGTAGCATAGGGTTGGTGTGAATATGCTGTTTATTATTTGTCGTTTTGCAGACATAGGTATGTTTGAATATTTCAGTATGGGTTATAGTTCATATGTAATTGCACTTGCTTCTTGACATCTGATTTCAATTTCTCTATCCAATCTGCCATCTTCTGTGATCATACTTCCAAGATATTTGAATTATTTAACTTGTTTCAGAGATGTGCCATTTATCTGTATACTTATTGGACCAGGAGATCTGCTAACTTGCATTACTTCGGTTTTGGCTATATTTATTCTCATATTGTATCTGCTGCATGTTGAATTCAAATTAATATGATTTTGCAGTCTGCCCTCGTCACTATAAAACAGGCACTGATCATCTGCAAATAGAAGTTCATTTATTGCATGCAGATCTGTTGTTTCATCTGTAGTAAAGTGTCTCTGAATCTGTTCTGTCAAGGCTTGCTTCTTTGGATATTCTGTCTATGTGGATATTAACCCTTTACCAGGCAGACGTTTGTCTGTTTTGTAGCCCTGAACGGGCAAGAAGAATTTTGAGGTGCGGTAAAATTTTGGGTTACGTTAGGTAGACCAAGAAGACGGTGGAGAGATAATACATGTACAGACCTACAAGCACTTGGAATCAACGACTGGCAAGAGAAGGTCCACCAGAGAGACGAATGGAGACGGATTGTATTTACAGCAAAGAACCTCAATGGCTCGGAAAGCTGAAGAAGAAGAAGAAGAAGTTAGTAAAAATATCACATATAAGTTGTTAGTCAACAGATTTTAGTTAAATAAACAGCAAAAGGAAGGGAAAAGCATGCAGAATATTTTACTCATGTAAATGTTGCTGCTAATCCACACATGAACACAAATATTTACAAAATACACCATATTGTTTGTGATTGTCAGTCATCTATACGGCAATTTACAAACACATTTTCAGAATCATAATCACTTTCTTTAAAGTCCGACTCACGACTGCTAACGCAAAGTAATGCTGATCCCTGATATATAGCTCCGATTAATAGTCAACTTCGTGCCTTTCAATGTCACTTAAATTGAACCAAGCGAATTCTCCGCTATCACTTGAAGAATATCAAAATCCATTTTGAAATACAAAACGTAAAACCCACAAAAACTATTTTAAAATCCGTTCAAATTCAAAGTACACGCTTGCGAACGGCAGCCACATTGTCAAGCTATCGGCGAAACTGAAAATAGACAATCGGAAGTCTCGGAAAGCCGTGAGATCGCGTTTTTTACAATGCATAATAGTCATAGGCGCTTTCGGACGAATTGCCTGTTCCGGGGTAGAAACGTTCCCGGACGTTTTGCCTGGTAAAGGGTTAAACAGCAGAGGAGAGAGTACATATCTCTGTCTCACTCCTGTATTGACTGTGAACATATCTGATATACCTTCTTGTGTTCTTACTGTACTTTGGCTCGAGTGGTATATGGCTATGATGTTTTCTAGCAATTGTCCATGTATTCCTTAGTCTTCAAGGATGGTCCATATTTTCTATCTGTCTACTCTATCGACGGCCTTTTCCTGATCTACAAACACAATATTCTGCTGGTCATTATATTTGATGGTTTTTCCCCCCACATATTTGTCTAAGTATGAATATATAACTGTTGTAAATCCAGCATTCATTTATCACTTTGAGTGTTACCCAAAAAGTTTTATTTACAAAAACTATTTCTGTATTTTATTTTCTGCTGACTTGCTTAGAATTCAAGTGTAGTCCACACATGTTACTTCTACTAGCACTAGACTGAATGTTTGTGTGGATTAGCTTTCCCTATTACCAGTATTCCTCACCATCAGGTGAACCCACTCCAGCTTCTGAGGTACTTGTAATTTACTTCCTCAGTCGAGGATAGAAGGCAACATTTTAGTCCAGCTGACCAGCGTAGAGGTTGAAACTCCTACCTCAGTATCGGCACACCGGATGTTTAAGAATGAGCGATCGTATCCATTCAGCCATACTGACCTCCATTTCTGCATGTGTAGTATTTTGAAAGATTTTCTTCTGGAGTATTTATCGCCCTGTACCATTTTTGACTACTTCAGAACTATTGCTTTTGTTTATGTGAATAGCAAGAGAGTTTAGTGAATAAGTTAGTTTCATTTTACAGTGCTGCATCTCGAACGAAAGCTGATGTATCTGCAAGATGAAAAGGAGAATTTAGACAACCAGGTTACGACACTGCTGAAGGAAAAGGCTAAATGGTTGATGACCCAGCAAGATTTAGTTCGTGCACTTAGTCTCAAGGTATGCGTTGATTTTGGTTAGTAGTCTACTGTTGTCTGCTTTCATGTGATTTATAAGTTGATGGAATTTTAACATCAATAATGCAGTTATTTTTGTGTGCACAATCTCTCTCTCTCTCTCTCTCTCTCTCTCTCTCTCTCTCTCTCTCTCTCTCTCTCTCTCTCTCTCTCTCTCTCTCTCTCTCTCTCTCTCTCTCTCTCTCTCTCTCTCTCTCAGATACACACACATATGTGTGGGCACACTTTATCACACACACACGCACGCACGGACATGCACACACACACACACACCCGCCCACCCATGCATGTATGCATGCATGCACACAATCCTACCTACTTACCTACCTACTTACCTACCTACCTACATATCTACCTACCTACCTACCGCCAGCCATGCCATACCATACCATACCACACCATACCATACCATACCTACATACTTCTTCTTCTTCTGCGTTCATCCGGAGTTTTTTTTTTTTTTTTTTGGACGTGATTGCGTTGTGCCTGTTTACAGCAGAGCTGCGTTCTTGCGCCGTTAGGCCAACACATCCGACTTCTGTGGGCATTTGTTGACCGGGTTAACCGTCCGGGGGATACCTACATACCATATCATACCTACATAAAAATTGTTTAAATCTGTCTCATTGTGTGGTATTATAGGTTGTTGTTTTGTTCTGTCTCATTGTTTGATTGTTACATCACATCCAGAAAATTTGATGTTATATCCAGATATTTTCTGATAATTCCTGAATTGCCAAACACCTCTTTTTTTTTAGGACCATGAGCTGCTGAAATTAGAAGAGAAGCATCAAGAGGAAAAGAAATCACTGCTTCATTCCTTAGAGCAAGCCACACAGAATTCTCAGGGTGTCCACTACAAGTTGTCTGTGGCCGACAAGGAAATCTCCAATCTTGAGCAGTGTATTAAGTCCAGAAATATGGAGATTGTCAACCTCAAAGATGCGCTGAAGGAGATGGAGGGCAGGCTGAAAGAATGTGAAAGACATTCAAAGTTTAAAAGCCAAGAAATATTGCATCTCCATGATTTGGTTGAGTATGTAATTTGTCACCAGTAATTTTTCCTGTCTTTCTCTATTTCTCTTTTTTGTGTCAGCCTCTTTCTCTGTTTTTCTTATTGTTTCATACTTTTTCTGTTTATCTCTGTTTCTCTCTGTCTGTATGTTCATCCATCCATCTGTCTGTCTGTTCATCTGTTTGTCTGTCTGTCTCTCTCCCTCACTGCACGAACTCGCAGACAGAGGGGGAGAGAGAGAGAGAGAGAGAGAGAGAGAGAGAGAGAGAGAGAGAGAGAGAGATTTATTTCAGTCTCTACTTCTCATCTCCATGTGTTTTTAGTTCTTCCTCCATATCTGGATTCCAGACAAAGGCCTTTCTAGTTAATTTGAACATTCCAGGTGCCAATTCTAGAAATGTTCACTAGGTGAAAGAAAGAATATCTGTGATCTGGACTTCTTGCAGCTTTCTACACATCAACTGTATACTGGGTCAACCTGGGAGAGCAGGTAAATTGTCAAAATATCTTCATCTCGAGGGGAATTCATCCACGTGTCCACCTGCTGCACTACTACAACTCCTGTCCACTGTGGTGCAACATGTTTTTTGCTGTTGTTGACTTCTATGTAGCTCTGGTAGTTTGTTACTTTGAAAAGCTCGCAGACTAACATTACATCAATAAGCAATACAACCTGCTGACAGTGGCTTGTGTTTCTGGTTGTTTCTACAGTCAGTAATGCTCAAGGCCTGCACTTCAGCTGAGTAGATTGTGCAAAGTTCTCTATTTGGTAAACAAACAGATCAGTTTTCTTTATCTTTGTAGATCATATAAACTCTTTAACACCTTTGTTCTTCTCTGCTCTGGTTGTAGACACATTTGGATCCATGCATCTCTATGGCAAATTTACTATAGTGTGTTTTTTTTTGGTTGCCTCAATATAAAATTCAATATCTCAGTAACGGGCTGAGATAAAATGATGAGATTTAGTATATAACGTTATCATTATGTCCACCCAACAAAACAATTTTTGTTCTGGAGATTTTACAGCAGATTTTAAAGTTAGCTTATATACGGTATATTAATTATGACTTAAAGATTACGACCATGATTTTAACAGTTTTACAGCTTCCCCAAGATTCGACCCAAATTATTCAAAATTTTCACGTGACTTTCATTTTCAAACAAACAGCGCGAAGATTCAGAGGCGTCTCCAAATGTGGGTTCTTTCATGAAACGTGATTATATAAATAAACTAGCTGACAAGGCCCGGTTTCTGGTGGAAATCAATCAATCAATCAATCTGTCTGTCTGTCTGTCTGTCTGTCTGTCTGTCTGTCTGTCTGTCTGTCTGTCTGTCTGTCTGTCTGTCTGAATGTCTGTCTGAATGTCTGTCTGAATGTCTGTCTGTCTGAATGTCTGCCGGTCGGCTGACCCATCCACCTACCCACCGACCCACCGACCTACCGATATCTATCTATCTATCTATCTATCTATCTATCTATCTATCTATCTATCTATCTATCTATCTATCTATCTATCTATTCTATCTATCTATCTATCTATCTATCTATCTATCTGCCTGCCTGCCAGCCCGACCACCCACCCACCGACAGACCGACCGACCTACCGATATCTATCTATCTATCTATCTATCTATCTATCTATCTATCTATCTATCTATCTATCTATCTATCTATCTATCTATCTATCTGTCTGTCTGTTTGTCTGTCTGTCTGTCTGTCTGCCTGTCTGCCTGCCTGTCTGCCTGCCGGCCCACCCACCCACCCACCGACCGATCGACCGACGTACCGATATCTATCTATCTATCTATCTATCTATCTATCTATCTATCTATCTATCTATCTATCTATCTATCTAATCTATCTAATCTATCTAATCTATATGTCTGTCTGTCTGCCTGCCTGCCGGCGCACCCACCCACATACCGACCGACCGACCGACCGACAGATATCTATCTATCTATCTATCTATCTATCTATCTATCTATCTATCTATCTATCTATCTATCTAATATATCTATCTATCTGTCTGTCTGTCTGTCTGCCTGTCTGCCTGCCTGCCTGCCGGCCCACCCACCCACCGACCAACCGACCGACGTACCGATATCTATCTATCTATCTCTATCTATCTATCTATCTATCTATCTATCTATCTATCTATCTATCTATCTAATCTATCTAATCTATCTAATCTATCTGTCTGTCTGTCTGCCTGCCTGCCTGCCGGCCCACCCACCCACATACCGACCGACCAACCGACAGATATCTATCTATCTATCTATCTATCTATCTATCTGTCTATCTGTCTATCTATCTATCTATCTATCTATCTATCTATCTATCTATCTATCTATCTATCTATCTATCTATCTATCTATCTAATCTATCTAATCTATATGTCTGTCTGTCTGCCTGCCTGCCGGCGCACCCACCCACATACCGACCGACCGACCGACCGACAGATATCTATCTATCTATCTATCTATCTATCTATCTATCTATCTATCTATCTATCTATCTATCTATCTAATATATCTATCTATCTATCTGTCTGTCTGTCTGTCTGTCTGTCTGTCTGTCTGTCTGTCTGTCTGCCTGCCGGCCCACCCACCCACCGACCAACCGACCGACGTACCGATATCTATCTATCTATCTATCTATCTATCTATCTATCTATCTATCTATCTATCAATCAATCTATCTATATATCTATCTGTCTGTCTGTCTGTCTGTCTGTATGTCTGTCTGTCTCTCTGCCTGCCTGCCGGCCCACCCACCCACATACCGACCGACCGACCGACAGATATCTATCTATCTATCTATCCATCTATCTATCTATCTATCTATCTATCTATCTATCTATCTATCTATCTATCTATCTATTTATCTATCTATCTAATCTATCTGTCTGTCTGTCTGCCTGACTGCCTGCCTGCCTGCCGGCCCACCCACCCACCAACCGACCGACCTACCGATATCTATCTATCTATCTATCTATCTATCTATCTATCTATCTATCTATCTATCTATCTATCTATCTATCTATCTATCTATCTATCTATCTATCTATCTATCTATCTATCTATCTATCTATCTAATCTAATCTAATCTATCTGTCTGTCCTATCTATCTAATCTATCTGTCTGTCCTATCTATCTAATCTATCTGTCTGTCTGTCTGCCTGCCTGCCGGCCCACCCACCCATTAACCGACCGACCTACCGATATCTATCTATCTATCTATCTATCTATATATCTATCTATCTATCTATCTATCTATCTATCTATCTATCTATTTATCTATCTATCTGCCTGCCTGCCGGCCCGACCACCCACCCACCGACAGACCGACCGACCTACCGATATCAATCTATCTAATCTATCTGTCTGTCCTATCTATCTAATCTATCTGTCTGTCTGTCTGCCTGCCTGCCCACCCACCCACTAACCGACCGACCTACCGATATCGATCTATCTATCTATCTATCTATCTATCTATCTATCTATCTATCTATCTATCTATCTATCTATCTATCTATCTATCTATCTATCTATCTATCTATCTATCTATCTATCTATCCATCTATCTATCTATCTATCTATCTATCTAATCTATCTGTCTGTCTGCCTGCCTGCCTGCCTGCCGACCCACCCACCCACCCACCGACCGACCGACCCACCGACCGACCGATCCACCCACTCAGCCAGCCAGCCAGCCAGCCATCCATCCACCCACCTATCTTTCTGCCTACCTACCTACCTTTCTGTCTGTCCGGGCCGCATCATTCATTTTATTCGGAGACTGCCGAGGGTCGTCGCTGGAGCTACGGAGTTCGTGCTTTGTGCGACGCTTTCCGCGCTGCGGAAAGAAACTGAGCCATATGGGATAAAAACCCTGTGCAATGCAGCCGATTCTGTCGACTGTAAGCTACTTCTTTGATTGCACCCACTCCCATACGAATCCAGATACGCCTTTGTTTGTCATCTGAATTTGCAGGTCCTCATTACCGTAAACATAACATTTTTAACAAGAAATCACTAGTTGTTAAGCAAAACATCAAAGGAATGATGCCGCTTTTAATGATTTAAGTTGTTTTGGGACCTATCAAAGACATATTCCTTGGGTGGGGGTAAATATAAGACGGCTGGAAAAATTTCATAACGATGCAACAGATAGTTTTCAAAATAATTGATCTTGAATGACGGCATAAATTTCCGGACAGACTATAGAACGTCGAATAGAGGCCCTGGAGATGTGAATGTACAGAAGAATATGTCGTATTTCATGGAAACAAAAACAAAACATATACAGAGGTTCTAGAAACACTGGGAATGAAAAGAGAGTCGCTTAAAAAAAAAAAAGAGGCAAGTGAAATATTTTGACCACTTTAAAAGACATAATACTCTTAAAACCATACTTGAGGGTAAGGTTGAAGGCAAGCGAGCAAAAGATAGACAGCGATACAAGTAGGAAAATAAAATCAAGAGATGGACGAACAGCAGTCTGACAGAATGTACAATCAAGGCGAGAGACAGACAATGTTGCAGATCCATTGCAGCCAACCTTCATTGTGGAAACGGCACCTGATTGATTGATTGGTGGCAAAGTTCTCCAATCATTTTGCATGCTACTGTTCACTTTTGGAGGGCATTAATGTCTTTCATGGAGCAAATGGTTGTTATGGAGGTTTCAGTGGTGAGGGTGTTTTGTTGTTGCCATGGGTTTGGGAGGAGTGTTGGTGATTTACTCAGTGAGTGTTTGGTTTTTATGTGCAAAGCACAAAGCTGTTTCTTGTCAGTTGTACACGGCACCTGTTCCTCAATGTACTATAGCCTGCAAAATATGGTGGTCCTAACACTTCACATACCCACAGGAAGTTCCTGCTACAGGAGCGTTGTGTGTTTGTTTGTTGGTTTCTTATTTGTTTTCATAAGATGTGCTTGCATGTTCTTTGACTTTTCTGCTTAGATTAAAATATCATTTTTCTATAGGATAGGGGTGGAATGCATGTGGTAAATACTGCAGATTATAGATGGCCAAGCATTTAGGATAACTGTGGGTTATAATCCCAACTAAAATGCAGTAAAATTGAAGTAAACCCATTGACATGTCATCAGGGGGTTTCAAGATATTGCACTAGGCTCACCAAACAGCAAATATATTATCTACGATCATACCGATCGCACACAACCCCAGAGGTACTCATATCCATTTTATGAGTTGGGGGTTGATCCCAGAGCCATGCTGGTCAAAAACATTCAACTCTGCCACGGCTGGGGATCCAACCCAGGACCACTGTGTTGGTAGGTGATTGTATTAGCCACCAAGGCACCTAATCCCAACAAAGACATTGCACTTGTATCTATGAGAGATAGAAAGGCAGCTATTCTGTACACTGCATGCTATCTGATAGAGCCAGTGGCCTGCCTTTATGCTCCAGTAAAGAAGTGAAAAGTAAGGGATCCTTTTATATGCCTAAAGATGCATTGGGCATATGGTGCTAGAAATATACTTTTATAGATTAGCCAGCTATTGTTGGGTCATGTGATCAGTATCACACAGGCTGACTTTACTTTCCAAGACATTTCCTGATTCCGATTTTAACCTGGAAGCTCAGGTCAATTAAAAAAAATCTGTCCCAATGGAGATTCAAACCCATGAACACTGGGCTATATAGCGAGCATCTTGCCACTGTGCTGCCTCAGCCCATTTATGTTTCATCCCTCACTGGAACACTTGTGGCAGATGCCAACTATAGTATCATTGTAACCCTTTTAAACACCACAGTGCTCTCAAGATTGGAGTGGGCCATGTTCTTCAAGCTTACGAATCAAGTTCTAATAAGGACAACACTACAGCTGAACAGAGGCAGGGAATGGAAAACCTGCGTCAGATGGTGCACCCTGAAGAATACCGGTAATCAGTTTAAGCACAGTTTCTTCTTCTTCTTCTTCTTCTTCTTCTTCTTCTTCTTCTTCTTCTTCTTCTTCTTCTTCTTCTTCTTCTTCTTCTTCTTCTTCTTCTTCTTCTTCTTCTTCTTCTTCTTCTTCTTCTTCCCCCTCCTGCTTCCTCTTCCTCTTGTTTTTCTTCATCTTCTTTTCCTTTTCCTTCGTTTTGCTTTGAGGAGATTGCATCACAGGTAATTAAGCACCTCACAGGTGAGTTTCCTGACTTAGGCATGCATTTGTGTCAGGTTTGGAAGAAAAACAAACAAACTAAGAAGGGTAATTTGTAATAGTCTTAAATAAGTGAATTGATACAACTATCTTGGAACAGTCATAACATCTGATGGGAGGTGCCTTTAAGAGATTAGAACAAGAATCGCTATTGCAAAGGTAGCCTTTTGCAAGATGGAAAACATACTAACCAATAAAAAGATACCAATTGCAATGAGAAAAAGTGTGTTGAAGTGCTGCAAAATACCTATACTTTTGTATGGATGTGAAACTTGGACAGTGAGCAGACAAGCTGAAAAACATCTAATGGCAGTAGAAATGTGTTTTCTGAGGAAAATACAAAGAATACCATTGACAGCCAGAAAAACCGATGAGCAAGTCCTACAGGAGGCAAATAAAAACCATAAATTGATGAGAGGAATTAGATGTAGATAGTCACAATCTTTTGGGCACATTATGTGAAGAAATAAACTACAGAACTTGGTGACAACTGGCAAGATTGAGGGGAAAAGAACAAGGGGAGGGCAGAGAAGTAAATATCAGGATGGCTTTGCCACGTGGCATGGTCGAGACAAGAATACCGAGCTGATCCATGACTCTGGTGATCATGTAACATGGTGAAGCATGACTACCCATGCTTATAGGCATGGCATGTGATGATGATGATGATTCATGACAGTTAGTCACCCCATGTTTTACAATTGTGGCCTAGTGATGGCATGATCCCTCACAGCTCACACACCTGTAGCTTTCACAGTAAAGGACTCATGTGGCCTAGTGATGGCACGATCACTCACAGCTCACACACCTGTAGCTTTCACAGTAAAAGACTCATGTGACCTAGTGATTGCACGATCCCTCACAGCTCACACGCCTGCAGCTTTAACAGTAAAGGTCTCATTTGACCTAGTGATGGCATGATCCCTCACAGCTCACACGCCTGCAGCTTTAACAGTAAAGGTCTCATTTGACCTAGTGATGGCACGATCCCTCACAGCTCACACACCTGCAGCTTTAACAGTAAAGGTCTCATTTGACCTAGTGATGGCACGATCCTTCACAGCTCACACACCTGCAGCTTTAACAGTAAAGGTCTCATTTGACCTAGTGATGGCATGATCCCTCACAGCTCACACGCCTGCAGCTTTAACAGTAAAGGTCTCATTTGACCTAGTGATGGCATGATCCCTCACAGCTCACACGCCTGCAGCTTTAACAGTAAAGGTCTCATTTGACCTAGTGATGGCACGATCCCTCACAGCTCACACACCTGCAGCTTTAACAGTAAAGGTCTCATTTGACCTAGTGATGGCACGATCCTTCACAGCTCACACACCTGCAGCTTTAACAGTAAAGGTCTCATTTGACCTAGTGATGGCATGATCCCTCACAGCTCACACGCCTACAGCTTTAACAGTAAAGGTCTCATTTGACCTAGTGATGGCACGATCCTTCACAGCTCACACACCTGCAGCTTTAACAGTAAAGGTCTCATTTGACCTAGTGATGGCATGATCCCTCACAGCTCACACGCCTACAGCTTTAACAGTAAAGGTCTCATTTGACCTAGTGATGGCACGATCCTTCACAGCTCACACACCTGCAGCTTTAACAGTAAAGGTCTCATTTGACCTAGTGATGGCACGATCCTTCACAGCTCACACACCTGCAGCTTTAACAGTAAAGGTCTCATTTGACCTAGTTATGGCACGATCCTTCACAGCTCACACACCTACAGCTTTAACAGTAAAGGTCTCATTTGACCTAGTGATGGCACGATCCTTCACAGCTCACACACCTGCAGCTTTAACAGTAAAGGTCTCATTTGACCTAGTGATGGCATAATCCCTCACAGCTCACACGCCTACAGCTTTAACAGTAAAGGTCTCATTTGACCTAGTGATGGCACGATCCTTCACAGCTCACACACCTGCAGCTTTAACAGTAAAGGTCTCATTTGACCTAGTGATGGCACGATCCTTCACAGCTCACACACCTGCAGCTTTAACAGTAAAGGTCTCATTTGACCTAGTTATGGCACGATCCTTCACAGCTCATACACCTACAGCTTTAACAGTAAAGGTCTCATTTGACCTAGTGATGGCACGATCCTTCACAGCTCACACACCTGCAGCTTTAACAGTAAAGGTCTCATTTGACCTAGTGATGGCATGATCCCTCACAGCTCACACACCTACAGCTTTAACAGTAAAGGTCTCATTTGACATGCCTTGAGGCGTATTGGGTATATGGTGCTGGCGCCATATTTTCATAAACCAGTTGGCACTTGAGGAATGATGTGATCAGTATCCTGCTGGCTGCTTCTATTTCCCAAGATTATTCCTGGCTATATTGATCTGGGTGCTCAGGGCAGTTATAGCAATCCTCGTCAATACAAATTCACACCCCTGACTGCCGGGCTGCTGTGTCTCTCACACCTGTGGCTGTATCTGCTATGAAGTTTTTTGTTTTTTGTTGTTTTTTGCGCTCGCTTGCTTTGAACTCAAGCGCAGTCCATTCACACTTGTATTAGAGCTAGACTGAATTGTGCGTGTGAATTAGTTTTTCCTCGCCATCAGGTAAACCCGCTCCGACTTTATAGGTACTTGTAATTTACGTCCACAAGTCAAGGATGAGAGGTTAACATTTTAGTCCAACTGTCCGGTGTGGGGTTGAACCCCTTACCTCGGCATCAGCACACCAGATGTTTAAGAACACATGTTCTTATCAATTCAGCCATGCTGACCTTGCTATGAAATGACCTTTACCTTTAGTTACCACACATATTTCCCCCACATGTATCACTTTACAAATATCTTGAAATTTGATTTGTAATAGTTATAGTGTTTATCCATCAAGTATGCTGATGACCATTCATTTCATCTAGTGGGCTTGAAAGTTTAGAACCGTGAGTTCGAAGATGGCTGGTAAGGCCTATTTTGGCTTTATATGTTCTTTGACAATGTGGGCAAAGAAAGCTTGACTTTGCAGGAGGAGAATCTCCTGCGGTGGTGTTTTCATCTAGTCTTTTCTCACAGCTCTTGCAGTCCTGACTGCTTCACAAGTGACTACACCTTTGCGTAATGATGTATGCCACGAATTTCAGTTTTTGGCAGCAGTCTCTCATGTGTCATAATGAATTCCAAAAGCTTTGAGCAGTATCTTAAGAGTGTCTTTAAAGCGTTTTCTCTGGCCGCCTTGTAATATATGTTATTAATCAACTTATTTTAATAGAAGTGGTTGGCTTACTGACTTGCTAATATAGTACTGTGGGGCTTAGTGCTCAAAAGTGGTGGATTTGATTTGATTAATGTTTTCTGTCATGAATACACTATTACATTACAAGAAAAACAAGCTGTAAACAAAACATTGTATACTTCTATATTTAGCATGACAGATAGAAATACTAAACTGTAATTTCTTTAATTATTATTTGCTACGTATTTCTTCAGCAATTATGTTTTTCATTTCTATTCACGCATAACATATTTACTATCAGAAGCATGTCAACTGACCCAGATATCGCAGCACAAGTAGGACAGAGAAGAATGCCAGCACAAGGTCCACACGACTACAGACACACTTTCTCATCTTCACAAACATCTTCTCAACCTAAAGAAAGCAAAGCAAAAAAGCCATTTGGAAGGCAAGAGTACCATCCTCATTCTTTAAGGGATCCCATGTACCAGAGACATCACTCTATGGAAGAACCCAACTATAGGACAGATCATTACAGACGACATCAGACAAGAGATAATGAGCTAGGTAATTTTGAATTTTGTGAAGAAACAATTTTGTAAAACTAGTTTCTTTTGTCTACTTTACTGTCTGATAGTATTTAATTGGACGCACCTAATTCTCTATTGGATTTGTTTCCAGACTGACACTTGAATATTCCCACTGAATCAATGTCTGTCTTCTCACTTCTGATGCCCAGTGGTTCTATGTTCACATCAATTTCACATATAGATGTTGGTATTGTCTTCATGTCTCCACAAATAACTCAGTTTTGACCCTGAATCTGTCTGTCTGATCACTAAAGCTTTCAGATGGTGTAGTCCCCATAAGGGGAAGTATAATGGATGTAATGTATCCAGGCACAACTGTCTCAATGTTGTATTATACGTTCTACTGGTGTACTTGCAAGGTGCTGTAGCAATTTGTCACTTAGGTGCATTTTAGCAGAATTTTTCATGCATTTCTTGAAAGTTAGTTTTGATGCACACCAAAGTGCGTTACGTTTTGTTTATGAAAACAAAAGTAATGTGAAGGACTATTTTACATAGCTTGAGATGTGTGGTTTGTATTGCACTAGCTAACCATTTTACATACCTTGAGGTGTGTTCTTTGTATGGCAGTAGCTGATCATTTCACATACCTTGAGGTGTGTTCTTTGTATGGCAGTAGCTGATCATTTCACATACCTTGAGGTGTGTTGTTTGTATGGCACTAGCCAACCATTTTACATAGCTTGATGTGTGTGGTTTGTATGGCACTAACCTCATAGATTTATAGACCAACCAGCACTGGATAGGTAGTGTGGTCAATATAATGCCGGCAGTGTTTACCTTGATACAGAGTAACTCAGGGGATGGTAAACTACCTCTGAAGTCAGAGTGGGTTCGCCTGATGTCGAGGGTCACTGGTAATAGGGAAAGCTAATCCACAGGCAAAATTCAATCCAGTACTACTAGTATGTATGGACTACGCTTGAGTTCAAAGCGAGCGAGTGGGAAAATTGGGGGATAGCATATATTAACATGTAACCAGGCCATGATTCAGTGCAGGCTAATTAGGAGTAGGCCTGGGTTAGTAATATTTCTCCCATAACTTTAAGGCATCTCAGTCCACAAAATGACCCAAAGAAATGTGAATGGTTGCATGTGTGCATGCATGTGTGTGTGTGTGTGACAGTGAATGGGAAAGGGAGAAGATAAGAAAAGGAGAAATCACCCAATAGGAAACAGAACTGAATAGTTTCAACCACTAGATACTTTATGTATAACATGAAACATCTGCTACTTCATTGTCCATAGATGACTCAAAATTGTTGTCTTCTTTGGTTGCCAGATGTACTCCCACAGCGGTTAACTTCAGAAACTTTAGAAGAACATAACAAGCGCTTCCTCCCAGTCAACAAACTGATGTGGCGAAGTCTGGATAATGAACCCCAGCTACCACCACTAGGGCATCACGATCCTTATTACTCAGACTCTGAAATTGAGATACCTGGACGCAGCAGACGACGCACAAGCCTTCATAGACATGGTGTTACTACTGGTGAGTTAGCTAATTGATTATTTATTAACTGAGTGATCATTTATTAACTGAGTGATCATTTATTAACTGAGGAAGGAAACAGGACAACCCATCTCATAAGCCATGGCCTAGAATATATGAAGGCTAGTACTTCACACCTCAACAACAGTATTTGCAATGGGACTGCCTTTACTCTACACAAGTCAGAAGTATTTATAGTCAAGACTTGATTTAATTAATAATTACTAGGAAAAGAAGCATCTAGTGATTAACACAAAGTATTATACACAAGTGTATTTCAAGAAATCAAATGAATCCATAACCCAGTGATGGTTTGAAGAGGTATTGTAATGAAAGCATCAGCACGCTGTGGTATTTAATCTTCATGGTGTTTCATAGAACAAGAGGTCTTTTTTGTGGTGCTCATCTTTTCTCTGAGTTTACTGTAGTAATTCTGCTGGATTTAAACACAAAAGCCTCAAATATTATATTGAAAGTCCAAATCGAAAGCTCGCTGTGTGGTCTTCATAAAAGGTGGAAAAGTATCCTAGTGGCCCGAAATGGAATATTGCTTGGATAGCAAATCCATTATGTGGAAAGTCTGAATCGAAAGCTCACTGTGTGGGAATCATAAAAGGTGGGAAAGTGTCCTGGTGGCACGAAATGGAATATTGCTTGGATAGCAAATCCATTATGTGGAAAGTCCGAATCGAAAGCTCACTGTGGATGTCATCTGCAGACTGCATTCTTCTGCTTTCCGGAAGAACAGCCTATGGTGAACGGAAGGCCCAATATACGGAAGTGAGGCTAAGCAGCCATGTGCAGGACGTGACGATTCCTTGGGTGAGCCCAGTAACAGAGCGCTATGTGTTGGCTCTGCAAGTATGGAAGCCTCCTTGGATGGTGGGGAATGCCCATGGTCTGCCCCTGCCTTCCCTTGAGGGCTGACCAGGATGTCTTTGGCTGTTCTATATGGGCCAGCTGGGATGGGGGATAACATCACAACAGTGAGAATAAAACGTCCTAAGAAACACCCGGGAAGGTTAACCCGGTCAACAAATGCCTGCAGAAGTCGGATGTGTCGGCCTAACGGCGCAAGAACGCAGCTTTGCTGTAATCAGGCACAGCGCAATCACATCCGGAAAAAAAAACTGGATGAACGCAGAAGAAGAAGAAGAAGAAGAAGAAGAAATATTATATTGCTCGATTGCTTGTCTGGCAAACTTCACTGCATCTTGCCAGGTGCATACTGCAGAGTTATATATCATATGAAGTGAATAAGTGAATTAAAATTTGGCTGAAGTACTTTAAACACGTAGTCACTGATATTGTTCAAATATGGAACATGTTATCCCTATGATAATCTCAGATTCAAAATGATTCTGTTTGCATAGAAATGGCTGGAATCACCTAATTGCTTATGCCTAATATATTTGAGAGATCAATTATTGTTTGTCGAATACTTTCTTAACTCCATGATGGCTAATAAATTAATTTTCCCGATGGCTGACTTTGGTGTTTTATGACCTGTTGACTGCACAGGGATTCCCTGCTACTTGATTTGCGAATTGTTGTTCCATTCTATCTACATGAGTTGCTCGGCACTCATGCTGGAATTGATGAATACAGTTAGATTTTGTGTACAGAAACAATAGTTCTTTCACAGATGGAGTAAGTATCGTGGTGGTTTTATGTCTGATCCTTGGTTCAGCAGCAAAAAGTGTTTGGTTTACTGCTGTTGTAAATTGATCTTGTATTTGTTTCAATACATCATCTCCATGAAAGGTTGGCTGAAGAAACACTTGAAGATTGGGGACTGATGATTCTGTGGGGGGTAGATTTGGGTGGCTGGCAGTGATACTTGATGAAGGTTGGATATCCATTAGATTTCAGAGTATGGTGAAGGATGTCTAGTTCTTTAGTGTGTCGTCACAACAAATCTGCCTAGCTCGATTAAACAGGGTCCACACCAACCCACACTTATATTGGTTGAGTGCAAAGTTATAGAAATTATGGTATTGGTCCATCCATAGATTATCAATAGACTGCTCATTGGATGGTGCCATCCTCTCAACTTCGGATTAGGATATCTAAGAATGAAATGGTGTCATTATGTTCATGGTCAATAGAAAAGGAGATGTTCTAGTGGGCTTGGTTCATGGTGGAGTGGAACGATTCTGCTTGCTGTCTGGTCTCTGTGAGGAATAATATATCATCCACATAACATGACCCAACATGGGGTTGTAGCTATGTCGTTAATGGTGTTATATAGTTGGCATGACCCGCAAGCTGCACTGGGCCATGAAAACATGACTGTGCACCAGGTATCTTTGATAGCAGTGTTAATCTAAAGGCGGCATTACATTTTCTGGTTACACCACATCTACGAACTTCAAGTTGAATTATCACATAAGGCAGGTTCTTTTTCTTTGTTTAATTTTATTCTTCTTTTCACAGTTTTCATTTATACATCTTACAAGCTAATGAACTATGACACCAATGTTCAATTACCACCGGACTTAAATTAACTATAACTAAAAAGAATGGTGCTATGAATGGCCATTGCCATCATCGAAATGTGACCCAGCTCAGACCATAGCCACCAGTGGAATGACTCTTGAAGGTGACACGGAGGCTGTCTCATGTTTCCTTTTCACGCTGTAATGCATGCGGTTGAACTGTAATCTCTTCTAAGTCATGACCCATAACTTATGCTCACATCTGGGTCGTGACGCCACATACCAGCTGTTTAGAGCAAGGTCCTTCACATTTGAGAAACCTAGTTCTTCTAAATGCACCATAAAGATGAGTTGAGAATCGGCCAGATATTCTGGTCACTCTCTGCTGCACCAATCTCTCCAGGCAATGATGATGTATCTGTTCTTCCACACTCTGCATATGATCCTAAAAATCCTTGACCACATCTGCCTTATCGTGCACCACTACTCCACCCAGAGGTGCAGATCCAGCCAGGTGTCTGCCTACTCATTTCTCAACACACCAACACGACCTGGGGAAAAGATCCAATGAATGCTTCCAATCTTAGATTTTGTAATGGAAGCATGCCCCTGCATGAAGTATACCTGGCCCCACCCAGCTCAGCATGCTTGTGAATCCATTATAATCTTGACACGTGTGCTGTTTATCCTGCAGCCAGCAGAACGCGGCAGTGACTGCCTCCACCTCTATTCTCAGATTAGATGTTGTGGTATCATATTCCAGGCTTTCCTGCACTAAACACTGTCTATTAATCTTCACTGTGAACTCCCTGGCACTTCTTTCTTCTTTTGCCTCTTAGCACAAAGCTATCCATGTAGATTACATCACCGGGGGCGCAAATTGTCATCTATCAATTGTTGCTTCTCCCATTTAGTGCTGCCTGCTGACCAGTTCCTACACTTCAGATCCAGTGTGTCCCGGGAAGGTTAACCCGGTCAACAAATGCCCGCAGAAGTCGGATGTGTCGGCCTAACGGCGCAAGAACGCAGCTCTGCTGTAAACAGGCACACCGCAATCACGTCCGAAAAAAAACTCCGGATGAATGAAGAAGAAGAAGAAGATCCAGTGTGATTATGACCTTGCACAGGTTTGACATTTCTACTCGCATTCTGACCTATTCCTCTCCTCTCCCAATTTTTCAAGCAAACACACTTCTCTGAAAATCACATGCTATAAATATTTATTGTGTGTATGTTTTCTAAGTTGAACATTTAACCAGGACAGCAGTTTAATTTTCATGGTTTCAGACTGCTAAAGGATGTTTAGTGTACACAATGTGTGAGAAACACTAGTTTTTTGCTCTTATTCAAGAAAGCGAGGCATTTAATCTATTTCCTCAGGATTAAGATGGAGTATTTATTTAGTCAAACGTCCTAAGAAACCCCCGGGAAGGTTAACCCAGTCAACAAATGCCCGCAGAAGTCGGATGTGTTGGCCTAACGGCGCAAGAACGCAGCTTTGCTGTAAACAGGCACAACACAATCATGTCCGGAAAAAAACTCCGGATGAATGCAGAATAAGAAGAAGAAGATGGAGTATTTTATGCTGGGTTTCCTGACTCTGTAAAAGTATTTGTCCACAACCTTACCTCTGCACACTATTTCTAAAATTAAAAGTGGAAGCTGTACCTCTAAGCTGTTCTGTTCCTGACTTCACTTTGATCATTATCCACAGTTTAAATAAACTGACTATTTCTGTTGTTTCAATCTTAGACCCTCAGGCACCAAGTCAATCATGTTTATTTCTCTGTACATGTATTAATCAAGTGTAATGTTATATTTCAGGTAACTTGCAAGGGCAATTTAAGCCACACTCACGTCTGCCTCATGGACAACCCCAAGCAAGAACAGAATGGTATCCAAGAGTTCAAAAAGATTACTTTGATCAGGATATGGCTAGGAGGAGTCCGGACACAACAATACCAACATTAGAGTCCGAAACTATACCAAAATCAAGGGACGTGTTTCAACATAGTTTGGCAGATACTCTGTCAGAAGAGTCATACTACTCTACTCTGAGGTCAGAACCCATACCTCAGAAACCTTATATGCCTGAAAGAATATCTGGTGACATTAACCTTGCTGAAGAAGCACGTCACTCAAGGTCATTACCAGTCACCCATCCAAGACACAGACATAAGTACAACATTGATAGGAGAAATGGCCAACACCATTCTTTGAGGCTTGAGCATGGACAAATTCCTGGAAGTTCTGTGCCGGAACATTCATGGGATTTAAATGATCAAGAGGCACATTTCGTCACACTTCGGCCTGCTCACTTATCTCATGATCAACATGAAAGCTTTCAGCAAGATGCACAAACATTTCCAAAGACTTTACATGAAGGAGCAAGAGGCAGTCACCCGTCTTATGCCCAAGAAAAGCAATTTACAACTGCAGAACAAACACGTACACAAATGCTGCAAATTCCAAACCAGTCAGTGGAAAATGGAGGAGCTGCATTCCACATGTCACAACCTCATACACACCACAACTACCCAGGAAGACAACCAGAAACCGCACAATGTAATGATTCATTAGAACATCCATCATTCCACTTGTCACAACCTCATACACACCACAACTACCCAGGAAGACAACCAGAAACCGCACAATGTAATGATTCATTAGAACATCCATCATTCCACATGTCACAACCTCATACACACCACAACTACCCAGGAAGACAACCTGAAACCGCACAATGTAATGATTCATTAGAACATCCATCATTCCCAAGGCATTCTTTACCTGCCAATGACATACATAGCCCTCCTAATGAGAGAACTAGTTTTAGTGATATATCATTGTCGCGGAGAGCCACAAAGAACAGCGACAGCGCAACCCAGAGGGAATTCTTCCAAGGCACAGAGCTGTCGGCATCACTGAGCACCATCTCCGAGGTTGATATTTCATCTGTAAATAATAATCAGCTAAAAAACCTTAACGAGGATCCATTCTCTAGTGGAATAGCAACACTGGATGAAAAAATTGCTAATCTACAGAGAAAAATTGACAGAACAAAGGCAAAGTATTCCTAGAATGTGTGTGTTTTATCTGCTCAGTCGACATGATCTGCTGCTGGTTTGTGTGAATGATATGTGGGGCGGAGCAAGTATTGACAAGTGCAGACGTATTTACTAAATGTGTCAGTTTTACGTGATGGTACCCAGTACCATGCCTTGGCACATATTGGGTATATGGTGCTAGCCGCATGGTTTCTGTCTACCAATCTGCACTCGGTTAGTGATGTGGTCACCATGACGCCAGGTGTTTTGAATTCCTCAAAAATGTCTGGGTACCCATCTCAGGCTGGGTTCACCTTGGAACTCAGGTTAGGTTTTAAAAAAAAGATCCCACCTCAGTGGGAATTTGATCACATGAACACTGAGCCAGCACATGCTAGCATTGTGGTACTGCAGCTGCCTAGATTTTACTTGATGGCGCACTAATTCCATACTAACAGTCTGTGCTCGTATCTCATGAGGTGTGAAAAGTATTGTATATAGCATGCATGCTCCAAAAAAGCTCTGTCAACAAGCTTAAGTTGACTGCTGCTTTCTTTAGAGTTATTGACATCTGAAATTGTATGAAGAAGAAGAAGACGAATTAGAAAATAAAAGAAATCAAGCAGGTGAGTTTAACACCTATTTGAATGTACATCATTAGTTTGTATGTTTCCCTTTTTTTAACTGTTCACCTCTAGACATCGTGTATCCCTTGTTGTCCTCGTCAATGCTGGACATCATGGTGCATGAAAACCTCCAACATGGACGACATGGATTTCTCTCAGGGTTTACCTCTCTCACGCACTGATTGGCACCATGCCGTCTTGACAGACATTACTTTATAACATGGGGTTATACCTCTCCATAGCACAAAGCCTGGGCTGAATTTAGAGACCCATGTGTTGCCCATGCAGCATGATCACTCTCTTGGCCTGCCTAGTTTACTCCAAAGGAAAGGTAACATCAATACATCTGGAAATTGACAAACTACAGAAGCTGCTGGATTAGCAAAGCAATATTTTAACTGTCCGCCTTTCCGAGCTTCTATCCAAGACTAGTTACAGACCAAGGCTTAGGATTTGGTCTGCCTTGCCATGACATTTAGCCTTGAGGTTGCATTTCCTAACACTAGGGTATGGCTCGTACCCTCCTAATTGCACTCCTCTGCCCGAAGCTGTTGGCACAATATGAGGTGTTGGGTTTGGTGAGCTCCACCCAACAATTGGTGCTAACAGAAAGCAGACAGTACTATCTACTGTCATACAGAAGCTCAGTCATACCTGACTAAGACCTGACTTTATTTATCTCTCTGGTTTTAGTTTATTTCTCTCTCAAAACAGATACTGATTCTAAGAAACCTTTTCTATAAAGGGCGTTAATTTGAAATCCGTTTGTGGCGCACCGTGCGTAATTGCGTACGTTGAACATGATCATGTCATAGTCATGTGATAAGTACTGACCAATGAATAAAATAGCAAGTGCTTATCGTCCCATGATGCATAGGTTCTGTTTCTGACCGTTGAGAAAATGGCCGGGTTGATCCAAAATTCATCCAAAGAAGCTCAAAGAGTGATGATTCAGTTTCTTTCATTTAAAGGATGTCGACCAGTGGACATTCATTGAAGAATGCAGGCAGCATATGGTAACAAATGTTTGTCGAAGACAACAGTGACAGACTGGGCACGAATGTTTTGGAAAGGACATCAGTTCACGACAGATCTTCGATGGCCGGGTCAAGCGCATATTGTTGCAACAGAAAAAAACCATCGCCAAATTTTATGCAGCAGTACAGATGAACCGTTGTCGAAGCATACGTTCGCTAGTGAAAGGAATTGATGCGTCAATTGGGACAATTCAAAAGGTCATTCGTAAGAAACTGCAATATCAGAAGGTGTGTTCACAGTGGGTACCACGGATGTTCACCGACCACCAAAAAGAGGAACACATGGGATGGTGTTTGAACCACTTGCTGTGTTACAGAGTGGAGGGTGATACATTTCTCTTCCGCATAGTGGCAGGCGTTACCACTTTGAGCCAAGCAGCAGAAGAGAGAGCATGCCATGGAAGCATGCTGGATCACCAAAAGCCAAAAAATTCAAGTTATAGGTATCCGCTGGTAAGGTTATGCTGAGCAAATGAAGGGCTATTGTTTGCCGACTTTAAAGAACCTGGTGTCAATATCAACTCTACCCACTATTTGCAAACACTAGACAAGCTGCAAAAAGCCATCAAGAATAAACGACCCGGCATGCTTTCTTTCGGTGTGATTTTGTTGCATGATAATACTCGTCCACATGTCGCAAAGATTGTGCAGGAAGCATTAGCAAGGAAGAAGTGGGAGATTCTGCAACATCCAGCCTACAGTCCTGATTTTTCACCATGTGATTTTCATTTGTTCAGACCTCTAAAAAAAGCTGTCAAGGGGCAACGATTTCACACAGATGGAGACTTAATGAACGTGGTAAACACTTGGTTCAGTGAGCAACCACAATCCTTTTTTGCAGACGGCATACGCCGCCTACCTAAGCAATGGGATGCTTGCCTGAATGCCTACATCGACTTCTTCTGACCAACCCATGGTGCATAATTCATTCAAAATGAATGCTTTGTTTAATTCTACCACACCTGTTAATGTTTCTTTCATGCTTTTGTAATAAAGCCATTGGAACGGGTTTGAAATGAACGTCCCTAATATATATTGAATGTATGAAAATCACTTACTGTACCACAAATAAAATAGAGAATGTAAAACTTTCTATCACTTTTCCTTCAGCCAGAAAAAAAAAAACTAAAATTATCTTGAGATCACTTTTTTTTTATTTTGCTATTTAAATTTCATTTGTGAAGTATTTTCATGCAGATTTGTACATGTTTTTGTGGTTTTTTATTAAACATACATTTTTCAAATGCAATAATTTTTTGCTGAGGTCAGAGTGATATGTTCTGAAAATTGTAAATATTTTGTTCTAAATACTTTCAGTTAGACTTAATATATTTGTAGATCATCACTTCAGATGTTGCATAATTATCATAAAATGAAGGATATGGCTTGTTTGTTTCTGTAATATTCAACAATATATATTTAATATACCATGTATCAGAAGTCTGGTATATTTCTTGTGCAAATTCGTGTCTTCATTATTTGTTCACAAATGTAAACCCATTGAGTGAATTACAGCAGGGACCTAGTCATACTGCTGGTTAGATTCTAGACCTCTGCCAAAAAGCAAAATTGCTGAAAAATGGAAGATGAACTTTTGTTCCATTCTAAATGCACACAGAAGCCCAAAGCATGTGTATGCCATTACATATGTTACGTATCGTTCCCCATATGAAGGATGACTATTTTTCTTATTTTCAGTTAAGAGTAAGGGGGGAGTTAAGTTTTCAACCTGAGTCTAATATGTTGCCTAGATTTTGTTGAGTTTGATTTTATATAGTACGAGGGCGAGTCAATAAGTAAGTCACACAGTTCTGTGGGATGGCAGGTAAACGTAGTTGGTGTTGTCTACAGGTGTCATTAGGTGACAGCAACATCAAACTTTATATTCCCGTTCATCAGGTGGCACTAGGTGTCTCATGTGCATGCGCAGCGCATAAACAAAATGGCATCTGTACTTACAAAGTGTACACCCAAAGAGCAACATGCTGTTGTGTGCTTTTTGTGGGCAAAAGGACTGCCTGCAAAGCACATTCATAAGGAAATGCTTCCTGTTTATGCTGACAAATGTTTGTCCCTTAAAGCGGTGCATAGCTGGGTAGAAAACATCCTTCTTTGCCTTGTGTCCAAAAATTCAAGTTTATGCCTTCAGCAGGAAAGGTTATGCTGACAGTGTTCTGGGATTGTCAAGGCGTGCTTTTAACCAATTTCAAGAAGAAAAGTGACAATGGGAATTCTGAATCGTACTGTGAAGTTCTATTGATGCTTCATGATGCATTTTGAAGAAAACATCCAGGACTGCTGACTAGAGAAGTGTTGCTTCTTCATGACAATCCCAGACCACATACTGCTCGATTAACTCAGGAGAACATTAACCAGCTAAGGTGGGAAGTTCTGGAACATCCACCTTACAGCCCCGACTTAGCCCTTAGCAATTTCCACTTTTTTGTCCACTGAAAACCCACCTTGATAGGAGACATTTCGCGAATGACCCCGAAGTTGAAGTGAAAACGTGGTTTAGAAAACAGAGCACGCAGTTATATGCAGCCGGTTTGGGAAGACTGATAAAACGATGGGATAAGTGCATCAATATTGGTGGACATTATGTTGAGAAATAGAGACAATGTATGTATACAAATAAACTAGTTTCAAGTTGTTATCATATTTAGTTATTTTTCTACAGCCATTTGTGACTTACTTATTGACTTCCTCTGTTAATTTCCCCATAAGTTAATCGAGCCGTATGTGGTCTGACATTGTCATGAAGAAGCAACACTCCTCTAGTCAGCAGTCCTAGACGGTTTCTTCGCAGCATCGATAGAACTTCACAGCACAATTCAGAATTCGGGAGTCTCTTTGGCGAAGTGGTCAAGCCGTTTGACTCGTGCTCCGAAGGTTGTGGGTTCGATTCCGGGCCGCACCCTTCGGTTTACTAGTTAAATGTTTCAGAGACTCCTGTGAGTCGTCGCTAAAAGCTACGGAGTTCGTGCTTTGTGCGACGCTTTCCGTGCTGCGGAAAGAGACCGAGCCATATGGGATAATACCCGGTGCAATGAAGTCGACCCTGTCGACTTTTAAGCGACTTTTAAGCACAATTCAGAATTCACATTGTCACCTTTCTTCTTGAAATTGGTTAAAAGCACTCCTTGACAATCCCAGAACACTGTCAGCATAACCTTCCCTGCTGATGGTGTAACCTTGAATTTGTGGACACAAGGCGAAGAAGGATGTTTCCATTGCATTGAAGCACGCTTTGATTTAGGCTGGTAGTGATGCACCCATGATTCGTCCCCAGTAACAATCCTGTTCAGCATGTCTTATCCTTCATCTTTGTATTGACAGAAATGATGCAAGGACAGGCATTTTGTGTTCCTCCTTCAGTTGTCTGGGTACCCACCTTGAGCACACTTTCTTAAATTTCAATCGATCATGCATTATGCTGTATGCTGAACCATGTGAGCACCCTATTGCAGATGCCACATAGTCTATCGTTAATCACCTGTCACCTCTAATCATCTCCCCCACTCGCTGCACGGATGCTTCTGTTGCAATCTCAACAGGACGACCAGATCGGATTTCATCAACAATTTTAGAGCATTGAGAAAAATCTTCTACCCAGCAATGCACCACTTTACGGGACAAACATTTGTCAGCATAAACAGGAAGCATTTCCTTATGAATGTCCTTTGCAGGCAGTCCTTTTGCCCACAAAAAACGCACAACAGCACGCTGCTCTTTGGTTGTACACTCCGTAAATCCCCATGAAAAGTGCCACGTTTCATTTATGGAATGTCTGTAACTGTCATGGCTTGTATCAGTTTACACAGCACTTTCACTACTCACTCAACTAGAACCACCAGACGCTGGAAACCTTTTCATATTATCCACAAACTTTTATTGAGTGCACCTAGTTGTCCCAGCAACCACACTGGCCAAACCTAGCATTGTTCTATATGCAGCTGGTTCAGATCCTAGTCATTGATTGTCTGTCGAGGGTACTTCTAGCTGTGCCAGTCATGGCGTGTATTCCCTTGTCTGTTGTTTCGATACGTCTTAACACAAGTGCGACTCTTCCCAACATACTGACAAAATACAGAAAATGTTACAACTTACGATAGGTACTCCTTCGAATAATTTATCACACTATGTCACACATCGCCGATGACCATGAAAATCATCACACACATCTGACCACACTCCTGGCAAGTCGCCTTGTCGCCGTAACTTCTAGGAACCGTATAACACAATCTCTAATTGTAAAGAGGATCACTGTTTGGCTGCTTAATAATTCTAGCATGTACCACTGCCAAATATCTTGCAGGCTATTTGTTCATTCTTGTTAGGATATAATGATGTTCCTGAAACCTTAACAGTTGTCGACAGTTCAAGCCCTGGGTCTCGAGTAAACCTGTTGTGGTTGTTCGTCAAAAATAAAATATTAACAGTCCAAAGTATATTTCGGCAGTCACCTGCCTAAAGAAACTGTTCTACGATACGACTACGAATTGCACGTCTAATTTCAAATTCTGTTTCACCAGCTCGGCATATACACAACGTGGCGACAAGATAAAATTCTGCCATTCGCCACCATCAGTCAGACCCTGAACTCGGTCTAGACGTGAATGAGTCTTCAAGGAGATGTTATCCTGCCATTTGCTCAGCGATTTGCCTCATGCAAGGCGTGATTCTCAATATTCTCATCTTCACGTCGGACTGCGTGAAGCTGTAGGCTGTTTGTACCGGGTGGCCCATGACCTGACCTAGGTCCTTGGCAGTACAGTCGCCATTTTGTTTATGCACTGCGCATGCGCGTGAGACACCTAGCACCACCTGACTAACGGGAATATAAAGTTTGATGTTGCTAATGACACCTGTAGACAACACCAACAACATCTACCTGCCATCCCACAGAACACTGTGACTTACTTATTGACTCGCCCTCGTATTATAACCTCCAACTAGTATTCCTGGCGTCTCTTTGATCTCTCTTATTATTGCTTCACTATATAGGGAGAAAAGATCTGGTGACAAGACACACCCCTGACATACTCCTAGCTTTATCTGTTCGTATCTCATCTCATCATGTTCCTCTTGTACCTTGCGGTGTCGAGGTGACGTATAAACAGCGGGAGAGTGCCCGCTTATGGGCTTCATGTATCGATATTCCCATGGACTCTGTTACTCCCTGCGTCCATCGTTTACGTGGTCGGCCTCTTCCTCTGTTTCCCTCTGGTCTGTATATCATAGCTTGTGGTATACTGTTAGTTGGTAACCTACTTGCGTGGCCAAACCATTTGACTTGCTGCTTTCTAATAACATCTAGTGCAGCTGTAACCCCCACTTTAGTCCTGATTTCTTCATTTCTGATCTTATCTCTTCTGGATACATTGAGAATTCTTCTCAGGAATCTCATTTCTGTTGTGATTTTTCTTTTCTCTTTTTCTGTCATTGTCCAGGTTTGGCATTGGTAACATAGAGTTGGTAGGAAGATTGTGTTGTAAAGCGCTTTCTTAGTAGTTATTGATGCATGTTTGTTCTTTAGTATTGGTGCCATTTGTCCAGTGAGTTGGTTTGCCTTGTTGTATATATTTTCGATCTCGTCTTCTGATTTGCCATTTGATTATACTTCCTAGGTACTTGATACTCTTTACTTGTTTCAAGGGATGTTTGTTTAGGTAAATCGTTGTTGCTTTTTCTTCTTTAGTTATAGTCAGTACCTCTGTTTTACTTGTGCTAATTTTCATGTCATGTTCCCTACACATTTCGTTTAGACTTTTCATGTGGTCTTGTAATTCAGCTTCTGATTTTGCCATTAGTGCTTGGTCGTCCGCAAACAGGAGTTCTCCAATGGTTAGATTTGCAGATAGTTCTTCTTCTGTGTTCTCGTCATATGGTGTTCTCGCGGTCTCTGTTTGACTGGTTTCTTTACATATGTTATCTATATATGTTATAAACAAGAGAGGGGACAGGACACAACCTTGTTGTACTCCGGATCTTATGGTGAAGTGTTCTGAGTGTCCTCCAGTTGCTCTCACTATGCATTCACTGTGTTGTATAAGCTTCTACAAAGCTTCATTAGATGTGTACTCACTCCATATTATTTAAGGATTTCCCACAGCTTGTTTCTATCTACTCTATCAAATGCCTTTTCGTGGTCGACAAAGGCTAAGTAGAGTGTTTCATTTAATTCGATTAATTTTTCTATAAGTTGTCTAAGAGTAAAAATGGCATCTGTGCATCCTTTGTTTTTCCTAAATCCAAGTTGTGTTTCGCTTATGAGAAAAAGAGTGTTGAGGGGATACATAGAGCCTGTTCTTTTGTATGGATGTGAAACTTGGACAATGTGCAATAAAGCTGAAAAACATCTGATGGCTGCAGAAATGTGGTTTCTGAGGAAAATGCAAAGAATACCATGGACAGACAGAAAAACCAATGACCAAGTACTACAGGAGACAAATGAAAATCGTAAATTGATTAGAGAAATTAGACGTAGACAGTCAAAATGTTTTGGACATGTTATGAGAAGAAATGGATTGGAGAACTTAGTGACAACTGGCAAGATTGAAGGGAACAGACCAAGAGGAAGACCGAGAGGAAAA
This sequence comes from Cepaea hortensis, assembly GCA_963921405.1. NCBI lineage: Eukaryota > Metazoa > Mollusca > Gastropoda > Stylommatophora > Helicidae > Cepaea > Cepaea hortensis. The sequence goes on from OY992882.1 coordinate 42,611,498, forward strand.
TACCTGGATGGCTTGGCCACATGGCATGGACGAGACAGGAACACTGAGCTGATCCACAACACTGGTGATCGAGTGAAATGGCGAGTCATGACCGCCCACGCTTTCTGGCATGGCACGTGATTGATTGATTGTTTCGCTTAGCTGGGGTTCTATAATAGTTCTTAATATTTTTTCAAGAATTTTGCATAATATTTTCCTAGTATGACTCAACAGTGAAATGCCTCTGTATTATGTGCAGTCTCTTTTGCTGGCTTTTGTTTTTCCAAATTGGGATAATTATGACGTTTCCCCAGTCTCATGGTGTCTGTTGTTCTACCCAAACGTGGTTGAATAATCTATGTAGCCATGCTGTTCCTACTTCTCTTGCTGCTTTAATTAGTTCATTTGGTATTTCATCTTGTCCTAGGGATTTGTTCAATGGGGCTAATCTGATGGCTTCTATAATTTCTTCTTTCAATATGTCTGGTTCTAGTTCTTCAGTGGCATCTGTGTCGGTTTCTTGAATTCCTGTGACATCTGATGGGATGTTGAGAAGTTGTTCGAAGTACTGTTTCCATCTTATTAGGATTTGCTTTTGTTCACTTATTGGTTCTCCATTTTAGTTGTTAATTATTTCAGTTGGGTGAAAGAGTTTTCCTCTGGTTCTCATTGCACTTATCTTTTTATAGAAGTTTCTAGTTGCCTCCTTGTAGTTTTTATTTAGTTTCTCCATACTCCTCCCAGTCTTTTTGTTTTTTTTCTCTTTACTATTCTATTCACATGTCTTATCGCTATTCTATATTCTATGTAATCGCATTCCTGTTTGCTCTTCGACAACTTTTTATATTTTTCCTTTTTGTCTTTTACAGCTTTCTTTACTTCTGCGTTCCATCAACTTGTTATTTTCTTTATCCGTGTTTTGCGTTTTTTCGTGGTTCCACATGTTATCTTTGCAGTATTTAAAATGCTTGATTTTAACATCTCCCATTCTTCTTCCACTGTCTTTCTTTCTATAGGTAATTTTAGTTCGTAACTACCCTCTTTATTTCCCATTTTAATTGCTGTTACTTGATTCCAGTAAATATTCTTTATTATTCTTAAATCTTTCCTATCAATGCTGATATCTTCCAACATTTTAATCAGCTCATCATGTTTTACTTTATCAAATGCCTTAGTATAACCTATGAAGCATAAATATATGTCTTTCTGTTTCTCTATTGACCTTTCTATTAGTGTCCATAATGTATATATTGCATTGTTTGTGCCCTTTCCCTCCACAAATCCATACTGTTCTTCACTAATTTTTGTTTTTATTTTCTTTCTAGTTCTTCTCATTATGATTCTGGGTAGAAGCTTAGTGATATGATTTATGAGGTTAAATGTACGAAAATCTTCACATTCAATTGCTCCTGGTCTTTTTGGTATAGCTTTAAATACAGATTTCAGTATATCACTGGGTAAATATCCACTGCTGTAAATATCATTCAACATTTTGGTTAATATATCTACTCCAAATTCTCCAAATACTTCTAATTCTTCTACTGTGATTTCATCTGGCCCAGCTGTTTTTCCTTTCTTCATATGTTTTACAGCATCAGCAACTTCTTCCTTTAGAATAGGTGGACCTTCTAAGTTACTTTCTTCTGTTAATTCTTCCCTTTCTCCATCAAATAATTCTCTTATATACTCATCCCGCCGCTTCATTATAGGACCTTCCTCCAATAATATCTTTCCTGTTTTTTTATTTCAAACACCCTGTATTTATTATTATTTTTCTTGCCGTGAGCTCACTGATTTGTCTGTGCCTATTTTTTGTGTCTTTAATGGAATTTAATTAAATTTTTTTGCACTGCTCGTTTAACCGACTTTCTTTTGCCTTCCCACATTTATCTTTTATTTCTTTATTTATCTTAGCGTATTCTTGTTTGTCATTTTCACTCTGTTTTATTTTGTCCATCAGCATTAAAATTTCTTCATTCATCCATTATTTCTTAGCTATTTGGTTTCTCTCCGATAACATTTCTTTGCTAGTTTTATGAATGGAGTCCCTTAACATTTCCCATTGTTCATTTATACTCTGTATTTTAGCTATTGCATTGTACCTATTTTTCACAGTCACTCTGTATTGTTCTTGAATTTCTTTATCTACTTTCAGTAAGTCTCACATTATTAATAATTTTTCCCCCTCTCTTTACTCTTACTTTTATTTGTCCACATAGTGGTACATGATCATTATTACAGTCAGCACCAGGCATTGTCTTTACATTAATTAAAACATTTCTAAATCTTTTATTAATTAGTATGTAGTCAATTTTGTTGCGTATTTTCTTTTCAGAGCTTTTCCATGTGTATAGTCATCTTTTATGGTGATTAAACCATGTGTTTCCAATTATCATATAATTAATATTTGCCCATTCTATTAGTTTTTCTCCTCTTTCATTTCTTGTACCTAAACCATAATTCCCCACTACAGCCTCCATTTTCCCCTTTCCTACTTTTGCATTAAAATCACCAAGTATTATTTTTATTTCTTGTGACCCAATTTGAGCCATCACCTATTTCTATTTCGTCGTAAAAGTGTTGTATTTCTTCATCACCACTGCTTGTTGTTGGTGCATATACTTGTATAATATTTATATCTATTGGTTTTGACCATAATAACTCTATCTGAAATACACCAGTATCCATTAATTGACTTGGCTGTTACTTCTTCAAATATTATTCCTACACCTTTTTCATGTGTATTCCCTCCAGAATAGATTATTGCCCCGGGAAGGTTAACCCGGTCAACAAATTCCCGCAGAAGTCGGATGTGTCGGCCTAACGGCGCAAGAACACAGCTCTGCTGTAAACAGGCACAATGCAATCACATTTGGAAAAAAAACTCTGGATGAACGCAGAAGAAGAAGAAAAAGAAGAAGAAGAAGAAGAAGAAGAAAAAGAATACTGTGTGGTTGTCAGCTATAATTTTGCCTTATCCTTTCCATCTCATCTCACTTACGCCTAGTATATTCATTTTCATGCTATCCATCTCTCTTAGAACATTGTTCAACTTTCCTAGCTCTTTTAATGTCCTAACATTCCATGTTCCTACTCTAAATTTATTTATTTTAGTTATGATTTTGCCATCAGTAGCTGGACGGCGGTCTGGTGTCACCTGTGGCTCATGACTGTCCCTACCAGATGAGGATGCCCTAAGAAGCCATTAACGTTGTTCACTAACTCTGAAATATGGTTTGCCATGAAGTCTTGCGAAGATAATGTGGTGGTTTCCCCTTGACTTCCACATCCACATGGTGGTCATTTACCTCTGCCTTTGACAGCCATTTCCGACTGTGGGGCAAGTGAGTGCCCTGCTCTGCTCAGCTGCAGAGTTGTCAACTTATTCCAGTGGATACTCGGTCCCCAGGACTGCGTTAGCCACACCCCGGTGTGTTTCCCATCCTCTACCATGGGGAGGTGCAGTTGGGATTTTCCCTTCCTAAAGTTATGGTCTATGACCAAAACTCCCCAGTACTTTTAGAGGATCTTTAGAGGATCAAAGTCTTAGAAAGCAATGGCAAACTACTGAACGTTAAAATTGCCCAGAAAATTACAAACAGCCACAAAATGCTGGGGTTGAGTGCGAAAACCGGCATATAACAAGCAACTAACTTTAAAAAAATAAAAACTATAAATTCAATACAGAGTCCCCAATACAGAGTATAGTGTCCTCATATCTAACTCTGCCTCTTCTAGTGAAGCCAGCCTATGTTCTCAAGTGTTTCATTGGACACGTGATGTGTTTCATTGGATACGTGATGTGTTTCTTCTCATGTGATTTATACAGCATCAATGTTTAACACCAAATGTGTTGGTAGAAATTTGTTCTCCGCCACATGTTATGTGCACCATAGAGACAGATATGCAGAAAACGTAAAATGAATATGCAATACATTAATTACTTAATTTATATGTGTATACTTTGCAGTGCAGATCAGGTGCCATCTTTTTGATGAAGGTCATCTGATCTCCATAATTTTCTGTTCTTGGCATTATGATACAGTAAGCCATCCTCTTTGGAGCCCATCTTTCGTTATTATCCATGTTATCCATTTAAACATGTGTCTTCCATGTTTCGTTCAGAAAGCAATGGCAAACTACTGAACGTAAACTTACCAAGAGATCACGAACAACCAAAAGATGCTGGGGTTGACTGCGACCTCCTGTAAAGAATATGCAACTAACTTTTTTAAAACTTCCATGTTTGACTTCCATGTCTCCTCATTATGTTTTTTATGTGTCCACAATATTTTATTTATGTAACGTTAATCTCATACAATAATTCTCTGTTCATTTGTAGTCTGTTTAAGACATCTTTATTTGTTATTTTGTCAATGTTTGCTCCAGTTTTTTGTGCATCAATACTCTAAATTATAATGACTGACAAATGCACATCTGAAAAATAAATATATTTGCTGTAGAAAACGTGAAAGAGATAGTACATCATTGGATCCATCACATGATCTTATTTGCTTTTTGATGGAGATTTAGGTGACTATCTTGTAAAATTGTGTGTTGCTGATGTTGATTGATTCTTCAAGACTAGCATTTGTTGTTGAAGTTTGCTATGGTATGTTCTTAAAGTGAACTTTGTATCATGAATTGCCATCTACTGTCTCATAGAATGTTATTGTTTCCTGCAGCGCCATTTAAAAGGCTTGTGTTCACTTTAGAGCTTTATTAAAGTTGGATTCACTCCTGTCAAAAGCTGCTATTCTCATCCCTGTTATCATCATCATTATCTAGCAGGTTCTTTACAGAATGTCACTGCCGTCGCGGCTTGTCATAGACTCTCCATCTCTTGCCATGGTCTCTCTATCTCTTGCTATCTCCTGCTTCATGCACCTTCATTCCCGTACATTCTGACAACTGCAGAAAGAAAAACTATAATTTATGAAGATGAATTATGTCACTTTTCTGAATACAAGCTTGTAAGTGCTTGGTCTCTCCCAGCAGAAGTTGAAGGATCTGAAGGCTGATTGTCTCCAATTAGCTATACATTAAAAGCATCTTTCAGCTGAGAACAGTAAATGAAATATAATGAACATGGATATAATGGAAATTGTTATTTTAGCAGAATGCTGATAAATGGACCAGTAAAGTGTAGTGTAGTATGGTGATTGGATTATAGCAGAGCTTATCACACACAATGACTAACAGAGATTCCTCTCAGAAATGAAAGTGACTAAAAGAGAGGTCCAATCAGTCCAGTTCATAATGTTGCACATTACTTTATAGAGGACCAATCCCCAGCAGAGGACTAATCCCCAGCAGAGGACCAATCCCCAGAAGAGGAACAGTCCCCAGCAGAGGACAGATTATTTGTTCTGATCAGTTCAGCTCCGGGATCAACCCAGTCTCACAAAACTGGGTACCAGACAATTTTTCAGGAATTATCAGAGAAGGAAAGGTGACGGGGAAAGGAACTGGCTATATATATATATGTACGACATCACATTACTTGGATGTCACCATTGATCACAGGATTGCCTGATATCTCCATGATTATTGTATCTATGTCTGTAGTGTGGTAATGTGAACGATTGTGATTTGTACTTGTGTGCTATATTAATGACATGTGATATAATACAGCCACTTAATTCAACCAGGACTGGAGAATAAAGTGTGGTTATTTATTCTTAATTCATATCAAACTAATATAAGTCTTGCTCAGTATGTCATTGAAGATGTGTTCATATTTTTGTATATGTATCTTGATAAATATATCAGTATATGTTTCATTTATTGTTCTTGCTTGTTTTTACCGAGTACATTGTTTCTAATAAGCTTGTGGTATCCTATCAGGAGCAGTTGTGACACTGTGGCTCACGCACTCACCTGTCAGCCCAGTGAGCATGGGGGTCAAATCCCCCATAAAGCATGATCACCTGGCACCAGTATCAACCCGGTCTTATCAAATGAGTACCAGAAAATATTCTGGCACGTAAGACGACTGGGACATTACTGAACATGTCAGCCACGACTGGGACATTACTGAACATGTCAGCCATGACTGGGACATTACTGAACATGTCAGCCATGACTGGGACATTACTGAACATGTCAGCCATGACTGGGACATTACTGAACATGTCAGCCATGACTGGGACATTACTGAACATGTCAGCCATGACTGGGACATTACTGAACATGTCAGCCATGACTGGGACATTACTGAACATGTCAGCCATGACTGGGACATTACTGAACATGTCAGCCATGACTGGGACATTACTGAACATGTCAGCCATGACTGGGACATTACTGAACATGTCAGCCATGACTGGGACATTACTGAACATGTCAGCCATGACTGGGACATTACTGAACATGTCAGCCATGACTGGGACATTACTGAACATGTCAGCCATGACTGGGACATTACTGAACATGTCAGCCATGACTGGGACATTACTGAACATGTCAGCCATGACTGGGACATTACTGAACATGTCAGCCATGACTGGGACATTACTGAACATGTCAGCCATGACTGGGACATTACTGAACATGTCAGCCATGACTGGGACATTACTGAACATGTCAGCCATGACTGGGACATTACTGAACATGTCAGCCATGACTGGGACATTACTGAACATGTCAGCCATGACTGGGACATTACTGAACATGTCAGCCATGACTGGGACATTACTGAACATGTCAGCCATGACTGGGACATTGCTGAACATGTCAGCCATGACTGGGATATTACTGAACATGTCAGCCATCAAGTGTCGTTTGGTCAGTCAAGTATGGGCCTGCAGTATAATAGCATGGAGAGAGGGTAATTGACTTGACCTTTCTATAGAATTATATGCTATATGTGGTGTGTTAAGAAACATTAACAACTTCACATATGATTGATCACACCTTGTTGATGTAGGATGATCAGTTCCCTGTCATACTGTGTTTGCTTTCTGTAAGGTCAGATTTGTTTATCTATGGTCAATAAAAGTGGTTGGTGTTGATGTAATCTTGTTGTATACAATCCCTTTTGCCAAATCAAGCATTAGGTTTATAATGAAAGCTCACTTATGAGTACCAGAAAATATTCTGGTACCAGAAAATACACTGAAAACTCAGTTTATACATTCCCAGCAGTAAGGGTACAGTAAATTCCTGCTCAGTCCAATATACTTACAATTGAGATAACTGATACACTTGCCAACAAGGAAGGACAAAAAATCAAAACTCAGACTGAAGACAGGGTAATATATGAAGAGATAAACTCAGTAATCACAAATAATGTTAGAGTGACTTAAGCAACACTCAGAGAGAGACATATCACATCTATACTAATTACCAAGACAGTGGATGAGCAATGGGCCAGGCTGATATCCTGAAAGCCCTCAGGGATGCAGGATGAGTAAAAGACTCAAGGAACGAAGGTTGTTTGGCAACTTTGACCAGACGTCAAGAATATCGAGTCAGACAGGGATAAACTAGACAAGGGCACATGAACACAGTATGCATTCCTGGACAAACACTAAAAGTGATTGCAGACTGCATACCATACCACAATTGACAGGATGAGGAAAGAATAAAGTGTACTTCACTGGCTAACTTAAGGAAACTACAACACTCATATCCTTCCATTACTAACACACAAATCGTTACACAGACCAACAAAATGAGACACACTCCCCCATCACCAACATACTGTGGAGACAGACCAATTAAAACTGGAACATTCTTCCCTCCACCACCACCACCAGCAACACTGTATCAAGCAAGTCTAACTGAAAATGATGTAACACCCCCCCCCCCCCCCCCTTTTCCCCAATAACCAACACAACTGTATAGAACCATAGATAAATCCCCCATCACTAACACAATGTATAGAACCAAAGTTAGTTGCTTATCCTTTACAGGACATTGCAATCAACTCCAGCACGCTTTGGCTGTTTGTGATTTATTAGGATATTTACTTCTTTCAGTAGTTTGCCATTGATTTCTGAATGGCTGAGACTCATACCATCAAAATCAATGCAAGACGGACTGCTTCCAAATCATCTGTGGTTGATTTCGAACCCTTGACTCTGAGATGAGATGAGATGATCTGTATGTTTGGGAATTGCTATGTAGAGACACGCCACGACTACCAGGTTCATCGTAATGAGAGTTAATTGGCTAAACCAGGGGAAAGAACTATTGTCTCTGGCGTTAGTCGTTAGTTAGTTAGTCGCAGTTCCAACTTCACGGCAAAGGGACGTCTCCATAATGCTCCGTTCCTGTGCCAGTGGATATCACACAAAATGCTCCTCACTGCCCCATATGAAAAATGGAACAGACAAAAGTGAAGTCTCAACAAACCAAAAGCCCGCACAGGTATATTATGCTGTCAGAATGCCGCCACGAAAAATACAGTTCATCGACGATGGAAGCGGCAGTCATTAGAAAACCAGCAGCCACACATTACTACATAAGGCTAATCCAGTTAATTCAGCAACCGGACGACACCATTTTTCTGAACATCCAATCCACGCCATAAACAACCGCGGACGACCGCATTCCAAATGAAATCCATAGCTTAACGCCCTTAGCTTGGTAGCTGGGCAACGGAACCATGCACTACCAGTCAAGCATGAGCAAACTGTGTAGACAAACCGTAGTCACAAGCATAAACACATCAGAGCCTTAACAGCTCAACTGCCTATTCTCTATGTTCAAGTCTAGGTCCAGTTGTAGAAAAAAAAAAACTTTCCACACGTTCAACCACCCTCTGTGGCGTTGGTTATGTTTGTGGTGATTCATGGTGCAGGTTAAGTTTGGCCAATTTTCTGTGCCAGTGTTAGCTGGCTTATCAATTTTGAAACGTTTATGCTGTGACGTCAGCAGGGGGATTGGCCGGCGGGTTCTCCTTTGTGTCCGTCTCCTCTGGCGGTTTCTTTTGTCAGTGTTGGCTTCTGGTTCATCATTTTTTATATGATGCAGTCCTTATAAGGACTGTTTCTTGGTTTGTTTGTTGGCGTTCTCTGCCACAAACTTAGTTATAGCCTATGCCTCAAGTGCCTCGTCGAATTTTCGCTCTCTTTCGTATTCTTCTTTTTCCCAGTTTTTGTTTTCCATTCGAAGAATGGCTCATCCTCTGTGTCCCCGTCAATTTCAGATATAAAAACAAAAAACAAAATAAATCAATTTCAGATAGGTCGGAATACTTCTCTAGGTTTTCTACATATGTCTGGCAGGATACTGATTTCTTGAGTTGCTTGGACCTTGTGGTTGAACTGATGGCTTTAACTTGTGATTTCCAATTTGTCTTTGGTTTGGTTTCGGCTTATGGCCTCTCTGTGGTCTTACGTGTGGGTACTGCTGGTTTTTTCTGGGTTATTTCCCTTTCGGCTTTTAGCAGTTCTCTTTCAGTCTCGATTGTTTGTAGAATTTCTTCATTATCCTTTTTATTCTGTGCCATGCATTCCACCTCTTGCTTGATTTTGTGCTGGATTTCCTTCATGTCAGCTAGCAGTTTTTCGTTGTCGCTGGTTGGTCTCGGTGTCAGCAATGCCTTGACTCGCTTCTTCAGCTCATCAATCTACTATTGTAGCTGGAACTTTTCTGTTTGTGAGATGACCGGGGCTGTCTCACAACACAGCATTGCTTCCTTGTATGGTGTCTTTGTGGTTATGACGATCTTTAAAACGTCTCTGTGTCTTTGGAGGTATGAACAAGTCAGGTATCTTGCTCCATGCTTGCCAAGGCAGTTGGCGCACTTTCTCCTGTCATTGGGCGCTCAGAAGTCCTTGTCCTTTTTGGCCAGCGGACATTCCTTGAAGGTGTGGTGTTTGGTGCAGTATTGGCAGATCTCTGTCTTGCTGTGGCATGTTGTTCTGCTGTGGCCAGCCCTCTGGCACCTTGAACATTGCATTATTCTCAAGATGAATTGTTTGGGTTGTTGAGCTTTCTTGTTCATAGATACTGTGATCAGCATCTCGCTGCACTCTGTCGTCGCTACCACTAAAGTTGTAGGAATCTTGGAGAAGGTTAGAAGGTAAGAATCGGATGTGAAGATGTTCCTGTTGTAGCTGTTTCAGGATTTGGTCATTTGTCAGCTCCCCTTGGATACGTTTGACAAGCCATCTGATTGTCTGTGAGTCGGTACTTCCGACTCTGGTTTCTTTCTCCTCGCTCTTCTTCTCAATAGTCTTGGCTCTTGTCTCTGGTGGGTTGTTGTCGGTCTTCCTCGTGGTGGCTTCATTTGAGGTTACTGTAGGTTCTGGTTCTTTGCTGCAACTCTCAGGCAGGTTATCTCCTTTCGTCTTCTTTAAGGTCTTGGCGGCATCCACGCTGCTCATCTTAAACGCCGGGTGTCTTCTGGTGTTAGTCTTGCCACGTGCCAATTTCTCCCCTGTATCAGGTTTCTTGAATAGTTTGGGTGACTTGTTCTCGATAGCGCTCCGCAAATGCGAATGACTATCTCCTCTATGTTGGACCGGAAGTGTTGTATACAACCAGTTTTGCTATATGAACATATTATTAGGAAGAACTTAGAAGTAACGGGAATGTGGTTCCTGGGATAAATGTTGCAAATACCTTGTACTGCTAGAGTAAGAAACAGAGAAACATCAATCTTTCATTTTTTTAAATGTAATGTGAAAAGCGGCTTGGGAAAACATCGTGACTGGAAAGATCAGTGGGAGAAGAGGCAGACCAAGAGAATTATGCTGGATGGACTGAGGCGGTGGCATGAAAGAATACCATCTTGAGAGTTGATCCAGAACAATATGTACCGAGATCTGGAGAGAGATTTTAACGTTTACGACATTTGACAAGGCACATGGCGATGACTATTTGCTTCTTCTACGTTTAAGTTTGACATCAAGCAAGGAGTTCGTCAGGACTGTGTGCTGTCCCCTTATTTGTTTCTGTATACCAAATCACACTGATTTATCACTTATAGTGGTACCTCGGGTTACGAACTTAATTCGTTCCAGAACTCGGTTCGTAACCCGAAACGTTCATAACCCGAAACATTGAAATCAGTGAAATAGAGACAATCCGTTTCAAGACGAAAGAATCGTTCTTGTTTATCCGGTCGTTTACCAAGAAAACGAACATGGTAAATTTGTCACTTTCTTTGCTAATCTTAATCATTAGTTTGAGGAGTTTCTTGTCGCTGTTTGATTGATTAATTTAGGAACCGACATCACAGCATTCAGGGTATTCCCATAACCGCTCCATCCCTATACTCAGCAGCCAGCGAAGAGTTCCAACACTAATAGTACCAGTAGCAATCTGATTATATGTCCGTCTCGCCTTTCCTCTGAGCGTTGATCGTCGGCCAGATCCCCTCGCCACCCCTCGCTGTCGCATTCTTGCCAGACCATGGTGATCCATTTACACATGCTCCCACAAGGTTGCAACCACATCTGCTTTGTCATGCATCAATACTCCACCAAGTTTTGCCGAGCCAGCCAATCTGTCCGCCTGTTCATTCCCCAGCACACCAGCATGCCCCAGAGAAAAGATCCAGACGATGCTTGTCACCCGTGACTTCCGAAGCGAAGCAAGCCACTCTGCACGAAGCTTGCCTGTCTTCACCCTACTCAGCATGCTTTCTGAGTCAGTTACAATCACGATGTATGTGTGTATCGTATTCTTCATCCAGCGGAAAGCCGCACTGACCGCCTCCACCTCCATTCTTAAGCTAGATGTTGTGGTATCATATGTCAGGCTCTCCTGCACCAAACGTCGACCATTGGCTTTTGCTAAGAACCCCCAGGCACTTCTCCTACCTCTCAACACCCACCCATCTGTGTAGATAATCACATCACCCGAGCGAGCATTATCCTGAATTAGTTGCTGGATTTTCACTTCCGTGGCCCCTGCTGGCCACTCCCTGCACTCCCAGCTCAATATGATTATAACTCTGCACAAGTCTGACTGCTCCGCTGACACTCTGACCCACTCTTCTCCTCTCCTAATGTTCTCCAAGGGGCACACCTGCCTGATTGTATCCTCTGCCTGAGCCATCCATGATTTCCCTCTTATCAATCAGTTATCAGTTGGGGTATCTTCGTTTCACTCCGGACATGTCCATAGGTGCTCAGATCCTCCCCCCCCCCCCCAGCATATTCATCAGCGTCCGGTGGCTAATAGTGCCAGTTCTGTGTTGGTTGACGAGGCGCTTTGTTTTCCCGATGTACCTCTCACGCCTGGCTGTGCCGATTCTTACTCCCAGGTCTTTCATCCTGGACAGCGATGTGATCTTATCAATCGCTGATCCTTAACTGCGTCCAGCGCCTCATGCAACGGGTTATCTGTGTCAGCAACTACTCTGATGTATGCCTTCGCCTGCATCACCTTGAGCCTACCAGAAAGTCGGCAAACCAAGGATGTAACGCATACACACTACTGGGGTGTCTCAGGTGCATCCCAGAATGATCCGCATAGCTTCGTTCTGTATGCAGCCAACTGGGAATCTTTCTGCACCAAGAAACTATCAAGGGAAATTTGTTGCTTCCTTTGCTGGAGAATCTTTCTGAAGTGGGCCATCCCGTTATCATTCATCAGGTTTACTGCCCTGTTAGCAACAAATTTGTTTGGATGATGGTTCACAATAAAGTCTTCTACGTCTGCCCACTTGCAGCAAATTTCTTTAATCCTGGCAGTTGAAACGGTCATTGGCTCCTCATCAACGGACGACTGCTCCTCTTTGAATGTCTTTAGCTGTGCCATGCTGTACCCATTAGCGATGTCACACACACGAACGTCAGTTTCACGTTTCATAACTATTTCCTTCTTTACCTCCACTGTTATACGTTTCTGCTTCCTAGCAGCACCACTACCGTTCTTCTAACTCATAATTGATGGGGTTAACAAGGAAAATAATGAAAGAGATAAACTGAACACAGTGCCATTGCTAAGAAATCTTTTACTGCTGTGTAGTAAGGCCAATGAAAGCGAGGCTGAACACGCGTGCAAAACTAGGCTCCTAGGCTAGTGCTAAGCGATGTTAGTACTGCGTGGTCTTCGTTTGTACTGTACGCGATCGTTTGTCTCCAACATTAAACCTTGCTCTCTCTCTCGTCGTCGTTGCCCCAGACGATGAGTTAATTAAATGTTTGACCAAATATTGCAGGCTCACATTTAAGCTGATAATTTTAAAAGGCCCGAGAATGGTGTTATACAATTTCAAATGGCCCTTTGTAGAGAAAGGGTTCCCCACCATAAGGCTAAACAAAGTTCTCTCTCTCTCTCTCGCTCTCTCTCTCTCTCTCTCTCTCTCTCTCTCGCTCTCTCTCTCTCTCTCTCTCTCTCTCTCTCTCTCTCTCTCTCTGATTTGCACGAGTAGCACCATCCCCTCTCTTATGAACCGTACCTGGTTTATATAAATATAAGAACGAATCGTCACTATTGGATTAAGACGTACATTGTAACAAGTGTTTGTAGCAGGATAAGACATCAGCGGACGTGTCAGTGGCAAGGATGTGTGCGATAGATGGACGTGGGCCGGCTCATAGACGTGACCTTTGGCTTGGAACTAGGTACGCGTCACGCTGTAGTTAAAGTTAGCTGCTTGCTCTTAGAAGACGTTGTGTAACAAGGTGAACTCACATAATTGACGGAACTCAGTTGGTTCTTATTAAAAGTGTTTAATACCATAGATGACAGCCGGATCTAAGTTGGCGACCTTCTGGTTCTCTAGCTTGATGGTAACTGCCCCTTTGACAACAAACCACGTCACGACTTGAACATCTCTCCTCTCGTTCGACCCCGATGCTCAATCGTGCTGTAGTCGTTTCCCACCTAAATACTACCAAAACCCCTTCCTCTGTTACACCTCCCTATGTTTTCTAAAGAATTTTTCCTCTAAAGGAAAAATTCTTTATTCCCAACTCTCTTACTCTATTCCCTCTTTTCCTTTAACTCCCACATTTCCTCTAACCTTCCCCAACCCAACTCAAAATTTGAGTATATATTATATCATTTAACCCTTCTCCCTATCATATTGTCAACCTAGTAACCTACTATAAACTATTTCTTCGATTCTACTTTGTACAATATATCATACCACGCATGGTAACTCTTTTAAACCAAACAGTCCTTCTTACAGTTCCCAAACCTCCCCAAAGCACTTATGTTAAGTAACCAAATCTATTTCTTCAAACTATATAGCCATCCACTATATATTTCTGTTCCTTTCTTGGCTCCTCGAGTTTCTGTATCAAACATACATATCATAAGAAGAATAGTTCGTAAAATCGTTATTGTACACATGGCATTATGAAATCCCTCGCTCTTTCACAACATAAGACAACCAGAACAACATAGAAACAACGTATTTAGAAAAAGTAAAGAAGGGGTGCGCACCCAGTGATAAGCATAAAGGATGAAAAGTCAACGTGATCACATTTACATAAAGCAATGCATAGTCCAAACAACCACATTTACCTCCCTTGCCAATAAAAAAATTTGTACAACAATTTTTAAAATACGTCTTATGAAAATAGATCTTTGTTCTCTATAAACCAAGTTGACATACGTTTTCTCAACATTTATATATATATAACATTTATATTGCCATCCACAATCTTGTCTATATTTCCGTCACCTCACCTTTTACCACGAGCCAATGTTCATATTCTATGAACATTATCAATTTAATTAACGCTGGTTTTTCACAGCACCTATTTCTTACCCCCTCACATCCCATAATATTTATATAAACACTCCCGTTTATATGCTGCCATTCACAGTCTCCCCCTCCTATAATGCTGACTTTAATGCAGCTCCTATTTTCTAATATTTCATATCCATAAGAACCTCTTCATGACGACTATCTATATGTCTCTCTATTAGCCCCCAGTATGTGTCTCTCTGTTAGCCCTCATATTATTTTCTTTATTCCAGCCAACACCATAACTACTTGAAAATTAACTTACTTAATTAAATTTATAACTATGTAACCTAATACACCAAACAACTTAATTAACTTAAACGAAATAAAATCAAAACAAGATATCCCCCAACTCATTCAAAGAAAACAGATTTTTAAAATAATACAACATGCATCTTATCAAATCAAAATAAAATTTTCTAATACTACCTAACACTATTGGTCTCTTTTACGGACCAACAGTTTGTACGTACAAGTCTAAGAACACAATAACCCTATTCCAAAATCAAGTAACAACAATCATATTACAGGAGCAAATTAAGCAAAGAAAAAACATATTATATATGAGGCATTACAAACTCAGACTCAATAAAACAAGTGTCTTCTCGCTAAAGAGAAGTTCTTCAAAAAAAATTATAATTCACATAGAATTATCTACTTAAAGTAACCAAGCAAAACTTTCCTCCTATACGAATCAACGTAAGTCATATCTATTCACTCAAGTCACTCCATTGTTTTTTTTTTATAAGCAAGAAACTGAAACAATTCACCGCCAAGTCTATATATATCTATATCTGTTATTTACCGAGCAAATTCTAATTTAAAACAATATCTGTTCTTTTCGTACAAGCCTTTAACTAACAATGGCCGTATTATCTACACCCCAATTGCTTCTCGTGTACATATTCCTATAACTACTTAATCATTACCATACACCACGATATTCCTAGCACCAGTAAAAACTATTTACTATATAGTACAACTACCTGCTGTACCATTGATTAACTTATCCATCCAACAAGAAACCAAAACAACCAGCAATTCCATCACTGAGAGAACAAAAATATATATATACCTCAGTCGAACCTACATCCATTGCTTGACTACTCCTCCAGATCATTTATAAAAAATATCAACAAAAGCCATTTCCACTTTCTCACACACTTCATCAAGTATCACTTCCTTAAAGCCTGAAACTTATATCTTGCTATCTGCAATATACTCTATCAATTTATCTCTTCCGTTTCCACTTCTTCAACAACTCCAGGTTTCTTTGTATCAATGCTATCTCTATCTCAATATCCTCCTCTCCGTATACTCTATCATCTTCCTCCATACTACTACTTGACTCTGACTTCTCATCCATTTCTTCTTCTTCTTCTGTTTGTCTCTCGTTAGCAGCCGCTAATCTCTTCCGTTCAATATCCCATCTAATCTGTCTATCATTATTTCTTAAGGACCTTTCTAGTAAAGGCATTTCTTCACCACTTGTTGAATACTCTCTAATTCTCCTCTGTCTTTTCACTTCTCTTTCTCTTTGTTTATCCATTCTTCTTTTTGTTGCTTGTCTAGTATTTTTAAATGGAGCACTTACTTCTTCTTCCATAGATTCTATACTATCACAATGGGTCTCATTCAACTTTTCTCCTACTATCGTTTTCGGTATTGTTTGTTCTTGAGTATCATCGTAACCTGAAGCTGTTTTTAACTGACTGTGTGTCGGATCTTTTCTAAAAGCTGGGGTTATTGTAGTTCCCCTAACGACTCGTTCATCTATATCTCCGGTGTCTGAATAATAATTATTATTATAATTATCATTTTCCTTCTCATCATCACCTCTTCTTAAGTGTTCCACGTGTGCCCTTGCTACATGTCCCGTCAACTGGTTCTTAATACTATACGATACATTACCTAGCTTTTCTATAACGTAATAACCTGGGATCCAACGATCATCAAACTTAGAGTTCCTTCTATGCTTTTTGTAATAAACTCTATCTCCTACTTTAAACTCTTGTAATTTTGTATTCAGATTTTTGTATTTTTTCTGTCTTTCTCTAGCTTTAACTATATTATTCTTTAACCTCATGTGTGCTTTATGCATTTCTTGTATAATGGTCTCCTGAAAGTCTTCTCCCATATACTTCCGTCTTGGTTCTAACAGATTATCTATTGGTAATATTGGTTCTCTCCCGTGTATTAAATAAAATGGTGAAAAGCCTGTGCTCACATTATGATTTGTACGTATGGCGCTAAGTGCTGGTCCCAAAAATAAATCCCAGTCTTTTTCATGTTCATCCACAATCTTTGCTATAATATCATATAACGTCCGGTGTTGTCGTTCGTTCCTAGCATTTGAAGAAGGTCTATAGTATGAGGTCTTTACATGTTTTATATTTAAATCCTTCAATAATTTTTCAAATTTCTTATTCACAAATTCTCTACCATTATCCGTGAGTATAATCTGTGGACAACTAAATCTTGGTACAAACTCCTGTAAAAAAATATTAATGACAGTATCAGCGCTCTTATCTGGAATTGCATAAATTTCCGGCCAAAGACTGTAAACGTCTACTATATGAATTAAATATACATTCCCTGACAATGTTCTAAACTAATTTTCTGCATAGGGAACTGAGGAATATCTGTGTCTTGTAAAGGACACTTAATTGTTTTCATATTCCTTAACCTGCATCTTTCACACGTATCCACATATTTGCAAGCAGATCTAAATAAGTTTGGCCAATAATATTTACTCGTAAGTGCTTTCACCAATTTATCCCGACCGAGATGTCCATTTTCATTGTGATATGCTTTTAAAACTTCATTTTCTAAATGTTTTGGAATATATTTCCTTAGCTGTTCGTTCTTTTCACACATATAGTATAACTGTCCATCCTCTTGTAAAACCAAATAATTCTTCTTATATTTGTTCTCCTCCGTTTCATTTAATTTCTGTTTTATTTGTAAGACTTTTGGATCTAATTCCTGTTCTTCTTTCTTACTAAACTGTGCTAAATGTGGGTCTTCTTCCACTCTATGTTCAGCCTCCTGATCCGATGGCAAACTCTCAAAGTCTTCTCCATTTATTATGGCAGAATCTAAAATATTTACTTGCCAGTTTCGATCGTCAATCTCTGGTTCTCCTTCATCTTCTGTGTCACCTGACGACTGTGGGTAGGGAATCCTAGATAATAAATCAGCGCATGTGTTAATCCTACCTGGAATGTACTCAATTTTCGTATTGTATCCCTGTAGATTCAATACCCACGTCTGTATTTTCCTGTTCTGCACTGGAGCTTCTAAAAAAGACTTTAAAGGCATATGATCAGTTCTAATAACAAAATTTGCGTTATGTAAGTAGTAATTTAGTCTCTGAAGGGCATAATGAATGGCATACGCTTCTTTTTCAATAGTCGTCCATTTGCGTTGAGATTTGCTAAGTTTATGAGATAAGAAGTAAATTGGCCTTTCATTTTTAACCCCTGGTATTCCAGACTCTTTTCCTTCATATGGTTGAACCAAACATGCTCCTATTGCATTGTCCGAAGCATCTGTGTACAGTATTAACTGTTTGTTTAAGTCTGGATGCGTCAATAATGGTACCAGTGTTAAGCTGTTTTTTAAATACTCGAACGCTTTTTGACACTCATCATCCCACTTAAATCTAGCGTATTTGCCTGTTAAATTTGTAATAGGTTCTGCTATCTTTGAAAACGCCGGGACAAACCGCCTATAATACGCACAAGTTCCTATAAACGCACGCACTTCCTTAACATTAGTTGGAGGAGGTAACTCTTTAATAACCTTTATCTTTTCCTGGTCTGGTTTTATTCCGTCTCTATTTATAATATAACCCAAATATTTTGTTTCTGTCTTTAAAAACTGGCACTTACTAAGCTTCAATTTAACGTCATGTACTCTTAATCTATCGAATACTAATCTAATATGTTTTAAATGATCAACCACATCTCCTGTCGTAAAAATCAGAATATCGTCTATATAGGCTAGTGCAAACCTTTGCATACCTTCTAATACTTCATTTATTAAGAGCATGTAGTGAGACGGCGCAGTTTTGACACCAAAAGGCATTCGTAAAAATTCATAAGAACCCATATGAGTACAGAAAGCACTTTTCTTTTGCGCATCTGCTGACATCGGGATACACCAAAATCCTGATCTTGCGTCCAGCGTCGTGAAAATTGTAGCGCCATTAAGCAGCCCCAAAATATCATCGATCACTGGCAGTGGATATGCTACATTTTTAGTAATTTTGTTCAACGCCCGATAGTCGCAACAGAATCGACTCGAACCATCAGGTTTGGCCACAATTTTGATCTTGTGATTATTCCTGCTTTCAACATTTCTTCTATTGCCTTTTCTACAATTTCTCTATTTCTTAAGGGAGTTCTATATGGTTTTAAGCTAATCGGCGGATGGTCTCCCGTATCTATCTCCATTGTTACCGTTTTTGTCTTACCCAACTCCAAATCACTAATTGCAAACACATCCCGATTCTCCTTTATAAACTGTTCCAACACTTTTTTATTTTCTGGTGAAGTCTTTAACTGTGCCAACAATTCTTGTTCCCTTGTCTTTTTATCTAGTGAATGTATTTGTGCTGTACTTCTTTTGAATGGATGGATCAATTCATCCATTTGTGCGTTTCCTCTACTTCCGCGTCCGCGTCTGTTATTAACTCTTTCACTAGAAGATTGTGAACAATTTGCTCCCGGCATTTCTACTCTATCTGTTGCCAATATTTCACTAACGTTACGTTCTAGTTTTGCTACTACACACCCTCTGTATAATTTAATTTCTCTACCTGTGTTGTTAATCACCATTACTGGAAAGGTTAAGTGTTTATCTAACGCTATTATTCCATCCGGAACTTCCAAACCAGGCTCATCAATTACTTCTTCTTGTAACTCAGTGACTCTGACTGTGTCTCCTGCCACATAATATGGGTTTCTCTTTAGCTTTGCTTGTATCAAATTAATCGACTGTGGCTTTAACGTCGTGGACATTTTAACTCTCACTAGTGCTGATATATGCATGTCTTCTTCCATATCTACATAGACGTCCTTAAATTTTAATTTGTGTAAATCAAAGAAAAGTCTTACTCCATTTTTTATCAAAACATCTCTTCCTAACAGCATGTTTCTATTTAAATCTTTCACTACATGAAAAAGATGTCTTACGTTGACCCCTCCTAGCTTGAAATTTATCATCGTTTGCCCAATTACTTGTAAATTCTGTCCCGTAACGGAGTGAAGATTATTATGACTCCTAAATATCCTACAATTTCTCACTATTCTGTATAGAAAACTTTCTTTTACCACACTAACCTGAGCTCCCGAATCAATTAATGTACGAATTCTATATTTTCCTATTTCTATTATACAAGAGCTATAATCTGTTTTACTTTCCGTAAACTGTTTGACTTCATCTAGTTGAAAATATTCTCTGTTCGTTCTACTATGTCTGTTATTAACATATTCTTTAAACCTTGGGACCTTATTATTTCCCTTCCTACCCCAGGTCCCGTTTAATAGGTAGGGCGCCAGTTTTCCTGCGTTGTTCTTGTACCTGTAAAATTCCTGTGTCTATCTTCAACATTCCTTTTCAACCTGCTATTGTCATTTCTACTTTGTATGTTTGATTGGACACGCCTATTTCCACAAAAACGAGAAAAGTGTCCGCGTTGACCACAAACCCAACAGACTATATTTGTGTTATTTGTATTTCCTACTGTCTCCCTTGTAGGATATCTTCTATTTCTTCTTTCATCGTAATCATTTCTATTTCTACCTTGTAACGTCTGTATACCTCCTCTCCTATTCCATCCGAACCTTGTTTGTCCTATTTCCATAGGCTCCTCAACTCTATCTTCTCGACTAGTTCCTATTTCTCGTCCTATTCTCAGTCTAAACCTACGTCTCAAATTTTCTTCTTGTACTGCAATATCTACAGCCTGTGACAACCTCTCAGGGTTTTCCCTCATCAACTTAAATTTCAAACCATCGGATTTTATGCCATCTACAAAAATGCCGACTAACATCCTCTCTACCTCTTCTCCTTGTACATTCTGTCCCAAGAATGCCTCTTCAGCCAGGTTAATCAACCTATCGCTGAACAACTGTACCGTCTCCCCACTATTTTGTTTAGACTGTCTCAATACCGAAAAGGCATGTTGTGGATCCGTTATTTCTGCGTACTTGTGTGCCAGGTCGGTTTTGAACTGCTCCCATGTTTCATCTACTCTAGCCTCTAACTTTCTTCTAATATGCTGTGAAACTGGTTCTGTGGCTGTCTGATATGCAAGTCTCATTTTCTCTTCATCTGATGCAGATACCAAATACGCATATTTTTCTATGGAAGTGATCCATTTCTTAAACTCTCTGGCCTGTCCACTAAACTTAACAATTTCGGTTGCCATTCCCTGTTGTTTAATAATCGTATCAAGTCTACCTACCGCTGTTCCTACCCCCGTCAATACTTGTACCAAAGAGTCTTGTTCCACCATGCTGAAATATTATTATATAGAACAAACAATCACAACCTCATTTGTAATCAGCTAATTTAAGAAATTCAGTTTACATATACACAAGAACAGTTCGACCAGATAATAGGCTCACAGATTACCCTACTCTCGGTTCCTGATCCAAGCAAGACGTATTCCTCTAGACTCGTCTTCAGGTTACACTCAAACACTAGGATTCTGCATCAGCTGAAATTCAATCAGTCGCGGAGTTCAGGTAGCGGAGTTCAGGTAGTCTGTCTCTTCCCCCAGGTAACTTCGTCTCTTCAGTTAGTTACTTCTCTTGGGATGCCTGGATAAACTTCAACCCCTGGTTGGGTCCCGACCAGATTTCTGGCTTCTGATTTCGCCCCGGGTGGGGTACTTCATCGACGTTTTGAGAAGGACTCAGAGGTAGCAGAGCCCAAAAGGTTAAGCTAGCGGCTTATAGACAGTCCGACTGCGTCAAACAAAACATAGGCCAATCAATGAAAGTATAAGCCACTCAGCTGTCGTCCTGGTTGTTACTGAGCTTTTCCATTATTTTGACTTGACGACTCAACATGGAAAATTTTGAATTTTGGGTGGAGGCGAGTACTTGACTTGACAGAGTTACTAGAAACTTCCTGCTCACCTAAAACGACTCTTCGGTGGCTTGATGACCCAAGACCGACCTTCAGGAAAATTCCCGCTCGCTCGAGACCGGTTAGACGGCTTGACCTTCAGGAAAACTTCTGCTCCTGACACGTCCGTTAGATGAACGGATAAGAGGAGTCGCCAGGATGGTGTCTACAGTTGACGCTCGCCGGTTTGATAACGATCTCAGGTGCCGCAACTCGTTATGGCCAGTTTCACTTTTCTCTTGACGCCAGTAAAATTTTGACAGCCAGTCTTGAAAAAGACTTACAGACAACCACCCCTGGGCGGGCTTTTGGTCGCTGTATTTTTCGCTGATACGTTATTGGCCATTTTTCTAACTGCGCTATTTTTTTTTTAATGTTCAGTATTTGTCTGGAACCGCAATTCTGTCCTTGGCGACTGAGTCGTGGGCACCAATTTCACCTTCTGTAACAAGGTGAACTCACATAATTGACGGAACTCAGTTGGTTCTTATTAAAAGTGTTTAATATCATAGATGACAGCCGGATCTAAGTTGGCGACCTTCTGGTTCTCTAGCTTGATGGTAACTGCCCCTTTGACAACAAACCACGTCACGACTTGAGCATCTCTCCTCTCGTTCGACCCCGATGCTCAATCGTGCTGTAGTCGTTTCCCACCTAAATACTACCAAAACCCCTTCCTCTGTTACAGTTGCACCCTAGCATTTATTGTCTCTTTGTGATTTACTAGGCAAGTTTGCATTCAGTAGTTTGTCATTGCTTTATGGACGGCCCACGTCTTATACCAGTGATATCAAAACAAAGCGATCCGCTTCTAAATCTGAAACAGTTGATTTCGATCAACGAAACAGTGTGAGGGAGAATGGTGAAACTATGCTTCATTCTACCCTAAGCCACAGACGCCTATATCCGCTGCTGACTTTTACAAAATAGGGAACACGAGGATATTAATTCCGAGATGCTCTCTACGAGTTCTCTCTCTCTCTCTCTCTCTCTCTCTCTCTCTCTCTCTCTCTCTCTCTCTCTCTCTCTCTCTCTCTCTCTCTCTCTCTCCCCTCTTTCTCTCTATTCAATAGTTTTGGAGATCGTTAGCAAAGGTTGAAGACATTAAATAGGTAAATAATAATGAGGAAACAACATCATCTACGAAAAGTACATTCATCCAAATGTGCTGTTTAGCTCCCAAGAAAGTTACGAAAAGGAGCAGGTATTTTAGAAATTTTAAACTTCGGAAATCTTCAGAAAAGCTTAGCGTTGTCGTCAAATAACATTAAATGAAATGAAAAAGGCGGATCGTATTATAATGATGTGTAGCGAAAGCTAGGGCGATAAACATAGATATATACACATTAACGAAAGCTCTTCAGACAGGTAGACTCGCCCAAGTGCCCTGGCTCCATTTCCAGCAGCACAAACATTTGGAAATACCCCCTCCTTGCAGCTTGGTGCTGTTTTCAATAACATAAACATGGCGAATGAAGAACGGCTGTCTGGGATATATGCGGCAACACGGGGTCTCTTACTCCCTGCCAGGTAGCATTTACAGTCAAAGATTAGATCTTAATCAACGGAGGTGACTATGTGTAACGCGGATTACATCAGAAACAAGGTATCACTAAAAACGTGGAGCATCATTTTGCTCAACTTCAGCATTGACAATAGGAGGGTGCTTAGAGGAGTAATCAACAGTTAGCTGCGTGTACGTTACAGAACGTCGCAATCAACCCCAACATATTTTGTGGTTGCTGTTTGTGATTTACTAGGCAATTTTGTTCATTGCTTTCTGAACAACCGACGCTTATACTATTGTTAAAAATCAACGCAATGCGGTCTGTTTCCAAATCGCCTGCGGTTGATTCCGAAACTAGTATGCGGTATCGCTACCCCTTAGCCACAGGATGCGGCTAGAGGGATGTTACATGCCAACAAATACAGCCATATGAATGTATGAATAAAAGGAACAAACATAGAATTGCATGTATAAACACTAGTTGACAAGGGACGCAGAGGTGTTTCCAAGGCACCAGGGCCGGTTTATAAACTGGCCAAGACCTATTGACGCGTCCTCGTCGAGCGTCCTGGGCAACAGGTCCCTTCGGGGTCCTGGCTAAAGTCAGTAGGATCGCCGATTCCTCCGAAGTCGGAGAGTGTCTGCCTGTACGGCGAGGAACCACCAGTCTGCACACCAATAAGACATGGGACAACGGATACTCACGCAAAACTCAGGTCCTGTATGACATCACACTGATGTTGGACAACAGGATGTCTTCATCCGACATACAGGACTTCGCGTTGGAGCTCAAGCCAACGAACACAAGCAAGCAAGTAAGCAAGCAACTAGTTGACAACATTTAGATAGCCAACAGAATGGTATGGTTTGGCCAGTCTGTAAGATTAAGCCCTACACGCGAGACAAGGAAAGCCTATTTCCAGCAAACCTAGAGGTCAAGGCCAAGACAGTATCCACCAAGAGGAGGATGCGACCGGCATCATTGTGGAGCTACATCCAATCCAAGCTGAATCTAGTGGTTTGGAAGTTTCGTCAGGGGCAGAGAGAGATAGAACCAGGTTGTGCTGGCAACAAATAGTCCTACAGGATGGGGAAGCTGGAGAGGATGACGCGCATGTGCGCACCCACATACAAACACACACAGAAGCCCGTGTGTATATCTTGAAGGCATGTTGGAGAACGGTGTTAGTCCCATGGTGTTGAAATTAACGGCACACGAGAAATAACACGGTGTTAGTTCCATGTTGTATAAATTAACGGCACACGAGAAATAACATGGTGTTAGTTCCATGTTGTATAAATTAACGGCACACGAGAGTTAACATATGATAGTCCCATGTTGTTTAAATTAACGGCACACGAGAAATAACATGGTGTTAGTTCCATGTTGTATAAATTAACGGCACACGAGAGAAAATATGGTGTCATTTCCATGTTGTATAAATTAACGGCACACGAGAGTTAACATATCATAGTCCCATGTTGTTTAAATTAACGGCACACGAGAGATAACACGGTGTTAGTTCCATGTTGTATTAATTAACGGCCCACACGAGATAACATGGTGTTAGTTCCATGTTGTTTAAATTAATGGGTCACTAGAGATAACATTCTGTTATTCCCATGTTGTTTAAATACACTGGTCACAAGAGACAATGTGGTGTTAGCCCATGTTGTTTAAATTAACGGGTCACAAGAGATAACATATGTTAGCTCCACGTTGTTTAACAGTTAAGTAGTTAGTTAGATAGTTAGCTAGCTAGTTAGTTAGTTAGTTAGTTGGTTGGTTGGTTGGTTGGTTGGTTAGTTAGTTAGTTGCGGTTCCAACCTCACGGCAACGGGGCGTCGCCATTATGCTCCATTCCAGTGCCAGTGAATATCACACGAAATGCTCATCACTGTCCTGTGCGAAAAGTAGAATATACAGGAGTCTCGGCAAGCCAACAGCCCGCACAGGTACACTGTGCATAATGCCGCCGTCAGAACGCCAACACAAGAGTCCTCCAAGGAAAATACTGTTCATCGTCGATAGAAGCGGCAGTTACTAGAAAACCAGCAGCCACACATTACTGCATTAAAAGTCGACAGGATCGACTTTATTGGCCCGGTATTTATCCCATATGATTCGGCAAGGCGGCCCGCTGAAAGCATCGCACAAAGCACGAACACCGTAGCTCCGGCGACGACCCTCAGGAGTCTCCGAGAAAAATGCACTAGTGAACCGAAAAAGCAATCCAGTCAATTCCAAGCGACAGGGCGACCGCCATCGTTTCGAACATGCAGTTCACGCTACAACAAGCGCGGACAGATGTAAAAACATTCCAAACGAAATTCACAGCTCACAGTGTCCCGCCACGAACTCAACTCAGTAGCAGGGTGACGGAACCATGCACTACCAGTTCAACATGTGGAAACTGCGAATGCAAACCGTTGCCAGAAGCATAAACACTCCAGAGACTTAACGTTTCAAATGCCTATCTCCCATGTTGGGGACCGGAAGATTTTTTAAACGTTGTTTAACTGATTAAGTGCCATGAGATGATTAATCGTCCTCAGACCAACCCACTCTGACTTCAGAGGTACTTGTTATTTACGCATCCAAGTCAAGGACGAGACGTCAATAGTGTAGTCCAACTGACCGATGTAGGGGTTGAGCCCCTACCTCGGCATCAGCACCACAGATGTTTAAGAACGAGCATTCTTATCCATTCGACCATGCTTGCTTGACCAGGCTTCTCTACCAATTCGCGTAGTACGGCTAGAGAGCGCATTGTAAAAATCACACCTGAAGAACAAAGACAAGTTTGACATTCACCAGTCCTGCCCTGGCAAAAACTCGATGTAGATGCCAACTACCTTCAGCTATCAGTTGTAAATATATTCGGCGAGACGTCTGCGGGTATACTAACTAGCAGCGAGACGTCTGCGTGTATACTAACTAGCAGCGAGACGTCTGCGGGTATACCAACTAGCAGCGAGGCGTCTGCAGGTATACTAACTAGCAGCAAGACGTCTGCGTGTATACTAACTAGCAGCGAGACGTCTGCGGGTATACCAACTAGCAGCGAGGCGTCTGCGGGTATACTAACTAGCAGCGAGACGTCTGCGTGCATACTAACTAGCAGCGAGACGTCTGCGGGTATACCAACTAGCAGCGAAGCGTCTGCATGTATACCAACTAGCAGCGAGGCGTCTGCGGGTATACCAACTAGCAGCGAAGCGTCTGCATGTATACCAACTAGCAGCGAGGCGTCTGCGGGTATACCAACTAGCAGCGAGGCGTCTGCGGGTATACCAGCTAGCAGCGAGGCGTCTGCGGGTATACCAACTAGCAGCGAGGCGTCTGCGGGTATTGATTGATTGATTGATTGATTTAGGAACCGACATCACAGCATTCGGGACATTCCCATAAGCGCTCCGCCCCCATCCTCAGCAGCCAGCGAAGAGTTCCAACACTAATAGTTCCAGTAGCAATCTGATTATATGTCCGTCTCGCCTTTCCTCTGAGCGTCGATCGTCGGCCAGATCCCCTCGTCACACCTCGCTGCCTCATTCTTACCAGACTATGGTGATCCATTTGCTCCTCCGAGGTGTACACGTGCTCCCACAAGGCCGCAACCACGTCTGTTTTGTCATGCGGGTATACTAACCAGCAGCGAGACGTCTGCAGGTATACTAATTAGAATTTTTAATATGCCCCAAGCCCATTTGGAAAAACAAAACACGTTCAGGTTGCTCACGGAATAAACACATGTTTGGAAGATAAATATTGGAAGATATAGGCATATCGTGATTCGAACCTGCTGATGTCAAATCATGCCAATGCATACCTGAAGGAACGCCTCCCGGTACTTAGGCACATGGCCAACTAGACACTCTTTTAATAAACTTAGTATGCCCCTCAGACCTCTGCTTCTGTGGTGTGGAGATTTCGGTCACCGGGATAAGGGAAAGTTAAGGCCGGTGTGTTCTGTATACAGGATACCATGTACTTCTGAATAGAGCGTCAGCGGGCTCTGTGATGGTTGTATGGAACTCCATGCAAGACTTTTGTATACGGCTTAGTCATACACAATGGAACCCCTCTCTTGTGTATCCACCTTGTAGTGGTTGAGGGGTTTACGTGTTCCAGTGACCCCATGAGCCATGCCAACGGTAGCGCAGTCATTAGTAGGGTCTCCCAAGTCGGACAGGTTAAGAGACCAAGTGATACATAGAACTGCTCCTTGAAGGTAGACTGGGGACAGTCAAGGGCTAGGGAAAGCAAAGCCGAAAAAAATACTTTCGGAAGTCTGATGTGCTTAGCCACAGGCATGAGAAAACAGGACAACGCAACTCACTTAATGATGTACAACATAAACAAATAATCAGCAAGTGTCTGAATCGAACTGGCATGGGATTTAAATGACCTCAATAGTTCCCCAGTAATTGATGCCTTTGTCCCCAAATATGCACGTGAAAGTGAATGTTATGAGCCCTTTCGTATCGACAGTGGTCCTCTCCAACAAACTAATGGTAATGGCTGGATTTCAGCTCGGTAGACAAGCAACAAATGCATTCTGAGCTTGCTCATCAGAACTTCCTACATGTACACAAGATGTAGATGCTGTTCATCTACCATCATCTAGGAATATTGTCGTGGCTCTATTACAGTGGTTCTCAACCGGTGGGGAATTACCCCCCAGGGGGGGGGGGGGATTTCAGGGTTTCCAGGGGGGGAATGAAGACCATTTCAAGATCGTGTTAATACAAGAACCGATTACTTGACATAGTTTTTCCCTTCATACTTTACAGTTATATATGTCTCGTCCTTCTAAACCTCATTTTATAAAGTAAGTAGACCCACAAATCATGTTTTATGTGGATGTCTAGACTTGTTTTAGTATATGCTATTACATTTACCTTCCATTTTTACGTATACTGTGTAGGGGTGGGGGGATTTTTTGATAGGAAATATGAAGGGGGGGGGGGGATGACGTTCTGAAAATACGGTGAAGGGGGGAAAGGGCAAAATTTTTTATAGGAAGGGGGGGGGGGAATGACGTTCTGAAAATATGGTGAAGGGGGGAATGGGCCAAAAAAGGTTGAGAACCACTGCTCTATTACATTCTCACAGGGTGCAAAATTAGGTGTCCACGCCAGACATAGACATAGCGGAGATAGGGCTTCATTTTGTCACACTAATGTATGTTGGCAGGTCTCCCTGGTCTAGGGGTTACACGAGTTTCTCCGTAATCTCGCATACTCTCGTGAGTAACGTGACGTGCGTGAGAATCGGTAGCGGCTCTCTCCGCGTCGGTAACTTAGGGGTATGTGAGCCGGTCGCCCAGAAAGCAATGGCAAACTACTGAGCGTAATCTTGCCAAGAAATCAACAATCAGATGTTGACGTTGACTGCGATGTCCTGTAAAGGATATGCGGAAAAAAATTATGTTGCCAGAATTTCCAAATTGGAGGTAAGAAAGGTATTGGCCGGTAAAATACCTTGCGATTGAAAGTCTATGCCAGTGGTTCTCAACCTTTTTTGGCCCGTGCCCCCTTCACCATATTTTCAGAACGTCATCCCCCCTCCCCCTTCGTATTTCCTACCTAAAAATTTGGCCTGTGTCCCCCTTCACCATATTTTCACAATGTCATCCCCTCTTTCGTATTTCCTACATAAAATCCCCCCTGCTCCTGCCCCTACACAGTATACATAATAATGGAAGCACATACCAAAACAAGTCTAGACGTCCACATAAAACGTGATTTGTGGGTCTACTTACTTTATAAAAGGAATTTTAGAAGGGGCGAGACGTACAGAACCGTAAAGTATGAAAGGAAAAACAATATCAAGTAATCGGTTCTTGTATTAATGCGATCTTGAAATAATCTTCATTCCCCCCATGGAAACCCTAAAATTCCCACCTGGGGTGGGGGGGGGGATTCCCCATCGATTGAGAACCACTGGTCTATGCAATACTCAAAACGAGCGTTAAAACGTGCATTCTCGTGCGCATATACAGAAGTTTTAAATTAAAAATAACATTTAACAATAGAAAATACAGTAACAAAAACATAGTTCATGGTAGGGATGGTCTAACACTGTGGGGGGACACTGTACATTAAAAGACACCCTGGACAGGAGAATTGCATGAGGTTGGAACTTGGCGAAGTATCCAGATTATCGTTGACGGATTGTGACGAGAGTAACGTTCTGCCAAGGAACCTGATCATGTTAACATCTGAAAACAAGAAGTCTGACTAAAGAGGCCATGTCAATAACCACAGCGACAGATTGGCTGGAGACACGGATTTATACCCAGGCATATTTTCTCAAGCTGGCTCCGTGGCAAAGATGTTACGGATGCATTTCGTATTCCCGCATACCCGCGTTCGAAACACAGCTGCTAACGATTTGGCAGCAAATCACCTTGCGTTAGTGTTTTTTTCGAAATGGTATGGGTGCCGGTTGTTCAGGAAGCAATGGCAAAATACTAAACGTAAACTTGCCAAGAAATCAGGACAGCAAAACATGCTGGTGTTGACCTCAACGTTCTTTAAAGTAAATGCAACTAACTTTAACTTTATATTTTCTCAGTGATTCATTGAGTGTTATAAGGGACATTGAAATGCTTTAAAAAAGTCGCTTAAAAGTCGACAGGGTCGACTTCATTGCACCGGGTTTTATCCCAAATGGCTCGGTCTCTTTCCGCAGCACGGAAAGCGTCGCACAAAGCACGAACTCCGTAGCTTTTAGCGACGGACCCGTAGGAGTCTCCGAAACATTTAACTCGTAAACCGAAGGACGCGGCCCGGAATCGAACCCACGACCTTCGGAGCACGAGTCAAACGGCTAGACCACTTCGCCACGAAGACAATCGGTGGGGTCTCTGTTGAGATCAATGCTGGCTTAAATGTTTCATTTTTGTACCTGGCTATGCTGGTATAAGAGGACACGAACAAGCTGATAGCAGGGCTGCCATTCTTGATATTTTATATCCAGATCTAGAGGTTTTTGCCGGCGTCTGGATACCGTTTTCTGACGTTTGGATGCTGCATGCAATTCTAGATACTTTTCATTTGAAGTTGGATATTTTGAATACTTTCTAGATTTTACTTTACTTTCGATGTCATTTACCCATGAACCTAAGGCCTATATCAATGTGGATATTATTTGAATTGTAAACTCACCGTGTTGCGAATTATTGCTGTGATGCCGACTTTGTGATTATTTTTCATGTGACTTTAAAAAAAAAAAAATTGCTCACCTTCATGTGTCTTCCACTTTGAACAAATCTTTCAACATGCCAAAAGTAAAGCAATATGAACAAAAATTTCGGAAAGGATGACATAATTAAAGATTGGGTGATCTCGATTCATGGAGATGCGACTGATTTGTTCACTTGCACTATAGAGAGCTATTTGGCCCCTAAGCCATACCTGGGATACCAAGTCGAATAAAAAAATTGATGGTTTAAAAACAAAAGGACTGTTAACAGAAAATTAAAAGAACAACTTAAGAAAGCGCTGTCAAGATTTTCTTCTCTCATTATTCAAGCAATTGAAGCAGAGACTTCCTGAAAATTTAGATGTATTGAAAAATATTTCACTCTTTTCTGTTAACAACATACTTCAGCCAGTAAAGAACATATTAAAATATTGTCAAGTTATGAAATTTTTAGGGGCTACTGATAATAGTGTGTCGGAAGCAGAATATTAGTTAACCAAAACACATTTGGTTGACTGGAGAAACAAAACAGAAACTGTAGCCTTTTGGAGTGAAGTAAGGCAATTTAAAGATGCCTCAGGCAACAGTCCATTCTGTAAGCTCTTTGAATGTGCGATGTCTGCCATGATACTACCCCATTCAAATGCTGACATGGAAAGAGTTTTCAGTACTATGAATTATACAAAATGTAAACTAAGAAACAGGATGAAACTTGACCTCTTAAATGCTATCTTGACAATAAGATTTGGCCTGATGAGAGCAGGAAAATGCTGTTCAACTTATCAGCGCCCTGATCGTGTATTAAAAGAAATTGGAACAGCTAAGCTTCAACTTCATCATCCAAGCTAAGTGCATCTTGTGAGACAGACATCAGTGAAGATGAGGACATGATTCTATTGGGTAAGTCACTTCAATATTTTTTTAAATGATGCATATCCCTTACAGGACGTTGCAGTCAACATTAGCATTTTTCAGCTGCTGTTGATGTACTAGGAAAGATTACGCTCAGTTGTTTGCCATTGCTTTCTGAGCGACCGGCTCACATACCCCCGTAAGTTACCAGCACGGCTCGAGCCGCTGCCGGTTCGGGCGCAGCTGCGTTACTCACGAGAATATACGGGGTTACGGCGAAAGCCGTAAACACCTTCGCCAGGGAGACCGGCAGTCACATCAATACATATGTAATTTCTTACTTGCTCAATATGAATATTTTTCCTAGATACTTTCCAACGAAATCTAGATATTTATGGATGTTGTTTGGGCCGTTTCTAGATCTTTTTGGCAAAAAAAAAAAAAAAGTGGCAACCCTGGCTGATAGTCTGGCGGGTCGGACTATCCTATAAATCGGACGAGCAATGGACCTGGTTGGTATAGTGAAATCCCTCAGAGAGACAGGGCCATTAAGCGAGTTGTGCGATGAGTGAATTTGCAACCGTAATAGAATGCAACAGCGAGCGGCACCTTGCAGTCTTGACAGACCAAAGTATGTGAGTTGGAATTTGGCCAAAATTCCATAACAATGCCTGGGCAGTGCTTCAGAGAACATGCGATGACCAAGCTGCATGTTCCCTCTCTCGGCCTTGCCTTATTTATTCCAGAGGAATGCAACAGCATCAAGTAAAAAAGGGCTACGCCAGACAAGAGCCCTATGTAAGGTGCGCGTGTGTGTGTGTGTGTGTGTGTGCGTGTATGTGTGTATGGGCGGGGGTTGAAAAAAAGAAGGCCGGGGGGGGGGGATTAATAGTCCATCCATCATCATTTCTCTTGGTCTGCCTCTGCCGCCCTTCCCCTCCATCTTTGCAGTTGTCACGGTGTTCTACGATGCCCCTCTTCTCATCACATGACCAAAGAAAGCTGTTTGTCTCTTTCTTATTGTTATATATGTTGCCCTAGTTTCATTAGCCTCTTTTCTGAGCACTTATGAACTGCATGGTTCGATGTGCAGTGAGGATATATATATATATATATATTTGGCCTGTGCCCCCCTTCACCATATTTTCACAATGTCATTCTCCCGCTTTCGTATTTCCTACATAAAATCCCCCCCCCCCCCCCGCTCCTGCCCCTACACAGTATACGTAATAATGGAAGCACATACCAAAACAAGTCTAGACGTCCACATAAAACGTGATTTGTGGGTCTACTTACTTTATAAAAGGAATTTTAGAAGGGGTGAGACGTACAGAACCGTAAAGTATGAAAGGAAAACCAATATCAAGTAATCAGTTCTTGTATTAATGCGATCTTGAAATAATCTTCATTTCCCCCTGGAAACCCTAAAATTCCCACCTGGGGGGGGGGGGGGAAGTCCCCATCGGTTGAGAACCACTGGTCTATGCAATACGAGCGATATATATATATCATCAAGTGCCATGCCAACTGGCGTAGGCGTTCATGACTCTCCACAGATCTCGGTATTTGATTTTTTGGATAAACTCTGCTGATGATATTCCTCCATATCACCGTCTCAATCCATCCATCATCACTTCTCTTGGTCTGCCTCTGCCGCCCTTCCCCTCCATCTTTGCAGTTGTCACGGTGTTCTACGATGCCCCTCTTCTCATCACATGACCAAAGAAAGCTGTTTGTCTCTTTCTTAGTGTTATATGTTGCCCTAGTTTCATTAGCCGCTTTCAGGCAATCGTTGTTAGTAACTTTGGTAGTCCAAGGAATTCGCAACATTCGTATCAGGAACCTTTCTCTGTTGCTTCCAAGCTCTTCCTAATTTGTCAATTTACATTCCAAGATCCACAGCCATCCAGCATAACTGGTTCAGCACTTCAGCACTCTCTTTCTTACATTAAATTTGGTGGAACTGCGGTAAAGCTGTGAAAGTTTAAACAATATATAATGACACAAAGTAGTGCAGCTTTACATAACAGAGTTACGACACATACAGAACGTTGCGGCGGTTAGCCTTCATCAGCAAACAAACACATTCACAAACACAACATACAGTCAAGGAGAACTCCTGTGACTACATTAGAAGGTGATGACAGGACGAGAGGAACAAATGCATGGGAAAATGGAAGCAATGAAGAGGAAACGAGAATTGACAAAATGTTAATTGAAAAGAATGTTAGTCGAAGAAAATGTTTAATAGAAAAACTGTTTATAGAGAAAAAAACTGTATACTCACCTCACGTACGGACCTGTGAATGTTTACGGAAATCTCAGGTGTATTTTTATAACGGTGCTGGATGTTACGGTACAGTGAGCACATAGAAAGAAGGGGGCGGGGTAGGAGGCGTGTAAAATTGACCACGGCCCCATTGTGTTATTGGTCTGGGTGGACTGGCGTGTAGGAACACGCGTACTACATAGACACACTTCAACTGACAAAATGCTAGTGTATGTGGACATGCAAGAAGAGAGAGAGGAAGAGAGAGAGAGAGAGAGAGAGAGAGAGAGAGAGAGAGAGAGAGAGAGGAGAGCGAGAGAGAGAGACAGACAGAGAGAGACAGAGAGAGACAGAGAGAGGAAAAGTGCCTGCGACCTACCACATGGGGTATATTGTAACCTACGAAATAGTCAGTATGGTTGCTAGTCATACAACGCGCTTCAGGAGCCCCTCGCCCAGTCCTAGAGTTGTTGGGGTTG
The DNA here is from genome assembly GCA_963921405.1 of Cepaea hortensis. Taxonomy (NCBI): domain Eukaryota; kingdom Metazoa; phylum Mollusca; class Gastropoda; order Stylommatophora; family Helicidae; genus Cepaea; species Cepaea hortensis. The sequence goes on from OY992882.1 coordinate 42,645,596, forward strand.
TGTAAGATCCAACCACTGGCAATGCACGTGAAGAAGGTATGCACAGAGAAGCCAGATGTAAGAGGAGAGAGAGAGGGAGAGCCCTCCCCCTCTCTCGCTCTCACCCTCCCTCACTCTCTCTCTCCCTCTCTCTCTCCCTCCCTCTCTCTCTCCCTCTCTCTCTTCCTCTCCCCCTCTCTCTCTCCCTTTCTCTCTATCTCTCTCTCACTCTCTCTCTCCCTCTCTCTCTCCTCTTACATCTGGCTTCTCTGTGCATACCTTCTTCACGTGCATTGCCAGTGGTTGGATCTTACACAACCCCAACAACTCTAGGACTGGGCGAGGGGCTCCTGAAGCGCGTTGTATGACTAGCAACCATACTGACTATTTCGTAGGTTACAATATACCCCATGTGGTAGGTCGCAGGCACTTTTCCTCTCTCTGTCTCTCTCTGTCTCTCTCTGTCTGTCTCTCTCTCTCGCTCTCCTCTCTCTCTCTCTCTCTCTCTTCCTCTCTCTCTTCTTGCATGTCCACATACACTAGCATTTTGTCAGTTGAAGTGTGTCTATGTAGTACGCGTGTTCCTACACGCCAGTCCACCCAGACCAATAACACAATGGGGCCGTGGTCAATTTTACACGCCTCCTACCCCGCCCCCTTCTTTCTATGTGCTCACTGTACCGTAACATCCAGCACCGTTATAAAAATACACCTGAGATTTCCGTAAACATTCACAGGTCCGTACGTGAGGTGAGTATACAGTTTTTTTCTCTATAAACAGTTTTTCTATTAAACATTTTCTTCGACTAACATTCTTTTCAATTAACATTTTGTCAATTCTCGTTTCCTCTTCATTGCTTCCATTTTCCCATGCATTTGTTCCTCTCGTCCTGTCATCACCTTCTAATGTAGTCACAGGAGTTCTCCTTGACTGTATGTTGTGTTTGTGAATGTGTTTGTTTGCTGATGAAGGCTAACCGCCGCAACGTTCTGTATGTGTCGTAACTCTTTCTTACATTCAATGATAGTGACTTATTACATAAGATTCTCTTCATTTTCTGAAATGCAGCTTGTCCTTGCCGTATTCTGCTCTTAATCTCTGTTGTGCATCTTCCATCAGATGTTATAAATGCCCCTAGGTATTTACAATTATATACATACAATTAAATATGCCGACCAACTGATGTTAAAATCTACACACACGTTAAAAATATGTTTCCATTAAGTCTTGTGTATATGGACGCGGGAATAAATTAATATTAAAGTTTATAGGATTAAATTATACATGATAATTAGCGTGGGGTTTCGCGTGGGTACGGATATCGGATATCCAAGGGTAATTATAGTAATAATACTATAATAGAGCAACCATAGATGTCGACATTGGACCCCTCCAGCAGACCCGACCCCGCTACTCGTGACGTCACAGATTTCACAAGCTGCCGGAAATCTTCCAAATACAGAAACATGTTAGAGGCAGCCAATATTCTCTGCCCCTCCAGTTTGTAAACACAACTGCGTTTTTCTGGCCGTTATCGCTCTAATTCCTCACTGACTTATGCGCTTCTTTGATTTCTTTGTCGCCGTAATCTGGCGAGGAACGTTTGATAGACATTTTAACAACAAACGTACGCCGCTGGAGTAGATTTAGTCTACTAAATCCGTGTTTAGTTTGGCTGGTGTGTATTCTACTGGATCTGCGGGGTAACCACCTCCTAGTTGGTAAACACAACATGAACGACGACAACAAACAGGTGGTTCTGATTGTTATAGGACCAGAATAAGAACTTTATTAAGGAGACAATAATTATACTGCAGAAAGCAGTATTCAATGTATTCTTATAAATTCTTGACAATTCTTTTAGGATGTAATATAGATTTAAAAGAAACCAACTGTTGCTGCCGTTGGAAATTAGTGGAATTATTTATATAGGTTTTTAAAAAAATTTAATATTATTTTACCTTTACTTTTTTCATCAATGGAATATTAATAATAATACTATTACTAGGCTAATACTTAATTGTATTTTAATAATTAAATTTTTGACATGATTCAGGAGGTGCACGATGCAATATGTGTATGCCATGGAGTACAACTTATATTTATATAATAGTTGTATGGTTGGACGTGAGAAGACTGCAATTATTAGCGCTGAAGTGCCTAAAATATGAGCTCACTGAAGAACCTGCGGCAGCGTTTCACCAAATCTGATCGTGACGATCGGCTTAAAGATACAAGAGAGGGGTCCAGGAGTTCTCAACTACATATTCAGTCAGAAGAAGTAAGTCAACTCTTACTGTGTGACTGTAAAGGTGTGTTTGTGCCACAGAAAGCCACCACAATTAAAGTTTCTGAATATTTGAAAGGTTCTGTTTCATAATTAAGAAGTGGGTTCCTAATGTTGCTGTTGTTATGTAGCCAGGGGCCAACTCCTGGCCTTCTCGTGGCAGACTTGTTTTAACTAACAGGAGAAGGGGTGGTGGCAAGTCACTGTCGCAGAGAAATAACCAGAACTCTCTAGATGTGTATGCATGCACAGACACGTGTGTGCGTGCCAACACCTAAACTCGAGTACGACCACAGTCTGCTCTAGCAAAGGAAAGGTACTGAAGACGGAGGCAACCAGCCAGAAGGCACACCACTGAAATCAGGATGCCATGCAATCACATGAAATATGTCAACTACTGCTAAATGTTACTAGGTGTAGTGCTGGGCCCAATGCCTTGAAAGGGTCCAGCCACAACTACTGGAGGTCCTTTAAAATGTCCTATGGCGCCAGGGGACCGGAGAATAGAGCACATGGCCATACCAAAAAATGACTAAAAATAATGCACTGGAATGCAGAGGGAGTTCAGCAACAACAAAAAAATAGAACTAGAAAACATCTTGGACCAAGAAAAAGTAAGCGTATGTTGCTTACAAGAAACTCACCTCAATGAAAATATAGCCTTCAAAATCAGAGGCTACTAGTGTTACCGATCTGACCGAAAGGACAGGCAAAATGGTAGGATACTGACCCTAGTAAAAAAATAACATCACTACTTCGCAAATTGAAGTTTACATGGAAGAGGCTGAGTATCAGACACTTAAACTTAAGACAGGCAATACAGACCTTCATCTGATCAATTACGACTGTCCAAGTGACCGCTCACAGGCACTGGACACACTACCATTAAAAGAAAAACATGATTGTGTGGCGTCATCAACAGCCACTCGCAGAGCTGGGGCTATGATCACATGGACCTGAGAGGAACGAATAAATGAACAGACTTTATTTTCAAAGGGCAACAAATTGGGCACGCAGGCCCGTCTTACATTCGGCCCTTCCAATCACTCATCTTTTGTTCATCAATAATGCATAATACATTCACATAGGAAAAAACATTGTCAAATGAATGTTTTAAACATAAACAATGCACATTACCATGTTATGAGACACATACCCCAACCACCCACCCATCCCCCACCAAACCATACACACACACCCCCAGGCACACATAAATCACCCACTCATCCCCCTCCCACACCCCCTCCCCCACCTACACACATCTCCCCAAAC